>CP087215.1:1800000-2365821 GCA_020912385.1 Neofusicoccum parvum
TAAGTGTCGTGGCGCACTCTTTACCAACCGATGCACAAGCGCAAATATTCCAGTTGAGTTTGAGATTGTTTTCTCGAAAATGAGATAAGACGAAAGAAAAGCAAAGTTTCAACAAGAAATTACGACAGAAAACTGCTCACAAGCTGTGGTGAACGCCTTCGTAATTTTACAAAATCTTACCAAGCTGGTCGGGAGCGGTGTTTCGATTGCTCTCTCATTTTGCTGTTCCCTCTCCATTACACCCGATGGCTGAGCACGTTTTAAAAGCAAGCTTTGGAAGCTATCATATTGCATATCCCAGGATATATGTGCGAATAATATGTTATTGTCTGTACTATTTGTACCCCAAGTGCAAAGAAGAATACATACGGATTAGTCTCGCCAAGTTTCAGGGGAGGAAGAGGATGGTTGACGCGTCTCTGTGTTGGCCGAATGCGACTGACAATAGGAGAACGAGCGCATGAGAATCGCAGGGGTGAGACCACGTATTTGTAGGGGATTGCTTCGTCTCTGAGATTGCAGAAACACGTTTATGTTATAAAAGATATTCACTCAGGAGCGATCGGTCAAATGTGCGCGAATCCTTGCATTGAAAATTTGTTTTCTTAGCGAACGTCCGTTCAAAGGCCCTATCTTCGATACCTCTCATCATCAGCGCTGGGTCCAAGGAACTGGTATGGAAGTCAAGACACACCTTGAAAGGAATTGGCACCTTCTAGTGCGCTTCCAGAAGCTCCATCGAAGTATATTTTGACTTCAGATCCTCTCCACATGTTTTTCTTGTCCCCCCCACCTCGGTCACCGTAGGGATCCTGTTCCATCGCAAATCGCAACACAACCACTCAGTCTCTGCCAATGGCAACCATAGGCTTCGACGGATCCGCGATCAGTACGCTTGCTGGCTCGAGAGATATCTGACCTGTATTAGGCCCCACTCCACGAGAGATGCGGTCTGTCAGAGCTGACGAGACCCCAGCCTGTGTTTCTCCTTTGGCCCCATGGCAGATTCAACGGACACCCGCTTTTCTGCGCACAGGTTCCATTGCCAATACTGGTAGTCCTGGGGCTCCAGTCGCGGCGGCTGACTGGGATGCGCCCCTTTATTTAAAATCTCTCAGACGTTACAATGCTGCCCCTGTGTCCGGTTTTTCCCGCCATCACCTTCCACTGTCTTCATCTCCATATTCTTTGCCCGTTATCAATTATCGAAATAGCAAGAGCTCGGAAAGGAGGGTTGGAGACGGGGGACGTGGTGTACGGTGATGCGACTTCGTCTGCAAACATCCATTCGGATTAGCGATAAAGCTCCCAAGAATACCTCAACATTCCAAGGCGAGATTTTCACACCCTAGATGCCAACTCAGAACGATGGAAGCTGGCGATGTTGTCTTGGAACGTCTGCTGTACTCACTGATCTGAATTTCTGACAAGGCAGGAGAAATCGGACGCTCCGGCGCCGTCATGCGATGCCTTTTCTTCGACTCCAGCAAAGCAAAGAGGGAAGGAACAGGCGCTCTGTCTGTTCCCAAACAGCCGGATTGGTGTGTAGTAAGAGTCGGGTTGATGGTGAGGAGGTTAAGGCTTATGAGATGTCGAAGTAGCCTTGCGACCGCTGTGACACAGCACAGCCGAGCATGTCTGACGCAGAGCAGACGCTGCCCCGCTCCGGACAAAGCCAGGACTATGCTTTTTCAGCGCTGCTGGAGCGAGCTCTCGTATTGGCGGGGATCCATCCCTCCACGGCTTGCTCAAAGATTTTGCAGAATTTGCCTGCAAGTCTTCCGCTGACAGAACACTCTCAAGCGATACCTCCATCGTCGGACCAAGCCCTACAATCACCCATCCGCGAGTCTGCTTGTTTCGAAACTCGAGGCCTCCGTGCAGCTCCCCGGGAATGAGACCCTGAAGGGCGCCAACGAGGCGCGCCAAGCATCAAGCGTCATCACCCGCTCCTGCCCCCCTGTGAGGGTGGGTGTGTGTTCACAATTTTCCAAACAGCGCCGCCCGTACACCCTTCAACAACGCGCGGTGCCGCTGCAGCGCTTGCTCTCCCAAGCCCACACTCCGTCCCGCAACGTCGACTTCCACGTCTATATGCCGAACACAGCCTCGGAACACGCCACCTCTTCACCTCCATCGCGCCCCACGCTTTGCACGACTTTTCCGCTTGATCGCGCTTATCTTTAACATCCAGAGGTGCCTCGAGTCTGCGCTGCGCCTGATCCTCCCCTGTATCCCTCTTTCCGCGGGCGCGCAGATCAACGTGTAGCCGGCAGTCGCTCGCGCACATACTCCGGGCGGGCAAAGACTTCATCTCACCATCTCCTTGTCGGTCAGTACCCAACCTCTTGAGCTGCGTAGCCTTCGATTCTTAAGACTCACTACGAAATGCTTCTAGCTACACATCCTCTCCAACACCCTCATTACCCTACCCTGAGACTCGAACATCCATTGCTTGTAATACCTGCAATGCATCTTCTCACCGTACCCGGGCAACAGGGCGACGCGGCATCCCCACAAGGTCATGATGGATCCCGTAATATGATTTTGCGACTGCGGCGGCAAAGGTCAATTACTGCCTTGGTCGATTCAACACTCCTGACTTTCCAAGATCCTGCCACCGATGGCGCACCCCACAGAGTCGAAGTTACTCACCACTGGGGATCGATCGCAATGAGTGCCACAAAGGACATGTTAAATAGTGCCATGGGTTATGTGGAGGTATATACCCAGTTCACGGTGCACCCAGAATTTAGACACCGTGCTCACTTTTTGTAGCCTCCACCGGAACTTCCTGTCTATGACATCACTCTTGGACCTGGCGAAGTTCCATTCCGAGCGAGGGTAGAACTTCCTCATTCCCGAAAGAAAAGTACCATCAGAATCATAGATGTTGATACTGGGTATGTTCCACCACTCTCTCCCCTATAAATTATCTACCATATACATCATACCTAATTACAGTCCCACAGGGAAAAGGTAGAAGGTGCTGCCGTGCTGCCCAAAAGTCTGGCTGACCGTCTATCCAACATCTCTCGGCAATGCCTCGCGCCGAACACGCGGCACAAAACAATCTATGTCGATGGCAACGGGCTTGAGCTCTGTGGTCTCTTTCGCGCAACTTGCGCTTTCCCCAATTGCTATTACTTCGATTCCGGTAGGACATACCGCTGGTATTGGGTGATAGTGAACGATGAGAAGAACGTCTTGGAAGAGTGTGCTTTTATTCCACACAATCTTGGCCCTAGGGGAGAGAGGACTCTACTTCCCACGTCTACAGGTATAGTTGCTTTCCCAAGTTAAAGCGATGCCTATTTCTTTCCTGGGTGTAGTAAAAGGAAATACGGACCGTTCAAGCTTTATACCCGCTATTATTCCCCTACGCTCTGTCTCCGTTTGCTTAGCAGGAATTTTTATTGTTAACGTCAATTATCGTTTCTCATGCACGGAGTGAGGTTGGCATGTGTGTATAGTTCGTCATTTATGATTAGCTGTGGTATTTACTACTCATAGAAACAGTTCCATTAACTGATTGCATGTCCCCATCATTCAAAGTCAGATACCCCAGTAAAATAGAAATTAAGTCGCTATGTCGTGAAGGAAAGGCTATGAACGGTAAGTGCTTGCCGGCACAACTTGTGTATCAACTCAGTTTCCCTTATGTGCTGGATGTGGCATTGGAACCGATGAAGACGATATTCACAGCGCTGTAAGCTGCAGACGCTGCAAAGACCTGCATCGGCTGGGCCTCGGTGAAAATGTAGAGGACAAAAGCAGCCAGAAGATTGAAGACGGCCAGCAAGCCGAGCCGCACGTTGGTGTTTGGAGTGAAGTAAAGAACCACTACGGACACAATGGGTACGGTGGCAGTGACTGCGCTTGTAGCCGCTGTCGTCCATCTAAGCAAGGTCTTGTCCTCGAGGCTTCGATTCTTCAAGACTTTGTGCCACAACGATTCTGGGTCCAGTATCCGTTTCGCCAGCTTTTTGAAGATCAATTCGTTGAAAGGATCCCGTTTGGAAAGTGGCACCCAGGTGATCAGCTCATTCACGTGCCCTGTTTCGCCCAGATCTCCATTGCTACTTCCCCAGAGAAGCTTGTCGTCGCCCTGTAGAGCATCTTTCATCCCGAAATCTCTCGAATCGAGACAGCGTTGAATCCATTCGAGATCATAGGAATCGGGTGCTTCGTAAGCAAGGGTCCTTTGCTGTTGGAGTGTTGATGAACAACGATGATCCATTGATGATTGGCATGAAGAGGAAGAGGGTGGGTGACCCGCTTGCCTCTTATACGAGTGATTGTGGCTAAGCTATGTGGTGTGATATAAGGAGACCTTGAAACACGTGATATCCAACATTTGCTGAATGAGCGCTTCATCTGATTGGGATAAGAAGTAATTAATAAACGTACAGACTGGCGTATTATTTACCTCCATTTGGTTTGATATACGGCAATGAGACGAATAAGACTGGCTGAAAACTTACTATAGCGTTGAAGCTTCTCCCGAATCAGCATTGCCAGGTCCCATTGAGCGCAGTGCTTATGAGGTCTCCTCTCAACACAGCCCCATTCCTCGCACATTTTATGCTCATGGACCGAAGTGCCCCGGGGAGAAGAGTTCTCCCCATTGTCATGACTTCCAGGAACGTCGGTGTCCGGGGGAGTAGCATCTCTCAATGCCTTCCAATCCCCCGCAAGGCGCAACCCGCTGTCTCTTCTCGCGTCCTCCGTCTGGAGTGCTTTCAGCTTTTTCTCAAGACCCACCAGCTCCGCCTGCATATATAGTAGATTCTGTGCGTTGAGATATCCAAAGCGTCGGAATATCCCCATCTGCGGACGCAGACCCATCAACTCGGCGAGTCTGGGGTGGCCTGCAGGCATGGCGAGCTCTTGCGGCTGAGTGGCATTCCTGTTGGTAGTTGACGATTGATTTCTCCGGTAAGGCGTACCGCCTGACTGCTGAGTGAAGTTGTTTCCGTCGGATTGGGCGTTCTGCGGCATCGTTGCCTGTCCCGGCGAGGAAGGTGGCGCATCGCTGGGCTCGGCCCTCGGCTGGCCAGAGTGATTGCTTTCAACATCGGGATACGGCGACATCGGAGATTGTTCTCAGTAAATAATCACTACAATGGATAGTCAAGGGAGAGAAATTTGACAGATGGAATCTCTGGTGTGAGCCGTAATATCAAACCTCTCTCAGCTTCAGCCTCGTGGTTCTTTCATCGAATATCCCGATAAGAACAAGAGTCCATAAGCCATCGGGAGAAAGTGTGGGGCTCGTATGCGTGCAGCGATGATGCATCGGAATTTGCATTTCCAGCCTCGCGCGTGGTGGCGTGGGTGCGGGGACGAAGGGCTGGATCACCGGTTACGCACACACGATGGCTACTTTGAGGAGTCAGACATCATTTAGATGGTGTTCTGCGATACTGTCCAGCTTCTGGGGCTTTGGATACTAAGAGGGGTTAAGATCTGCTTCAGTGTGGCATGAAGAGGCAGGAAGGCGTCTGCAGATAAGGGACTCGGCGAGCTGAGGCCGGGATCTCGCCTTCTCGCCATGCAGGAAGTGATGCAAAGGAGATATTTAGGAAGCTCAAGAAGCAGTTTTGTGCTATGCGGACCCGCCGGAACCATGAAGTCGTATCGGAGCCGGGGCAAAGCTAATACCCTCAGCAAGTACATAAAGAGCAATGATTGTCATGTATCTTTGAAGGCTCTTTTCGAAAGATGCACAGGCTTAACTGTATTGTTTCTCATTTTCTCTCTTTTTCGAATTTTTGGCGGTGGATCTCTCATCCTGTTCTCAATACGTTAGGGTCGTCTCAAGTAAGCTTAGTGAACCAGTCACCTCGGGCCACGTAAGATGTTGCAGGATATTTGTCCATATCTGTCTATGATAGCTGCAAATACCGTAGCTACGGGCCCAAAATCGTTCATTTGGATAGTAACATTCTTCACTTTTCGCCAGCGACAATTGCACGATCCGAATACCTGCTGAATGCGACCTCCCACTTCGGTCACTTGCATAGTGTGTGTTACAATAGCTAACCAATTACGAAGCAATCCCCGACTCCGATGCAAGCTGACGGGGCAGTGCAGCTGCAATTCTGAAAATCAAGTTCTTCCACAAACCATGTGTGTCTGTGGCCCCGCAGATACGAGTAAATGAAATGAGTATTTTTGTAACGGCTGCCTACATGAGGCTATGTCTATGAGAAGTTTGCGATGAAAATGCAGCCTAGAGGACTTGCGTAGATTTTGCTGCTGGCATTCGTCCCTTCAAAAACAGTAACAAGAGAAGTTCTCATGTTACACTAGTGGCTTAGGTAGTACTGAGTTGACAATGGGTGACCGCTGCATGGGTAAGATGGCTGGACTCGCCTCTCTCAGCCCATCTGTCTTGCACCCTCCCTTCGCCATCTCTCCAGTTTCTGCCCTCATACAGATCGCAAAGGATAACGGACGAGCCATGGACATAATATCAATACCTTTCTCCAAGCTACTTTCCTGCTTCGGCTTTGGAAGACGTGTAAACACTGAAGAGGTATCTGTCAACTCTCTCTCTCTCTCTCTCTTTAGTCCAACGGTCTCCTTGAAGCTCGACCACCCAAGCCTTGACGTCTTCGCGACTAATAAGTGATATGAGGATTTCTTTAGGTTTACATACGCCCGGATGCATCTCTTCAGATACAGTTCAACAACCCAACACGAAGGAGAGATGACTGGTTCTTTCTCTCCGCTGTCGACAACGATGAGGGGAAGAACCTGATCCTCTTGAGCGTCATCGCAGAACTGAAAGCTAAAGACCGCATCGAACCTCTCGGACCAAAAGAACAAGTAGTCCACATACAGGGAAAGGAGCTGAGGCTGAAGGGAAAGATACGCCTTGAATGGAGGATGGCAAGACAGGACCGGAACGACCTTCCTCCATGCGACCACGGGATGAGCACACTGAATGAGAAGAAGAACGAACCTTTCCGGCCAGGGAACGGCGAAGCACTGTCAGAGGAAGGCGGACAACGGGCTGACACGTTCCATACAACACTGTTCTACGTGGCAGATGTTGCAAATCTTCCATATGATGCGACAATCTCGAGGGGAGCTATGCAGGATTGTAAGTTGAATCTTTGATGGTAGAGTTTATGAGAGTAGTTTACCTTGACTGCACACCAGTTGAAATCTGGAGACCGTTCCCTGTACTTCTTGGAGGGTATAGCTTGTACATATCACGCTCGATCCAAACTCTTTCGTTTATTTCATTATAACGCATGTATGTTCAACTTATTTATTAGAGCAGAAAAATCTCATGCTCTAAGCCTCATAAAACGCTCCAACTCCTGACGCTCGCTAAACACCCCAAGCTCGTCATCACGTCTTCTTGTCCCCAAGCCCTCAAAACAATCTAGACCTCGCCTCCATCCACTCGTCACAGCCATGCGCCGCGCCCGAGCCACGGGCATCCACGTAAGCAAACAAAAGCACCCTTTCTCAAAACTGAAACCCGAAACACTATTATCATCACATGTTGACGTCTTGGAAGGCCGTTTCACGCCAAAGTAGTGTGCTTCTCTCGTCTCGGTATCGGATCTGTTACTGCCGCGGGAGGAACCGCAAAAGCTTCCAGAAGCTCTTGGTGTGGCGAGTGGTGAAACCAAAGGCGAGGCCGTCGCACTAAGAACCGCACTACAATGGATGCCGGAGGACAGGGAAGCGCGCCAGTGCGTGTTGTTTTTACATGAGACGTTTCTTCGGGTATCACTTTGTAGGACTTGAGGGGAGTGGTGTCGTGCAGTAATGGGAGTTGATGGCGAAAGAGGGCTCTAGGCATTAAGGCGAGCGTCAATGATTTTTGAGAAGTTAATAAGATTGCAGACGCGGAGATACGAGAGGCGAGGAGACTGCTCTTCTTCTGGATGGAAGAATTGTTCCAATATATCGTTTCCGAAATTATGTGGGCTTCGGTCAAATGGTTGCAGTATCATCGCATCTTGAAATGCCTGATATGCCGGGTCGATTCCGCAAACAGTCGGGCCCGAAAGCGACGACGCAATTGACAGAGCGAGCAAAAGCGGGCCCGGGTCGGGAGGCGGGAAGCCGAAGCCGCATCCTTCCCGCGCCCTTTGACAAGCTGCGCGATCCTTGCGGGCACTACATCACACGCTGCGCTTGCTTCAGACCTCTCCCAAACACGACGGTGCCATTATCTCAATCCCCAACAGCTCGCCAACCCATTGCCAAAATGACCGCCTCCGACGTCCACGAGCTGCCCACCGACAAGCGCCCGTGGCGCACAACGCCGCTCGTCGAATCCGTCGCGCTCTCGCAAGCCGCCGGATGGTACATTCCCCACCCCCACCTATCCCAGCCCGCGGAACCCCAGCTAACACCCCAAAGCCGCATCTTCCTCAAACTCGAGAACCTCCAGCCCTCCGGCTCCTTCAAATCCCGGTGCGCCACCCCACCGCCCCCCCAACCGCCCCCCAACTAACCCCCGCCCCGCCGCAGCGGCATCGGCAACCACATGCACGCGGCGCTCCTCCGCGCGCCCGACCCGTCCGCGCTGCACTTCCATTCGTCGTCCGGCGGCAACGCGGGGCTGGCGTGCGTGCACGCGGCCAACGCGCTCGGCCGCCCGGCCACCGTCGTCGTGCCGCTCAGCACCAAGCCGGCCATGGTGGCGCGCCTGCGCCGCGCCGGCGCCCGCGACGTCGTCCAGGTCGGCGCCACCTGGGCCGATGCCGACGCCCACCTGCGCCGCGTCGTGCTGGCTGGCCGCCCTGAGGCGGTGTATGTGCCGCCGTTCGACCATCCGGATGTGTGGGAGGGGAATGCCGGGTTGGTGCGGGAGGTGAGGGGGCAGTTGGTGGAGGGGGGTGTGGAGGGGGGGAGGCCGGCGGTGATGGTTTGTAGTGTGGGGGGTGGGGGGTTGTTTAGTGGGTTGTGTCAGGGGTTAGAGGAGGTGGGGTGGGGGGCCGGGAGTGAGAGGCCGGTGACGGTGGTCGCGGCCGAGACGGAGGGGGCGGCGAGTTTGTATGAGAGTGTGCGGAAGGGGGAGCTGGTCACGCTGGATGGGATTAAGAGCTTGGCGACGAGCTTGGGGGCGGTGCGCGTTGCGGAGAAGGCGCTGGAGAATGGGCTGAAGGAGAATGTGAGGTGTGTGACGGTGACTGATGGGGAGGCGGCGATGGGATGTTTGAGGCTGGCGGATGAGGAGCGGCTGTTGGTCGAGATGGCGTGTGGCGTCAATGCTGCGCTGTGCTATGGAGGGAGGCTGGAAAAAGCAGTGGGACGGAGATTGGGCAAAGATGAGGTGGTTGTGATTGTCGTGTGCGGCGGGAGCAACGTCACGGTTGAGATGCTGGCAGAGTGGCGGAAGGAGTTTGGGAATGAGCTGTGATGGGGGCATGGCATCCAGCATGGATGGCATAGAGGCAAGATTGCTGCCAGTTGCAGGGTCCGTGTAACGTCCCTGAAGAGGTTGTCGACTCTGAGCACGAAGAAAAAAGCACGTGGTAGCGGCCCCTTCTTTCAGCCGCAGCCACCACCGCGCCGAGCTGAATTTCGATCTCCTTCGGGCATGCAGCCCCGAGAAAAAGCATCCCCATCAATACAGAAAGAGGCATTAGAACAAGCGTAGATCACGATTGCTTATCTCCCTCACGCTCGATGATAGAGAATATTGGAACCGCAGGGTGGCGTTCCTGTGCACACGAAGGCGGAGTTTTATTAGGGCTGGTCCATGTCTCGGCTCACAGTGGGGAAGAGAAAAGAAAGAAAATCACTTTCGTCAGTTGAAAGGCTTTTCATAGTTGCCCCATCCGAGTTGGAACTCTTCTTGAGTTACCACTGAGCGGTACTATTAAAATTCAGGCGCATCCAGTGTGAGCGGGAGGACTGTGTAACTGGGATGACGTCTATCCGATGTACATCGTAGATTTAGGGGCACTGCTATGTACAAAAATGAAAGAAAAAAGGTGGGACCGGTAAAGGAACACTGAAAGATACTGTATTTACATCGCAATGGGTACTAGCCAGCTTTGCTGAAGATAGGGCTGTAGGGAATATGTAGAGGTGCCTGAAGAGTTAAACCCGGCGTTTAGGCACGGATAGTATCGGGCTGAGACAATTTACCACATTGTCTTCGGTAGTTTTTCGGCCTATTTTACAAAAAAAAAAAGGAATGAAAAATCAAAAATCCGCGCCTATGTAAGTGATGCGCCAACCTGCTGTGTTGTCGATCAATTCGTGTGTGGCATCAATTCAATCCGCCACGACCCAGGGAACCTCTGTGTGTTACAAGCCCACTCACCCCCACTATGTTGACTTGAAAACAGCCCTTGAAGGGATATTTTTAGGGTCTTCGCGCCTATAAATCCATATTCTGAATCTTCATGAAGCCCGGCACCTCCACCCCTCATCTTTCTCAAGTCATCAACAGTCTTTTGAATTCATCATGGCACCAACCATGACGGTGACAGCAATTTTGTCAGCAGCAACCCCTACAAATGTTGCTTTTGAGGGAGAGGAGTTCTCGAACAATCTCTTGAGCAATTTCGGGCCTCTCCTGAGTCTTGTAGGAGAGGCTTCCATCCTCCAGTTCTTGAGTTCATCCATGGGATGGGCTGACAACTTTCTCTTGGCCATGGGTCCTGTTGCAATTGCGACAGTTGCTGTCAGCACTATACGAGTTGGGATGTTAAGTACAATGAAAGCAGTCATCGGGAGGCATGTCCCCCTTTGTTACGATCCGTTCCTTGTATATGAGGATTGTGGACTGACGTTTGAACAGAGCGCGCGAGTCTGAGGCTAAAATGCAGGCAGATTTACTATCATCAACCTCCAGTAATGTCTGCGAAATGTGGAACGGCTCCAAGGTTGTCAGGGTGAGCGGAAAGCCAGATTTGGTGAGGGAACTTGTGATCCTGGATCGCAGTCATCAGTCCAGGTACCGCAGGCGTCTTTTCAACCTGAAAGACGCCGTGGAAAACGGAGTTCTGAAATGTTCTGAGAAGGTTTCCACGAAAGAACTTCAGGAGCTCACAGAGCAACCTGCAAACATCAGACTTAACGTCCAAAAGTCAACCACGTCCACTAGGGAGCTGTGGATCTGCGCTGCCTTCGGGACACTGGCTCAAGGAGCTGCAGTCGCATTTCCAGCGGTGACCGTCTACCGATGGAAGTGGCTGAAAGGGCCCCGAATGGTGGCGAGCTATGCCTATCCCTGTTTCTCGATTGGTACGCTTGCCATCACCATTGGGTTGATACTCTGCTCTCACGTTATCGAGGGTTCTACCAAAGAATTGACTTTCATGCCTACAATGCCGGTCAAGCATATTCTTCGGCTTCAAAAGAGTTGCACTATCAGGGACCAGGACTTCTCTTCGTATGGAATCTTCAACAAATGCGATCAGAAGTCAGTCCGGACCTCACGTCTCGCGAGGAAGAAATATTACAGGTGAATGAGCCCTGCTGTCTAGAGAGGTTTTCTTGAAAGCTAACTTCACAAAGCTTACTCGCGGCTGTTTCTGTTCTCACCACTATCAGCGGCTTTGTTGTTCAGTTTATTGGACTGCGCGCCCTTCACTGGTCAGCGACGATCATCCACCTGGGTGTAATCCTCATGATGACCATAACAAGAGCCTGGGTAAGAAGAGGCGTAGACCCTGAGCCAAACTGCGTCAAGATCAGCCGAGGCCACGAGCTCTCTTGGCTGTCTTTGAAGATTTCGAACGAAGACCTCGAGGAGGTGTCGCAATCTACAGTGCAGTCTCTCCCTGAGAGGACTTGGGAGCTGTTCACGGGATCATTCAGACCCCCCACCCAACAGAATCACGGCCCCATATCTGGCACAAAATCCCTCAGCCTGATCTCAGTCAGCCCAGTCAATCCGGACCTTTCGAGCAGCCAATCTTCTTTCTCGGATGATGGCCATTCTCAACTTCTTCAATGCACCAAGAACACTCCAAATCCACTTGGCTTCCTCAATGAGCCGTTGACCTATGGTGTGGATCCCACCGTTGATCATCATATAGCACTGCAAGAGGCTACGGGATATGCAGGTTTAAACCGTCCAATGCTAGAGTGGTCACGAAGAGTCACTTCCTGCATGAAGTCTGTTCTGACCATCCTCAAAGAATGCAAGGATGTGGAGATGAAAGACATTCCGACGTCGCCCGACCTGAGGCTGCCCACCTGTGCAATTCTACGGCCGTATCCCGACACGAAGACCTCACGGAAAACTCTCACTTATCCAATATCCTTGAAGATGGACAGTCAACTTGAGTCAACAGTCATCGGAATACTCTCCTTGTGGGCGTACACATTAGAGGTCCGGGACCCAATTCTCCAGGAAATGGAACATTCAGATTCTTACACAAGGCCCCACACCCTGAAGAAGCCGAAGTACTATCTTCGAGTAATCGGCCATGATAATGGAGAGTGTTCTGAGGGAGGGATACAAAACAGACGAGTGAAATCTCTGGCCGAATGGATTCACACTACACCTACGGTTTCGAAAGACTTCCCCTATTGTCCTGATTGGGATATATTCGAAAATCGTCGGGATATATTTCATTGGCCAATTTTCGGAATGCACCTGTCCCAACTGTCCTCAGATCCCCTGCAAGCCTCGAAACATCAACACCTCTTCACGTTGAGCAAACGATCACCGAGGCAACAGATTGCCATGGAACTCTTCTCACTATTTATGATGTCCGTATCGGGATACATCAGTGCTATAGGGGGGGTTACAAAATCACGTCCACGATCCCGGAATCTTGAAAGCTCGCTAGAGGAAACAGAGTATCTTCGGGAAAATTCGGTCCTTGACATCCTGGCAAGGCACATCGTACAAAGTGGTCTTGTTGAGAAAACCGAGGAAGCCCTTGAATTGGTCGTTCCGGCTTTCTTTAGCCGTGGACTGCTTCCACCCGAAACTAACGAAGAGAGACCAGAACGACTGGTACGGACACCGCTCCACTCATGAAATCACTCGATCCCACTCCTTTAGGGATAATTCTGCACGGAGGGAGTTGTATTCACGGCGAAGATCGTATCAGGGCGTTGGAAGAACTTGAGACGTGTACCGTAATGGGAAGCGAGATTATTGAGGGGCGTTGCTACTGTATTTTGTATATTATATTCTATATATCTTTGGATTTTGTAGGATACCGTTGTCCAGAAATGTTTTAACGCATCCCATCACGTATAATTCAGCTCGTTAATTCTATACCACTTCCCGCGAGATTCATGCAGACCAGCATCCAACCATTAACCAGCAACAAACCCCTCTCAACGAATCTCACTGCGCACCCCCCGCCTCTCACACATCTCTACAAACCTCCCCCACACCCCCGACACCCTCACGCCCTCCGCCTCCGCCCCTCCAACCACCAATCCCACCCTCTCCAACCCCGGCGCCGCACCCCCCTCCACCCACTCCCCAACCACCCGCACAACCTCCTCCACCCCCCACCCCGCCTCCCTCCACCACCCAAACAGACTCCGCACCACCACCTCCCGCACCCCACCCGGCACCACCTCCGCCAACCCCACCGCACCCCGCCACCCCCACCCCAGCAACACCGCCACATCGACCTCCAGCACCCGCAGCCCGCGCAGCCCGCGCACGTCCCCCAGCGGCGCCGCCACGACCTCCGGCCCGGGCAGCGCGGGCGCGGGCTGCACGCCGGCCTCGCAGGCGCGGACGCGGATGCGCAGCTCGGCCAGCTCGGCGGCGCAGTGGCGCAGCAGCGCGGCGCGCAGGACGGCGCCGTCGAAGGCCGCGGCGGACGGGACCGGGTGGGCGTTTTCGTAGATGAGGGAGCGGAGGTGCGGGGTGTGGGGGAGGAGGGCGGCGAGGAGGGGTTCGTCGAGGTGGGTGCAGGCGGTGAAGTGGAGGGTGGTGAGGTGGGTGGCTGGGGGGGCGGGGTGGGAGGAGAGGGGGGTGGGCCAGAGGGTGGGGCGGGAGCGGGGGAGGTCGAGGTTGCGGAGGGTGAAGGTTGCGGTGTGGAGGTTGGGGGCGGAGAGGATGGAGAGGGCGTGGGAGAGAGAGGGTGAGGGGTGCGTTGGGGGTGAGGCTGTGGGTGGGGCGAGTTGGGTGATGCAGATGTGGGCTGAGCGGAGGGCGTGGAAGGGGGTTGTGTTGGCGGTGAGGAGGTGGATTGGATAGAGGATCGAGGTCCCTTTAGAGCATTTTATGGCGTTGTATCTCTCTGCCATGCGGCGTTCGGCTTGCATTTCGCTGAAGGTGGAGGCGCCGGTACTGAAGTGGAGCGTGCGTAAGTTGATGAGCTGAGATAGAACCAGGATGACGGGTAGTTCTGGTGCGCTGCTTTGCTGGCTGGCTATCCAGGTGTCGAAATGCTCTGCAGTCTGCATCCGATTGCGCATAAGCGACACGGTCTTTGCAGATACAGAATCCGCTCCCCCATCGTAGAAGCCTTCACCCCGGGTAATGGAAAGTTGAGTGACATGCTCAGCTAGTCGTGGGCGGCGAAGAATGCTTCTAAGAAACAGACGTGGAGCCTGGTCAGATGCTGGTGTCCATGTCCAGTTCAGTGATCGGTAGAGGTGCGGCTCAGCTATCTCTCGCAACCAGCTGCTGGTGAGCGTAACGCTGCAGAGGTCTCTTGTCTCGAGGAATGCGAGGATGGCATCGACAAGCTCTGGGGCGACGGTGGCCAGGGAAACCATGATGTGTGGTCAAGTGTTGTCGCTGTCGAGAGAAGGTTGAAGGGCTGCGGGGGAGAAGCGCCACTTCGAGACATCACAACAGTTACACAAGAAGCTGCTGTGTCACCCAAAGCTCGGGTCTCCCATTTGGGTGCATAATGAGGATTTCTGTAGTCATCTCTTTGAACGTCAAGCGGAAGACCTCTACTATTCCGGCCACCCGCTGGCTGCCCAAAACCATTGGCTTTTAGTATCCCACAAAGTGTCGATATGAAATTGGTCTCTCGCTGGAAATCCACAGTTTGATAAGACTTTCTTCTCTCCCTTCCTTGCTTTTCCTCTCTCTAGTCATTGAGACACTTCTCAAGCAGTCAGATCTCACTCTATCCCACAGCATTTCCAACAAATGATGAGACTAAAGAATCACTGTCGGTAACTAACAGCATCATCTAGATTTAATACCCGCAACTGAGGTCCAGAGATCCTGGAAGACGAAAGAAGCGCTTCACGTGTACCGAAATACTGACGCGTTCAAACAAAAACAGTGCCATGGCGTGTTTAACCCATGCCACGCAGTGAAATTCTGCCTCGTTGGAAGGAGCCGAAGTTCTGCTTTCTTCTCCATGAAGGAGACCAAAGAGTGAAGATAGTAGCAAGGCGAGAGCCATTCTTAAAGGCTCCCCGAGTTGTGGGGCGGCTCTAATTACGTTGGCAGCAGACCAACAGCTCCCACCTACACACAGCCGCGTGATGAAGTCAAGGTTGTAGCCAAGCACCTGCATACTTCCTGATGCTCCCAGAGCCATGGACAGCTCACGAAAATCCGAGCAGGACGTCCAGGGGCTGCTATATCCTCCGCAGTGCAGTGAGAAATTTTTTGATTCCCTCCGGGTCCTCCCTTCAGCGAACTATGCTTGCTGCAGTCTGAAATGACTATCCTTGGGGCTGACAACAACCACAACAAACTGGCTTCTGGGGGTTTCCGAGAGATCCACATTTACTGCCTACCGCACCCAGCACAGATAGTGTCCCTTTGGTGGGCGGTATGTGTTGATGGTGCCTGCCAGCAGCATGATCCACCATTGCTGTACATTGCAGCTGACCACTCCCGACGAGGCCCATCACTTTCTTTCATCGAAGTCTCGTCCATCTGGTGGGATTGTCACTGGCCAGTGTGGTCCGAGAACGAGCAAATCTACTGCGCGAGTATCATCATCCCGTTCCCGAAGAGGGTTGTTCGGAGGTGTCAGGCCATTGTCTGAACAGAATTTCCGGATTACAGGCCTCCGCTTGAATGTAGCAATGGGGGACTGGTAAGCGGAGTGGCGGCTTTGATGAGGCAGTGCCGATGGAGGATAGGCGGGGCACGCGGGTTCGCTGTATCGGTGGACACCGTGCGAGGGATTGCGTAGAGGGTATCATGGCGAGGGCGGTCTGCGACCTCATGCTTTTGAGAGGTGAAGGAACACGCGCAAGGCCACATAATGAGGGTCTGCCTAAATCGAGATGGATGAGAATTTTGTAGTAGAGAAACAGCTGAAGCTGGTCGGTTTACCGCGGCAGTTCCAACGTTCGTGAGAAAGGGGTCGTTGTGCATCCATCGCGATGGCTGATATAGGCGGATTTTGATTGCAGACTGCTGGATAGATCATTCAACTCTCTTTTTGAAGACTCTGCTGGTGATGAAAGACGTGAAATATTGCACTTCGTCAATGGAACAGCCACACAAAGAACTGGCTGAACATTGGGGGCTAACGAGTATACGCAAAGAACACCGTAACAGGACCTACAGCTTAACTTCGTATGTTGCCTCACCTTATCCATATGTTCACTGACTGAATGCTATACCCAACATTGACGACCACGCCCGGCTAGTGATCTAGCACACGTCGTCACTCGCCAGCACCAGCACCATCCTCGTCGCATATTCCTACTCGCCTCTATCACCGAATGGATATGCCTCGTCTACTTTAGTCTGGGTAGCCGGGTCGCTCTGGTGATTCCGCGTCATCGCAGCGCGGAGGACTGCGTGTCGACGTTGTTAGGCAGACTGCCTCAAAGGGGTTGACAAGGAGAAGCAAGTAAGCACTAAGCACGAGGGCTGGTTGACTCTGAGAATAATGTAGATGGGGCATCACCACCCCGAGATCAGAAGAACGGCAGAGGTGGATACTTGCAACCAGGACAGTTGCAATGACAGTGAATGCGATCTACTTGGTCAGTTGCATGACAGCGCTCTTGAACGCAGCCAGCCACCAGTCTCCCACTCTGACCTTAGCACTTACCTGGTTATAACGAGCATAAACAGCAGCTGGGTAAGACTCACGCGTCTTATGGTAGGCAAGTAGCCCCTAGATGCTCGCGGTATCGATGATCAAGCCGATACTCCTGGCGCAGAATCTTGAGCGTGTACTTGCAGCCCAGGAACAAAACCTCAGTGTTGACAGTCACAGCGTTGTCGAAGTCCCACTCGAGAGTCGCGTAGCAACAGCGCAGCACGCGCGGATAGCTATTATTGACCACGAGGGCCGCGTTATTGACCACGACGTCCGGGCAGCCTCGGGCTTACACGCACGCGGCGCGGGCGGCGTCGGTGGCGCCGGGGAAGTCGAGCTGCACGAAGGCGGCGGCGCAGCTGGCGCAGCAGCTCGTGCGTGGGCGGCGCAGCGGGCGGGGAGGCGCTCAGCCGCTGCGTGAAGACGCTGGCCGTCCCCAGTATTGGTGTTCGTGGCGTCGCGCAGCGTCGGGAATGCGGTCCACACAGCGTACGTGGGCGACGTACGCAACGGCAATGGCGCAACTCAGCCCGGAAGAGGCGTCAGTTGATGAGCGATGGTCTCGCCGATGTAACGATTGGGCAGACTCGTGCGCTCTTGGGACGGGATGTTTCGAGCTGGGATCGCGGCTATGCGGCTTCTGGCAATCTCGGTGAGAGGTAGTGCAATGCGTTTCAGGCTGTAGGACTTCGTTTCAAAGAAAGCTTCCGGCGATTTCGTGATGCCGTGGGCGAGTGTCGTGATCGTTTCAGTCGAGCGAGTGGACTAGCTTGTTCGTGCGGGACGATCCGCGGTCATTTTGGGACTGCGGGGCGCCAGCCCTGGACCGTTGCCGTCTTCACGCTCATTGAGATGTCCATGTTGCGAGCAGGCTGATGTACAAGCCGCGCTGGCCGGATTCCAGCCCAAGACGGCTCACTTCTCAACTCTCCTGCACGCGGACCGTTCCGGGAGAGGCCAAGAATAGCTGTGCAAGGTCAAGACGGAAGACGTTGCCGTGCGAAACATCAAGCCCTGCCCAGGCGTTGGTGTTTCTCTCGCCGTTTGCACCTGCAGCGCTCGACATGCCACTGTCAGGATACCGACGCATACCGCAGGGCCCGAACAGGGAAGCAATCAGACCGCCACATGGCGTGTCTGCACTCGCTCATAAGCCCGGATCGGCCGTGCGGAGAATGGATTATGTCCGACGAAGTAAAAAGGAGCCAATCTCCCAGCCCCCAGATTACGAGCCAGAGGGTCCGGATGCCGACCGTTTTCGTTTCGAGTTGCGGGCGGCAGAGTGCACGAATGGAGGAGCAGGGCGCAGGAGAAGGCAGAAAGGCAGAGCGCCAGAGACATGCGGAGGGCACCAAAGATAGCAGCGCATTAGGAGTAGCAACCGGGTCACCGGCACGGGCGTGCAGGGCTGGCATCCATTCTGGGAGTGCATCTCCACAAGCGTTGGACTCACGAGCCACCGCCAAGCTCAGCTTTATAGCCGCCAAGCCGCAGAATTTCCACGGTGGCCAGTGAGCTCGTAGTCGCACTCGCTTGCGGGCATCCGCCGATTAGGATCCGCGGGCAGCGTCATGCTTGCAGATAGGCGGATACGAGCGGCACTGCGGACAAGCGTTTGGGAGAGGCCTGGGGGAGGGCGGGCGATAAGCTGCGCGCGCAGGCTGGGAATGTGGTGATGTTGCAATTGTGTTCAGACAAGAAACGGGAAGGTCGCCAGGATAGGGGCCGCCTATCAGGTTGTGCGCCGTCCGCAGCGCTGGATCAGGCGCAATTTGCAGCAGCGAGCGCGGTTGGAGATCGTCCTGCTCCAGCGCCGGACGACGCGTCACCAGCAGCTTCCCCAGGATTGGAGGATTGCTCCCACGCGAGCTGGCGGGTCGGGTGGCCGTGGCGGGCGGCTGGTGTTCGCTAGGCTGGAGGGAGAAGCTCGGCTGGCGGGAGAGATAGGGAGGCCTGGGAGCGCCTTCCACGACGGTGCATTCCGCAGGTGAGGCGTCCGCCGCCGGGGGGGCTGAAGCGAGCCACGGCGTGCCGTCACAGGCAGGACGGCGCAGAGGCCTGGGAGCTTGGGCGGCTGCGGCCGGGGGAGCGCCACGGCGAGCCTCCACACCAAGCGGCCTGGGTGATGCTTCGCGGCGGTAGCGCGTCCCTGATGGGCGCTGCGGGCAGGCTGACGGGCGCGTGGAGGGCGGCGCGGTGGCATGCAATGGCTGAGGCAACGCCGTGTGTCGGGAATCCGGCAAGCCTGGCGACAGCCAAGCCTTGCTGGCGCGCGCCTTGGCGGGTGCGCGCCCCAGTGGTCATGCGGGAATTCCGCTGGCGATCGCAGATGCCAGCTGCAGCTGCAGCGTCCCAGCCGGCCAGCGTCCCCCAGCGCCAGACCGCCCGCTGCCTCAGTCGCCGGCGGGGCGGAGGCGAGGGCCAGCAGCAGCACAGTGGCCGCGCTGCGAGCGACGCCCCAGGGGCCTTGGGCAAGAGCCGCATCGCGCCTCACGTGCTCGCGACGTCACAACGGTCCGATGCGCTGCACACGCTGGCAGCGTCTGGACTCCCCCACAGCCTCTGCCATCACACGACGGGCCCGCCAGCGCGCGGTGTCGTCACCGCGGCCAGCTGCGGTGCGGCCACAGCGCCCCGTGCCTGTCCGCCCAGGCTGGAGGCGTCGCCGCCGCCGCCGCCTTCCAGGGCCCCCCTGCCGCCGGCTGCGACACCATTCCCAAAGCACGGCTGCTGATCCACGCATTTGGCACCTGGCCCCCTGAAGCAGGCCCGGGTGTGTCGGTGGGTTCTTGGCCCTCGTGGGTGCGGCGGGCAGCGTCCCAAAACCGCCGGCCGTGACATCGCGACGCCCTCTGGAAACGGCTCGGTGCAGCCAAGAGCCCCAAGCGCCCAGCACCGCGAAGCTCGCCCGCCGCGACGGAGCTGGCTGGCACTGCCGTCCGCAACGCTCGCGCGCTTGGCTCCGCGCGTCCGCCGCCAGGCCCTTCCTGCCCGGCTGCGCAGGCGCCGGCCAAAGGAGCGGCAGCAGAGCGTCAAGCCACGGACCAAGGTTCGGCGGCGGCATCTGGCCGCCTGATCGGGCCTAGCGACGATGGCGTGTGAGTCCCCCATGCTTTGCGTGCTGCGCGCTGCCCGCCGCCGCTGGCCTCAGGCCGCGCTGTGCCTACTTTAGCAGCCGCCTCGCGCGGGCGCAAGTGGACGCCTCCTGAAATCGCGGCTCTGCTGGCGCGCATTTACGTGAAACGGACAGATTTGTGCGTTATCATCCGCTCTTTTCCCTCGCCGTCCGGGCGTGCGCCACATCCGATCGCCGACAAGAGCGCTCCGCCAACGGCATTCAAGCACATCATCCCGCCGCCGGTGCGACACACGCGCCCTCAGTAAGGGCTCCCTCCTGCCCCCGAGCCAAGACCCCGCCAAGAGAATAAGGAGCAGCCTCTGCGGCATCGCTGTGCCGACCCATCCTGACACGAGCCGCTGATCTCTCGTCCTGCTCCATGGCCGTCCTGCTTTGACACTCCTACATAACTTAAGCTGACCTCGTCTGTCGTGGCTAGCGCTTCTCGCTCCTGCATTCTTCGACTCTGCCAGCTTTGTTTGCGCCGCGACACCTCCCGCAAGCACCGCACTCCTCTCTCGCCGCCGTCGCTCTTTGTGCTGTGCGCATCGCCGTCGAAGGACGCCGTTGCCACCCCGTCTACCGCCTTGCCGTCGCCTGTACATCGCCGCCGAGCCTCACTGGATGAGCCGTAATTAACGACCATGGGTAACGAAAAGAACGTCAAATGGGTAGAGGTTCGTATCTCGGCCGCCAGCTTCGCGTCAATCCCGCTCACGCTCGCGCAGGGCCTGCGAGGCATTGCCTCCGTCAGTGTCATCATGACCCATCTCACCCGCGCGTTCTACTTCAGAGCCTTCCTGGCCTCTGACGGAGAGGGTGTCGCGCCCATCCTGTGGCAGATGCCCATCTTCCGCATTATTCCCCAGGGCCGCATTGGAGTCACCATCTTCGGATTTCTCACTGGATTCGTGTGCGCTCTGAAGCCGCTGCGCCAGGCCAGGGCTGGCCAGCACAGCGACGCCCTCACTTCCATCGCCAAGAGTGCATTCCGCCGCCTTCCCAGGCTCGTACTCCCTTCCACCATCGCCATGATCATCGCTTGGCTGCTCGCCCAGCTCGGTGCCTTCCACGTCGCCCACCGGACGGATGAGGTCTGGCTTCGTGATGCTAGCCCGCAGCAATCTGACTCGCTCTTCGGTGCCTTTGTCGATCTCTGGAACGCCTTTCGCTCAGTCTGGACCGAAGGCTACATGCCGTACGACGATCACCAATGGGCCATGCTCCCTCTCCTCAAGGAGTCCATGCTCGCCTACGTTGGCTTGGCCGCGACTATCTTCATGAAGTACAAGTACCGCATGATCACTTACCTAGTCATGTTCTGCTACTTCTTCCAGGACAAGCATGACCTCATCGGTAAGAACACATGCCCATCCGTACTCCGCGAGAATCCATGAGAATAACCGTAGTGCAGAAACCTTCGCCCAGCAGCTCTACTTCGCCATGTTCCTCTGCGACCTCTCGCTGCACCCGACCGCCCAGGCTTTCATGGCTAACAACCGCTTCTCGCTCAACATGGTTTCGCCGTTCCTCATCATCTTCGGTCTCTATCTGGCTTCGTACCCCGCCGACGGCCCCGAGTGGCTCACGTGGTCGCGCCAGCTCATGGAGATGGCCCAGTGGTTGTTCCCCGAGGGCTCCGACGTTGCCCGCCGCTACAGTGCCCTTGGTCTCGACATTATCATCGTCGGAATCTTGTTCTCATCGGGTGCCAAGGACGTGCTCTCAAACAAGTACTTCATGTGGCTCGGCAGGAACAGCTTCGCCGTCTACCTGATCCACGGCACTCTTCTCCGCACTGTCTTGATCTGGATGCTCTACGGAATCACCGGTGAGCCGTTCGAGGAGGTCCGTGACGAGAACGGCGTCATCATCGGCAACTGGATCCAGCGCCCCGGTCCCCTAGGTTTCGCCATTGCCATTCCCGTATGGCTCGTAATCGTTTACACGTGTGCCCACTTCTGGACCAGCTACGTCGACAACTACTGCGCCCAACTGACACACAAGTTGGAGAAGTTTGTGTTCGAGGAGGAGGAGAAGTCTATCCCGCTGGTTTAGACAACAGTGCGTTTGGTTTCTTAGCATCCGGTGCTCCAGGCGTTTTTCGAAGGTCGCTTTGGGGGAGGCCCAAGCCACCTTCAGGATTTTCTTTTGTTATCGAAACATCAGCATGGAGGCGTTTAGGGGTTTTTACATGAGCGTAAGGGCATAGCGAAGAGAGCGTGTTCATACGCCGGTGGACATACCAACACAACAGCATCACCCGGGGACTCTCCACAAAAGAAAGGCGGAGCGGTCCAGGTGTCATCATTCTTCAGCACAAAAAGACAAAGACGCGGACACATTTGTCTGGTTTTTCTACAAAGACACAACTGTTCTATCGATTGTTACAGATACCCAACTGCAAGCGAGTAGTGGGGGAGGACGGAAAGCACAGTGGTGGCTTAGTTTCTTCAGCTACGTCTGTCGGTTTCAAGGCTGGGGTAAAAAGGAAAAGGCACAAGGACGGGTTCTTTTTGCTTCTTCCCTTGACCACCAACCACACCTGATAGCTACGACTGGAAACAGCCGTCGCAGCAACGCCACCCTTCCCACAAAAAAAACCAACTTTTAGAGTTGAACACAACCTATTTAGGCACGGCGTTTGGGAAAAGGCATGTACGAGACGGTCACGGGCATTGATAGGCTCCACGAGCAGTCGCCCATACATAATAATCTATCTCCATCCAACCACGTTCAACAATTCACCCCCCGTCAACCAATAGCAATGCATATCCCCAAACCCCCGCGGTCCCTCAGGAAGACCACAAATGGGCGGGCGGGGTAGGGCAGCGACGAAGCACGACTCCCGGGCCCGGGGCATTGTTTTTCGGGCATGACGAGGGGGAGGCATCATTGCCGCATCGGGACGGGACGTGAGACGCACCAGGTGTTGAGACGAGAGGGCCGCTCGTCTATCGATCGCCCCCGGGTGGCCTACGTACCTGATCCGAGGCTTGGCCCCTGCCCACCCCGGTCGTCGCCGTCGTCGCCGCCGTCCCTGAACGGGGCGGGCCAGAGCGAGAGAAGGGAGCTGCAGGGAGCATGCATGCTGGCGCGGGTTTGCCCGCGCTCGACGCCAAGACCGGTGTGCATCTTCGGCTCGCAGACGTCAACAGCGGTTCCTCCGGTCTCGTGAGGGAGACCAGCGGGCGGATCGTTGCTGTGCGTTGGTCCGGCTGGCTGGCTCTGCTTGAGGTGGTTCGGCTCATTGCTGGGGTGGGAGCGGATGGCCGCGCTCCCGACGGGTGCGCTGAGACAAGCGGAGCCACGCAAACGCGTCCAAAAAGGTAGATCAGATGCCCCCGGCCGGCTTTTCCGGTGCAACGTCCCCCGGGGCCAGCGAGGCTGGAGGGGGCCTGGATGCTGTCTTTGTCGGAGCGGTGGGCTCGGGGTTAAGGTGGGGGGAGTGGTGGTGGTGAGACAGATCGGGTGGATGGGGAGGGGAGGGTTGCGGGGGGCTATTTCCTGCTGCTCACACTGTGCGTGTGTATTTTGGGGCACGCAGGTACGACGGTGTGCACGCTTTCGAGAGCAAACGTGCGGGACAAAAAAAAAACGAGCTGGGGTGCGCAGGCGCGTGGATGGGCGTGGGCGTTGGTCGCGGTTGCGAACGAAGGGAGGGGCGAAGGGATGGCGGATCGGAACGACCACGTTGGCAGATGGATCTACAACGCTCTGGGCCTGCTCACGGAAGGGAGGCAGAGCCATTCTTGACGGCTGAGGGGCGAGGCAGGCTGTGCTTGGGGGCAGAGAGCAGGCCGGCTGCAGAAAGGCGCAGCGACGGTAACGCGTGTGCGTCGGTATGACTGCTGGGCGGCAGTAGGGCGGAGGTTGGTCGCACAGCATGGTACATTCTTCTCAGCCGCTGCGGAGCGGATAAGACGGCAGAGCGGGAGGCACGGCATTGCGCGCATACTCGTACGGTAGTGCTGGTGTCAGCAGTCGGGAAGGAGCATGACGTGCGGTGCCGCGGCGCAAATCACAGCCCTGAAATCACGGGTGGCGCGAGAAGCAGGCGCAGGCTAGCGGTGGCGGGCTGGCGGGCGACAGCTGGGCGGCAGTGGCACAGGCGCTGGCTGGGGGCCGCTGAGGGCGCTGCTGCGCGGGTCTGCCTGACGTTGTGGCACGGCGGGTCGCGTTGGAGGTGGAGATGGCGGGCGGCAGGCGGTGCGCCCTTTTCGGCGGCCTGCGCGCTGCATTGGGCGCGCGGCCTGCGTAAGGCTGGGACGCGCTAACGTCGACGGGCAGCAGGCTTCTCTTTTTGCTTCCACACTTCGACGCGACGCGCGCTTAATGCCTGCTGCGTGGTAGGTAAGGTTAATTCCCCAGCTTTTTCAACGGGTCCGGTGGGGCTGCCTGGCGCTTGCCCTGTTTTGCCTCCTGCACATGTCAGGTCGATGCTTGGTCGCCGTGGTGTCTTCTTGCGACCGGCCTGGAGCCTGCCCGTCTCAGTGCTACGCAGAGCCCGTCCCGATGGCGCCGCTGAGATCGCGTGCGCCTTGTCTGCGGGAAGCCAGCCGGACCGCCCTAACCGTCGTCCACCACCACAAGCCATCACTTGTCGGTTCCGCGGGAGCCACTGACCGCAACGTCCGACGAAAGTATCCCGGAAGCAGAAAGAGCTAGGGAAATGGGGTGACGACGAGTCAACCTACCGGTCAGGTCCTGGCACGGCGCTGCGCAGCACAGAAGCATGCCTCCAGGCCGCAAGGCAGAATCGCAAGCGTGCCGCACTGCTGCCTACAGCAGCCTGCCGGCCACCTCAGCAGCAGGCGGCACCTCTTAAGCCCGCACCGTGTAACCTCCACAGCTCAACCGCAGCCCAGCCGTTTCGCTCACCAGCCGGCCCCGGGACCAACCGCGAACGGCTCCCCCGCTCGCGCAACCGCCTCACCTCGTCCTTGGTTACGCCTTCGGCCGGCCACACACGGGCTTCCCTCACCCACCGTCTCCCTCACGTCGTCCCTCCCGCACGCCTCCTCCTACCCCTCCGCCCCGGGCCCGGGTCACGCGCGCCGGCAAGCCACGCACCGGCGCTGCGCGAGACCCGGATGCGCTTCATCAACCGCGAGCGCCGCACCTTCCGCGACAGGTGCATCTGCTGCCTGCAGAAGACGCTGTGCGGCTGCCTCCTAGCGCCGTTCCTCGTCTGCGCCGTCGCGAGCCGGCCGGTGGACGCGCACCGCCGCCGCCAGAGGTCCAGGGCGGAGAAGCGTCATCGATCGTCGTCGTCGTCGAGGCCGCGGTGCCCCGAGAAGTGCCACGCCGGCTCGCTCGCGTCGGTGGGTGCTTGACGCCTGCGGCTGCTCTTTCCGACGGCGCGAAGGCGTTGCGATACCTGTGGCTGAGGAGCTGGAGTAGAGGTTTGGCTGCAACTGGTTGTGGGGAAAGAGGACAACTCGACGTCGATACGGACTGGCGTTTTTCACTAGTTCCGTCTCTCGGGCGGATGTGCCCGCCGGGTGTTGATCAGAGCGGGCGTTTTGGACCACGTCTTAAGTCCTGGCATTTTGTTACTATCTACGGAGTGACTTGCCTGTTTTGTGTCGTCGCGTCCCCAGTGCTTGTGCCTGTGTGGGCCGTGGCAGCGCTACAAGGCCCAGTGAAGCGCAGCTGGCGAGAGACGAAGGAGAAGCGAAGAAGAAGGCGTTGCGAGAAGCAGAAGCAGGAGTTCCTGGAAGAGGATTCGGACTAGGCTTTTCTCAGGATGTGTCCAAAAATTCCAAAGACCGTCGTAGTGGCATGCATCGGCATAGCCGTGGTGGGGTCTCCGGTGCTTTTACCCTGGCTCGGTGTCTTGGTGTTGAAGGAGCGCTGGAAGAATAGGAAGCAGAAGGCTGATTGTAGGAAGAGGTACGAGGAGCGGAAGGCAAGGAAGCACCAGATGCAGAAGGATTGGGAGAAGTGGGATGAAGAAGCGGCATATGAAATAACCGAGGAGATGATGGACGAGGAAAAGGAGGCGGCAATCAAGAAGCTGGAAAAGCTTATGGATACGGGTAGTTAATATCATCGGCTTATCCTGTAGGTGATCACAGCAATGACGGTAGAATGCTAGCTTAGCTAGTCTCCCAGCATTGATGCAGAAGCTTTTACCCCCTTCTTCTTTCTCAATCCTTGAGCTCCCACCTTCTAACTCGTGTTTCTTTGTGGGCTATTGCCTATCCCCCGCATCGTCTATTACTGAATCTTTTCCCCAGTGTGGATCTCGTCAGTCCTCGACCTCACCAAAACTTCCCCGAATACTGATTTCTGGGTAGCTCAGCAGTACATATCGCCCCACTCAATGAAATTTGCTAGAGGTTTGTCTAGTGCTGATTTTGAGGAGGCAGAACCTAAATTTTACGTGGGGTTACAAAGCTTCAAGTGGTATCTGACCCGACACGGGCTTATATGTTGCCTTCTCGTCATGATAGAGCAGCACGGTGAATTCCCGCGGTATATACCAGCCAGGATGGTAACGGTTGAATGTAAAATGGACGACTTAAGCAGCAGTCAGGTTTGAAAGCGGATGAACGACAGATCAGCAATGTACTTACGAGCTGGTAGAACAGGACCAGTAATCAAGTAGAATAAGCCTGCGCTATTGGACTCGCCTCTATATGCAGCCCAAATGCCATACACGGAGCGGGCCTGCAAAGTGACTCGTCAATGGACTTCCCACAGCTATGAAGAATGGTAGAAACTGACTATCAGGATGGCTGATATCCACCAGGTTGCATTGAATAGATCTGTCCACGGACGTTCATTTTTTGGGTCCAGAGACAATGGCTCTTCGAGACTTGCCCATTCCGCAATCTGGCGTTTGCTTATGAAATGGAGACCGACAAAATAGACGCAGAATGGCAGCGTCAGGACCAGCGCGTAGTAGCGCTGTCGTAGCCAAAGCAAGAAGATAATAGCTAAGCCACTAAACCAAAGCAGAGCGTAGCCGCCTCGCAGATAGCGCGACATCCTGACAATTCTGTCGTCGGAACCAGATGGTTGCATGGAATACATTAGACGGGCAAATGCAATGAAGGATGCTTGCATAAGGCAAAAAGCGGCCATACTGTGTCATGGTCAGGTAATGAGTATAAGTCGACAGTCATGGGGTAGACACATACTCGATCATGCCTAAAGCCAAAAAATCCGTGCCGTGACCCCAAGGCTTAAATCTGTAAGTTATATCTCCGATCCCCAGGAGCAGCCCGGCGAGGACGGGCGTCCACATGCACCACGCTTTGTGGCGCACCATTTTGACGAGCGAGGCGCAGGCGGCAAACATGATAGCTATGCTTGGCCCAAATACGAGTAAGAGGATAAAAATGGTTGCAATGTTATTTTGTGGGCCGAAGCCTCGTGGTTGAATTTGGGGTGGAACATGATCGTTGGGGGTCATTTTCAACAATGCTGGGCTGAGACTTGAGCGTTGTGACAATGAGATGTTCGCGGCTGATGCTGTCGTTTATATTATCCGCGAAATGCAGTTCTCGACGCTATTGAATCCTTCTGCCTGCTTGGTATTTTGGGGGCGAAACTGCAGGATGAGACATGAAAGCAGTAACAACGCGCGAGACCTGCTTCCTTTACATGTCACCTTTTCTCTCGTATTGCATGCAGGCGACGTTACACCAAAAAGCGCCCATCACTTGATTTGTTGAATCCCTTTGCCAAGGGACCGATCGTCGCTTAAAATACCTACGAGCTTCCTGAAAATCACATTCTTGGGCCCATGATTCACACCTTCCCATGACTAATATACAACTATACCGCCCCATCGTGAGAAGATACTCGCGGAAGCTCAACTTCCTTACAATCCTGTCTGACCTCAGTCCAGCACTTACTATACCATAGGAACCCTGGCCACAGTCCCAGTAGTTGACTCAAGGACTGGACGGTTGATGTAGCATACGGTGTCGAAATGATGTCAGTTGCCAGTACAAATCACGCTCTGCGCATCTGCGCGCTGTACTGGGGTAGGCGGTCTCCTTACGGAACAAAGCGTTCCGGGTACGGAACAAGGATATAAATAAGTGTGGATAGGCGTTCTCTGTAGGGAATCAACCATTCTTCTCTCCTCTTTCTGTTCCGGCTGTCGTCTGCAAGGGCGCCGTGCCTTCCTGCCTGCTCCTCTGCAGGAACAACAAAGGTGCAGCCCACCAGCCAACACAGTACACTGTTGTAAGTGGTCTATAGTAACTATCATGATTTGAATGTTAAAAATATAAAGGCCGTCTTTATTTCCACATGCGGGCAAAGGATAGTGTTTGGATATAAGGACTCACAGGGTATTCCGGCCTTCTACGATTTCGAGACGTGGTCCCCGATTCTCCTCGAGTTTTTGCGACGTTCAAAGTTGCGGGATCTGTCGGGCTAAGCCATCTTGGGCGCCCTGCATAGCGACGCGGCCAATGGGAGCTGGTTCTGAGCTGTGCGCGGAGGCCCGTGCCACCTCACCATCCTATTAGAGATACCACAATCAACTCTTACTCTTCAGCGAGCTAAGACGGAACTTGGTTGACATCATTCGCATCTATCAGGAGATATTAAACCTATCCAGGCAACTGAGTCCACTGCTCGGCTATTCTAAAGCGTTCGAACACTATGCGGAACCGTCTCGGGCAGAGCCCAAGACCCGCTGGAAAATAGTCAGAATGCTGTCGTCACGGAGAGTTCAACAGTAGGGGAATTACTTGCAGGCGTACTTCCTGAATCGACACCTGTCCCTCTTGGCTTTCCCGAGTTTACGTTTGATGACTTCGCGAGAGACACCAACCGAGATGCAACGTCTGAGAGAGCTCAAGCCAATTATTCTGGCTATTGGAGTCGCCAAATAGATCCGGGTGTTGAAACATCAATGAATTCTCAAAAAGGACCTCAGGAGCCGGATATGGATCATTGATACAAAGCAGGACGCTGTCACTGAGCTTGGTAGCGGTACCGTGGACAGCGGCCCCGACTTTTCCTTTAGCGAAAATATGATCTTCGGGTCCACATGGAATCGGGCTGTGCACCAGGATATTCAACCCGAGGCAATAAGCTTGGAAGATTCATTTGCCTTTCTGAACTCCGACTTTGCGATTGGTGATGTAGATCTGTGGACTAACTTCCACGAGGATTGTGACGGGCAAAGTCCTTAGCATGGACAGACTCTGAAGTTTGCTGATACAGAAGCGGAAACATAGTCCGCTTCGGCCTTGATGCCTATTACGATTCACAGGAGTATAAATTGAGGACCTTGCGCTGATGCATTGCTACATTTTTCAATCTGCTACTCCAGATCACTTTCTGACACAGCACACTGCAGAGGTACAAGGAAATTGACAAATCCTGCAACGGTAATCATTTAATAAACTTTCCGCCCATCAACCCAGAAGGTACATACCAAGTTTCCGCGCGTGATTGCTGGGCCGCTCCGCTCCTCGTAGAGCGGAGGCAGCGTGGCTGGGAGCATGTGACGGCGCTCCGCTCTTGCAGCGGAGGAACCTCGCCAAACCCTGCTAGTCGAGGGTGATGTCTTAGAAACGGAAATTTGAACCAACGGGTACTTTAGACCTCAATGAACCGTCAAAACATAATAGAGTAGAAGATGGATAAAGTGCGCAACCCGCTAATGAAGTAAGCTACATCATTGAGGGAGATTATTTGCGAAATCGCTGCGCGCGGGTGAAGCTCTCTTGTGGCCACCCAAAGAAAAAGACCCGGACGCCAGAGTTTTGATTGTATACAGGAAGACTGGAAGAAGACTCTTAGGTGGATGCGGCAACAGACGCAGCCAGACTCAGCATTAAGAATTGTGGAGCCACTTCGCCTAGCGCGGCCCCCAAGTGCCACACCCGGTTCGATAAGTACCCCGCACCTCTCTCTCATGGGAGCTTGGAGCTTTCCAAGCCGCAATCCTCCAGTAAACTCAAGATACATGGCCTCGGAAGCAGAGTTCCCGTCTCTCCAGCACGAAATTGTTAACCCTCCCATTGCTCCATGATCCCATTTCGAACTTCGGGGAGATGTCTTCGACAATCGATGATTTCTGGCCATCAAACCTGAACACGGCTTTACCAGAGCCACCCCAGAACTCCTACACAAGCTCTTCAGTTCGAGGCTCTTCTTCAGTAAATATGCTCACTGGCTTGGGCCTGTCTACGCTTTGTCGGAGATGCGAAAGCCTGCATCTGGACTGGATCTCTGCAACCGCACCTGAAGAAGGTTCGTTGAGCACGCGTGGATTCGAGGTAGAGCCGGCGATTGTGGATTTCTCATGCAGCCTGTGCGAGTTGATCCGGAACATAGCACCAGGAAGGAACCGCTGGGCTTTCATCGACAAGGGCAGCTTGAACAAAGAAACTCCAGGAGGCGTTGTGATCCAAGAGCTCGCTCTGTACTCACATCAATACTTCAGCGACGCGAGAAAATCAAAAATTGTGATTGAAAAAAGCTGTCTGCGGCATCCCCTGGCTTATCGGGACCTGCAGAAGATTGCGCCGATGCAGATTGACTACTCAACTCTAAAGGACAAGTTGGCCCATTGCGTAGCATATCATCACGACTCCGATTGTGGGGAAAGGCTAGATGCGAATGTCCAAGATATTCGGCTCATCAACTGCACAACTCGAAAGATTGAACCAGCTGCGGCTGGCACAAAGTATACCGCGTTGTCATATGTGTGGGGTCGACCAACAGGATACACGCAGCGCATTTGGCAACAATCCAGCTGGGACACCCTACCAGAAGAAGCCGAAAAGACCGTTGAAGACGCCATCATTGTAGCAGTAAACATGGGGTTTCAATTCATTTGGATCGATCGATACTGCATCAACCAGAACGACTCCAGCAAGCACCACCAAATACGGCAAATGGATCTGATCTACCGGAACGCGGAGCTCACAATAGTAGTCGCAGCGGGCAATGATCCGCACTTCGGAATACCAGGCGTGAGCACGACTCCGCGCAGAAGTGTTTCGCTTCCCTTCGTCGGCGATTTTCTATTTCTCGCGTTGGACCACCAGGAGCAGGCACTGCGGAACTCCCACTGGAATTCTCGGGCATGGACTTACCAGGAATTCCGATTCTCGCGCCGACGACTTGTCTTCACCGAGAACGAAGCGAGCTTTTGTTGCTGCGTCACTGATCTGACGGAAGGGTCAGAGGCCAACGGATGTCCCGCATCGTGGCAACGGGAAATAGAGGGAAGACGCAGCTACAGCACCAACAGATGGTTACTGACCGCCTACGGAGGTGGAGCCCAGCCTTGGCATATTGCTGACCGTATCTCTGAATACTCGGCAAAGGATTTGACATACCCGTCCGACACGCTCAATGCGTTCTCTGGAATCCTCAGAGCCTTTGAGGACCTGAAGTATCCAGTCTACCACATCTGTGGGGTCCCAGTCCTCCCTCCAGTCTCTAAAGACAGTAATTTCCGTGAGACCACAAGAGAGGGAAAGAATTCAGAACATGTACTTCCTATAAGAAGGTCGTCATCTGATGGCTTCATCGTTGGACTCTGCTGGAAGATCAAGGGTCCATCTACTCGGCGGCCTTCATTCCCCTCCTGGTCTTGGGCTGGCTGGAAGGGCTTGGTCAAATGGCACACGTCTAAGCACCCGTATCAATCTCAGGATCTATGGGCCGCCGAAAGTGGCATTCTCGTCGATGTTGAGCTGAGTAGCGGAGAGATGCTTGCCTGGAAGAAGTTTGAAGAGCTGTCATACCTGAAGGATGAACTAACGGTGAATGTCCGGGTCTTATACTTGCGAAATGTCTACACATTGAAGTTCAGACTCAGGTTCGTTGATTTAATGAACCCGTGGCGCTGCAATACTACGGCAGGAAAATGGGAACCCGGGGTATACGCGCAATTCTCGACACATGGAGGCGACAGTGTCTTCGCACCAGTATCTTTTTTGGACAAAACTTTCGAGACTGCTTCCCTGAAGGAGGAATTCGAGTGCCGAGATTTCACAGCAGTGGTCCTGGGCAGACTGGAGTGTCGTTTGGATTATCCATTTGCGATTGTGGTGGAGGGAAACGGTGATGCGACACAGCGCATTGGGCATCTGAGCCTGGGACTTCGCGAGGTGTTCAAGGATGCTCCGACACACAGGAAGATAGATCTCGGCACAGTCGATCCACCGCCGATACAGACAGACATTCGAATCTGCTAGATGGACCAGCCACTGCATGCAGTCGTACCTCGTGCAATCCAAGACAGTACTCGATAATTGAAGTGGGGGTTTCGCGCTGCCCAAAGCACATGATCTGAACCAATGGCATGGCCGTATAATTGAACAATAGTCTAGGTAGTTTTCAGGGTTGATCTACGGAGCAAAAGTGAACAACTCGGTGTCGAGCAGCCGTCGTGATGCTGGAGACAGCAGCAGCCAATCAGAACCCCCGCACCCCGAAGCTACCTGGAGAACGCACGGGTATCGACGGACAAGGCTCCGTCCACGCAGGCATCATCGTCAAGGGAGGCGGCTGCATGCGAAGCGATGGCTGCCTCAGTCTCCGCTCGCGAGCAGTGCCCGAGCCCATCCGCTCCGCCGACGAGGAGCTGGAGTGGAGAGTTCCTCGGAATGCCTCAGCGACCTAAGCCCGTCCAGTGGCTAGATGCGCACCCTTACCCCGCAGGGACTGCGTCGCCGCGCCAATCAAGCAGTGTGCCCCGCTCTGCCTGTCGACCGCGGCCTGTCCACGGCGTACCCACCGGGCTTTATAATGCCCTCCGTCATCGCTGCACGGCATGACTTATCGCCGTCTGGACTGACCTCTTCTGACTATCGCCAGAGATCGCGCGTCGCCCAGCCCGAGACAAAACCGCCAGCTGCCCCACCTCTCACCTCCCGCTCCAGCCCCAACACAAACACCACCCAGCCCGTCATCACCGCGCCAATTGCCAGCCGCCATCATGCCTGTCGCCGTTACCGTCCTGTACCCCAACGTCTCCGACGCGACCTTCAACCTCGAGTACTACCTCAGCACCCACATGCCGCTGGTGGAGAAGGAGTTTGGCCCGCACGGTCTGAAGGGCTGGAAGGTCGCCCGGTGAGTCACTGCTCTCAATGCCTCACCTCATATCCCCCATGGACCTTCCACCGTCCATCCTCTGGTGCCTCCGCACTCGCCACGACCTCCCACCAACCCCTCCATCCAACGTGCCATCGCTGACCCGAGCCTTCCGCAACCCAGCATCCTCGGCACCGCGACCGGCGAAGCTGCGCCCTACAGCATCCAATGCACGCTCGAGTACAACGCGAAGGAAGAGTTTGAGGCGTCGGTCAAGAATGCGGCCGGCCCGGTGCTGGGCGATGTGTCCAACTTCTCGAACAAGGAGCCGATCTTCCTGGTCGGCGAAGTCGTTGGCACCAGCAAGTAAGCTGTACGAGCGCTGCTGTTGGGGTGATGGGGAGCTTGTCCCTGAATGCCCGGCTGATATTGCGAGCCACAGCAAGGCGAAGCTGTAAATATCTTAGTAGAGGCGCGGAGAGACGGATGAGCCCGGATATCGCAGAACACCGTCAATTGATGAGATACACGACCGCTCAGGCAGTATAATGGCGTCTTGCAAACTGGCAGCCCTTTTGCAGATCCGCGAATTTCACCCCTCCACACAATTGCCAGCCAGCATCTCTCCAAGACCAACCCTTCACTACGCTCACTCCACCTGCTGCCTTAACACCCTCTCCGTCATCTCCACACTCAACCCAAGATACGCTGTCGGATCACACAGCTTCTCCGCTTCTTCCCTGCCCAAGCCTACCTCCTCACACTCCACCAACAACTCCACCAGACTCCTCCCCTCCACCTGCGCCCTCCGACACAGATCATACACCAAATCATGCGCATACTGCCTCCCCAACCGCTCTCCCAACCGCATCATCACCGCCTCACTCACAATGCCCCCTTTCGTGATGTCCAAATTCCTCTTCATCGCCTCCTCATCCACCTCCAACCCCTCGAGCACCCTCTCCACATGCCTCAACGCCGCATGCGTCAGCGTCACCATCTGCGGCAACACCACCCACTCGATCTCCCACGGCCCGGTACTCCTCTCATGATCCGCAACCACAGCCTCCACCAACGCAGCACCCAGCTGCCGCACCGTCGCCGCGGCCGCACACACATACGCGCTGGCAATCGGGTTGCGCTTCTGAGGCATCGTGCTGCTGCTCCCGCGGCCAGGCACCCACGGCTCCCGCACCTCCGCGACCTCCGTCTGCATCAGCAGCTTCACGTCCGTCGCCAGCTTCGCGCACGTCGCCGCCACCAGCGCCATCCAGCCGCCCGCCTCCGCCACGCCGTCGCGCTCCGTGTGCCACGCCACAACCGGCACAGCCAGCCCCAACGCCTCCGCCAGCTCCGCCTGGCACGCCAGCGCCCTCCGCGCGGCCTCCCCGTCCGCGACCCCGTCCGGCGCCAGCGTCGCGAGCGTGCCGGCCGCGCCGCCGAACTCGAGCGCGCACGCGCGCGGCCGCAGCTGCGCGAGCCGCGCGGCGTGGCGCGCGAACGCGGCGAGCAGGCGGGCCAGCTTGAAGCCGAAGGTCATCGGCACCGCCTGCTGGAGGTTGGAGCGGGCGGCCATGGGGGTGGTCTTGTGGGTGGCGGCCAGGGCGCGCAGGCGCGCGGTGATGGCGGCGAGCGAGGCGGCGAAGAGGTCGAACGAGTCGCGCAGCTGCAGCGACGTCGCCGTGTCGGTCACGTCCTGCGTCGTCGCGCCCCAGTGCGTCCACTCGCCGGCGCCGGGCGAGGCGGCGTTGACGGCGGCGACGAGCTGCTTCACGACTGGGAGGACGGGGTAGCCGATTAGCGCGGTGTCGGTGGCGAGCTGTTGGAAGTCGAGGGTGGAGAGCTGGCAATGCGATTGGATGAGGGCGGCGGCTGGGGCGGGGATGATGGAGTGTCGGGCTTGCACGGCGGCGAGGTGGGATTCAAAGAGGAGGTAGTAGGATGTGCGGCGCTCGTCGGACCTGGGAGGGGTAAGTTCGTTGGGGACAGCGCTGGGGGAACGTGGAGGCTGTACCAGATTTCTGCGCTTTCAGGGGTGCTGAAGAGGTCGCGGAATATGAGGGAGTCGGTAACAGAGGTCATGATGGCGGAATATGGGAGGTGTTTCTGTGACAGAAAGTATCTTGAAAGAATACGGTAGAATTGTAGCCCTTTTGCTTTGGGAGGACTGCTTAAGTGATATCAAGCAGGTCTCGTTTGGAAATTCACTTTCTTTCCTTGCTCTTTCGCTTGTGTAGTAATTTATTGTTTCATAGGATTCGGCACCAAGGCAGTCCTTTCCTTCTCATGTAACGAATACACTGGAGTTCAGTAGTGAGGAGTTGCCAAGACGAGGTTAAAGATGCGGAGACGCAGAGGTGGAGTTGCGAGCCTGCAGGTGAAGTGACGTCACATTGAGGGGACAGTCAGCCGACAGCAGCATCTCTCCGCTCGGAGCCCCTGGACAAGATTCTCGCATCATAGGTACGTCGCCCGAAGAGAACAAATGGCTGTGGAGTAGCGCGGGGGACGTTTCCAACAAAGGTAAAATACCTGATCGGCCGGAAAGTGATTCAAAGCAGATATCGCAGGATTGACATCGTGCACGTCAACGGTTCTAACCACAATCTGTCAGGACAGACCTTGATTTGTTCAGAATTCACTCTTGTTGAAGATACCGTCTCACCACAGCAGCGGCGAACAATGCTTTAGCACCTGCACCGTCAGCTTGAAGAGCCTTAAACATGCCTGCAGAGCTACTCCTGTTCTTGCTGCAGGCAATATTCGACGACTAATTCGACCATACTGGACAGTGTCTGCCAATCTGTCTTCCGGTATCACGGCATGGACAAGCTTGTCAAAAGCCGACGGACTTGCTCACAAAGACCGTGCGCGGCTGTGGTCGAGGAACCGAAGACGCGGCTGACGTACTACTTCTGACCTTTCGCTGTAGCAACGGCGGTTGACAGCGTGTTCTGGAGCAGGCATATGCTGTCTCCTCCACTCTCTCTAACTATTCGGAACATTAGATCCAGGAACAACGACATCTTCGAGTATGCCGGCTTTGGACTTATTGAAAAAAATGCTCGAGCAATTATCTCAAGGCCTTGCTCGGGTCAGTGACGTCGAGACCGGAGGCGATGACCTTCTCTCCGTAAGCAACCATCATCCATTCAGAGGGTGTTGTCTCAAGTGTATATTTTGAAACTGAAAATAGCGCAGAACGCCATGTTGTACAAGAAAATGGACAATATCAAGACCCCTCATTTGCATTGGCACTAACTCGCTTTGGCCAGATGACAAAGCCTCGTAAGTTGCTAGGGAATTAACAGTGCAGTTTCTGCATCTAGTCCACGGTGTGGTCAGCTCCGCTTACGACAAGACCTGGGAGATTATCCCTACTGCAACATGCAGGAAATACCAGAAAATGGCCCCTAGACTGCGGGAATTATTCCCAGATGATGATGAGTTCCTTGAAGAGAGAAAGCTGACGAAACTTCATAAGATCGTGATTAGGGGACCACTTGAAGAGCTTGAAGCAGAGCTAGCCATCTCAACCGCCGCTATAGATGCTCAGAATATTTGGGGATACACACCTTTGATCTGGGCATGTGCCAAAGAGAAGATACGTGCTGTTCGGATCCTTCTGGATCACGGAGCCGATTTGAACCTCCAAGAGAAGAGAGGGACATGCCCCCTACGTATTTCTATGAATTTCTGCAACTTGAACATGCATAACCTGCTTTTGAGCACGGCGCAGACACAAACTGGAAGATGGAAGGTGGACTGAGCGGTCTCCACATTGCTTCCCGCCACGGCCTCCCCCTTACGTTCATGGACGCCTACTCATCCTGTGACATCAAGCTCCGCGGCGGCGTAAGTTCGCCAGCCAAACAATTCCTCTCAAACTCACCCCTCCCCCATCCCATCAACCATCCCAGCCCCCGACTAATACACGAGCCCCGACAGTTCTTCAACAACACCCCCCTCCTCATCGCTGCCCAAAACAACCACGCCGCCCCCCTTCACCTGGCTCCTCGCCTACACCTCCCCCTTCCTCTCCCTCTCCCTGCTTGCCTCCGCCCTCCTCACTGACCACCGCCACCCCACCTCCCTCCCACACCGCCCGGGACCCGCGCCCCTGGCCCCTCCACGCGCCCGCCTTCAACAACACGCTGCTGCTCCTCTTCGCCGCCACCGCGGGCACAACAGCCACGCTCGACACGCTAGCCGCCCACGCCTTTGCCGCCGCGCTGGCCGAGTGAGAATTGAAAGTCTTATCAGGACGTGCAAGCGTAGTGAGCGAGATAGGACAGATTGATCAGCAATGTTACGATTACACGGGTCACATTAAGTGTCTTTCGTAAAGATCAAGAGCATTTTCAGAACATAATGGTTTCCTTCTTGACTCTCTACACTCTCAACAGGCCAGGAAACCAGTGCGCCGCCTCCCTGTAAATGATGAAAACTGACTCCCCCGGTTTCCTTTTCGTGCTATAGACTCCATTGTGCCAGATCTTCCGCTCACTTGCTTAACCCAGGTTTGCGGTACCACCACGTCTTTGTTATGTTGGACCATCTGGCACGGCTGGAGACATGCGTGGCCGGTCCCACCCCTGCTTTCTCACGGCTGTCGTCTCAATCCACTGATGGGACATGTCTAGCATCCGTGCCCAGGTGATCATCTCGTACGACGCAGCGCGTAGAGTTGCATAGCATCAGCGGTGGATGCTCGATTAGCCCATGTGAGCACAATGTAAGCACGGGGCGTGGGCCGCACAGGACAGGGTTAGCACTACTTCTTCCCATGAAAATCATCACAGCCTCCAGTTCTTACTAGAAAAATCATCTAAGTAAGAAAGAGATCCTTTTAATTCCCCATGTTCCGACACCTCTCCTCTTTTATCATCCACTAAATTGCTCTTTTTGGTATCTCTACATATCCAAAGAACCGCCAAAAGCCAAGCCCCTCATCAACCGAACCTTCCACTTTTGACATTCGACTCATTTTCTGCAAAAGATGCGCGGAAAATGCTTGACCCAAACACATAAATACGACGCCAAACACCACTGTGGCAAAACAGCCATCAAACCCCATGAGACCGCCATGTATGAGACATGTTTTCATTATCTTCCATCAGTCCCGCTCAATCGCAAACATCTTCTACTTTTCCTCCGCAGGCGCAGTACCCGCAGCCTCCGGTTCCTTGAATCCATCGGCGGCGATCTGCTGGCCGGAAGCGACGCTGCCCGAGGCGGCTGGGTCGGTCGAGTTGAGGGCTGAGATGCCGTTCATGGTGACGTTGACGGCGCCGGCTTGGACGAGCTGTGATGACTAGATTAGTAAACCATCCTTCCAGGAAACAGGGTAGGAACTTGGCTCGACTTACCGCCCTCCTCAAATCGTCAATCAGATCATCCGCGTCCTCGATACCCACGCACAACCGGATGATATCCTCAGGCATGTTCCGCTCCGCACGGGTCTTCGCGTCGATGCTGGCGTGGCTCATGCGGCAGGGCATGCTGATGAGCGAGTTGACGCAGCCAAACGACACCGAGATGGCCCACAGGCGCGCGCTCTCGACAATGCGCTCGCTGAGGTCGACGTCGCCGGTCTCGAAGGACAGGACGGCGCCGGCACCGCGGGCCATGCTCCAGTGCAGGTCGTACTGCGGGTGGCTCTTGAGGCCCGGGTAGCGCACGCGGAAGCCGGCTTCCTGCTGGAGGAACTCGGCGATGCGCTGCGCGTTGGCCTGCTGCTTCTCCATGCGCACGCCCAGAGTCTTGATGCCGCGCATGAGCAGCCACGAGTCGAAGGGGGAGAGACCGCAGCCGGAGGCGTTGATCGTGAAGAATAGCCTGTCGCCAAGCGCGGTGTCGTTGACGGCGAGCACGCCGGCCATGACGTCGTGGTGGCCGGACAGGTACTTGGTGCCCGACTCGTAGACAATGTCGGCGCCGAGGTCGAGCGGGTTCTGCAGGAGCGGCGAGAGCATGGTGTTGTCAACGGCGACCACGGCCGCTGGGTTGGCGGCGTGCGTCGCGGACGCGATGGTGGGGATGTCGCAAATCTTGATCAGCGGGTTGGTCGGCGTCTCGAGGAGGACCATAGCCGTCTTCTCGCCGAGGACGGCCTGTACCGCGGTCGGGTCGGTCGTGTCGACGTGGTGCACGATGATGCCGCCGTGAGTCGAGAGGTACTTGAGCAGGCGGTTGGTTCCGCCGTACAGGTCGTCGCCCGTCACGACCTCGTCGCCGGGCCGCAGCAGGCGTGTGATGACATCCAGAGCACCCATGCCCGAGGAGACGACCAGCGCGCGACGGGCGTTCATGATCTTGGCCAGGTGCCGCTCGAGGTGTGTGCGCGTGGGGTTGCCGGACCGCGTGTAGTCATACTCGCCGCCGCCGCTGCCGGAGGTCTGCTTGAACGTCGCGGTCTGCAAAGAAAGACTGGTCAATATGAAATCCACAAAGCGCCACATGCTGCCAGAGCAAGGCAGTGCGACTCCGAGAGGCTTACCTGGTAGATTGGCGTGCTCGAGGAACCGTACTGGTCACTGCCCTCGGTGTAGACCAGCTCCGTCGCAAGAGCGTACTTGCGGCCATTGTGCGGGCTGCTGGGAGCCGGGCTGGGCGGCAGGTTGTGGCCGTCCAGGTCAACGGTTTGCATAGCCTTGCCCAAGGGGCCCGTCTTCTTAGGTCCGTCGTTCGGTGCGGACATGATGAGCGGGCGGGCGGATGTGGAAGGAAGGGTTGCGACGGGTGAAGGTGGGGTGCGTCGACGGAGTGGCGAGAGACTGGGTGAGATGGCCTCAATGGATGGCGGGTGTGCGGATTGTGGTGCGGTGATGCGAAATGTGTGGTGAGATTTGGAGAATTGCGTGGGAAAGCGGTTCGGGCAGATTGGAGGGAGGGTTCTCGGAAACTGCAGGTACGTTGCCGGGCTGGGGTGGAGCAGCAATTCGTGGGGTCCGCCGCGAAAGACTCATTCTTGCCGATGGCGTCAGATCTCTTGCCGCTCATTCGCTCCGAAGTCGCTCTGCTGCAATGCAAAAATGTTGTGGCCGCCACACAATCCAGCGACATGATTTCTGACACGTCTTGGGTAACGCTCACCGCAACAAATTTGGCTATTATCTGGAGTCCCGAGACACTCATTCGGCTTGGAGCGTCGTACAAATCATGGCGCAAAAGCGTCTTCGAATTTCGTACCCACCCGTGACATTCAAATTGCAGGTGACCAGTCAGAGTTCTTCTAATAAAGCCGCAGCACTCCAGAGTTGCGAATGTCGTGACCGCAACGCACCACTAGAGCCTCGGATCTGGAGCCTGGAATTAAACCCCAACTGCACGCTGCGAACAAGATGGATGGCTTTGATATTTGTATGGAAGCACTCCTGCACGATGAAAAGTGTTAAACTTCCTATGCGGTATGAGCTGTTATTGGCACCCCATGTTGTATATCTTGCCTGCATGCACTGTCCCTTCTCTTGCAGCCCGGTGTGGCCTTTCCAAGGAAACCGCCGCAAGCAGCCTAATCTTCTATCTAATTTATATCTTCTAATATGTCGACAGGGAAGATAAAGGGATATTCGCCTCTGAGTGTTGGTCCAAAGCCTTTCTTAGCTCCGCAGACATTCTCCCATGATGATGATATGATTCCGTCACCGCGGCTGTCTCCACACATCCATAATGCAGACCACCTGATCAGCCTCTCGGCGGACGAGGCTGCGGCAATCTGTGAAGCATGACATCGAATTTTAGCTGCAGCGCAATTCCTACGAACTCCATATCCTCCGCCAACCAGTATACCCAAATGCGCCGATCCTGCTAGCTCCCTATCAAAAGTCTGAGAAGAAAGATATGCCAGGGCCTGTGTTTGGCAGGCTGGAAGAAATAATGATGAAAACATCTGGAAGCCGCCTCGTCAGATCCGACGCGATAATCACCTTGGTTGCACTGCACCCCATCCCTTCCTTCCACGGACGTCAATTTCGAATTCAAAGATGCCTTCTTCAGTGCCGGCATAGAGCTTCCTCCCGTCTTCACTCATTGCTAGGCCTGCAGTCCGGACGCCGAATGCGGGGTTCCAGCGGCCGGCCATGCCAACCCGTCGCTGGAGGCCAATCACTCCGTAGTCATCGAACCCACGGGACGCAGTTTGCATGTTGCGGACGCGCTCACGTGCGCGAGCTAGCTGCCGCAGCCGACCCATTTCAACCAAGGGGTCCATGGATCGCGGTGCAGAAGTGTTACTGGTGCTGCCGCTCGGGCGAGCTGAGGCCGGTTCCGGACTGGTCGCCATGGCGGCCTCAATTGTACGCCAGGCTTCAGATGAGCTGAACCGGGCAGCGCCCGTGTTGGATGAAGAACGACCTCCGGACGGGGTTGATTCGTCGTTTGCGCTGCTGCCGATGGTGAGGACGACGGAAGCTTGCCGACGCGGTGGATGTGGGGGGACGTACGAGCCACTCTCGCGGTCGCGATCGCTGCGGTCGCGGAGGAAGTCTCTAAGAGAGCCAAGAGACGGGAGGGCGGTATTTCTACCCTCATTATTTCGGTTACCTGACAGGGATGGGAAGCTCTCTGACGAGAGTTCTGACCTTTGTGCCCGTCCTTCACCGCTCGTGCTTGAGTAGTTGATGCTACGAGGGATCGAAGCGATCCGCTCGCGCTCGCGCTGCACTATGTCTCGATGCTCTCTGGTGCGTAGAGCGTCAAGGATGGAGCGCTCTTGTGCTGTCAAGCCGTGCGGGTCATTATCCGACTCGACGACTCCAGCATGACGTCTTCGCTGGAGGACTGCGCTCATAAACTCACCGACCACTTCGAGTGCTGCCGAAGTATCATTGGCTGCTGACGCCAATGCTCGTCTGTGTCTGTTGATGAGGTCTTGCTCTTGAGTCAATTCTGACTCGAGGCGTGCGATCTCTCGATTCCGCTCACTGCTCGATGATTCGCCAGCCTCTTCAATACCCACCAGGGGCGTCTCAATCCTGATGACATTGTCCTCCTTGGGGTCTAACGCCAAGACCTGCCGCGCCAGGAGTCCTTCGCGGAGATCCGCAACGCAGATTCGTGCCTGGTCTTCAGCCCAGATCAAGAGATCCCATGGTTGGGGCGCGAAGCACATTGTGCGCACTGCACCGGGTCCATGCGTGGTATCTGGGCGCGTCGAGCGAATGACTTGGACTATTGCATCCTCGCCAAATTCGCTTGATGCCAGGAGATCTGTGTCGAGTACCGTGATGTAGCCACACTCCGAACCAACTGCGCAAAGTTTGCCTGATGGCGACCATGCAGTGGTGAAATATCCTGTTGTCGCCGAATTGGGTGGAACATGTAGCTGTGCAACGCAGAAATTGGTCCACTCGGAGGGGCCTGCCCCGGCTCTCGTATCCGTTTTGGTGGAATGGGATCTGTGCCTTGACCGCGCACGCTCGAAGAAGAAGGCTTGATTGTAATCGCCAACGGCAACCAGGAGATTCCCATCGGGCGATATTGTAGCATGGTTCATGGGGAAGGGCAGGTCCAGCACAGCTTCCTCTAGTCCATGTGTTAGACAGTAAATGCGAACGGTCTTGTCGTTGTTCGTGAGGACTGCGACTACCTCGTCTTCAGCACCTTCTTCGCCAGCCAGTTTGTGGATTGATATCGAGTTCACGATCTCTTCTCCTATCCTCTCCAATTTCACTGTTGGAGTCGTGGAGGCAACGGAGGGGCGACCAAGTGGACGGTTGCCAAGGTCCAGCGGCAGGAGGGCATCGACGTCTGCGGCCAGGGGCAACCCGCCGTGGAGCTTGACTGCAGCGAAGTGGCCTTCATCCTCGCCGCCGCAACATAGCCAGCCGTGCCCTGAGGCTGTACATCGCGTCTCGAATGGGAGGGTCGCGAGATGGGTGCGCTTCTGTGTGGAGGTATTTAGGGCGAATACGTCGGTGCCGCTGGCGTAGTAGAGCACGTCTTGGCCCTCACAGCTGATGTAGTGACGAAGCTGGTAGTGGGCGACGGGAATTGATAGAGGGTATAGGGTCTTGAGCGGGAGAACAAGGGAGTCTGTTTCGCGGAAGCTTTGTAGGGAGCTTCCGTCAGTGTGGGCTGCGGCGCGTCAGGAGCAGGGCGGCAGCTTACAGGTACTCGTCAACGGCCATATTCGCATAAGCTGAGGATTCAGATGCAGGCGTGTAACATGGTCGTGGGTGTGCTGCGGAGTTTCGTGAGTTGCATAAGGTAGCAGAGCCGGCGACCGCTCATACGTCACCCGGCTCGGCGGTCGAAGCAGCAAATGGACCAGACTGGAGGGCGCGGGACGCTCGCGGGCTGCGCGGGACGGGCCTAGAGCTGACGCAGAACGCGACGGGGGTGCAGGTGATGCAACGAGGATGTATTGTTCACGCAGGTGCTTTACGAGCCGGCCGAGCGACCGATCTGGGGAGGGCGAGGTGAGTTGAGCGCATCTGGGCTCTGTCGCCGCCGCACGAGTCGCGCCCGCCCGCACGACAGTCACGTGCTGGTGACATCTTTTGTGGAAGCGCGACCGGCGACGAGCGAACGCAGGTGCGCGCCTGTCCGCAGAGCGCACCTCGTCGGCACGAAGATTTCTCGGGCGCGACGGCGGCTGCGCTGCGCGGGCGGCGAACACCCGTCTTCGCGTCATCTGCAGAGAGCTTTTCCCGCGGCAATTGGCCACTCGGCGCCCCGGAGCTGGGATTGGCGCACTGACTAGCGCGGCGTAGAAGAGCTTCGAATGCTCAACTTTTTCTCTCGTCCTCGCCCGTCCTTCATCATCGCCATCAACTACATAATACCCCATCCTCCCACCCCCATCCCCGTATTCTGTTCGCCATTGCCTGCCGCTTGCGACGAAGTCTCTGTTGAGCGCACACATCCACAATGCTGTCTTCGAGGCTGTCCAGAACTGTAAGCCCGCTGAGCCGATGACGCGCTCCGTCTCCAAAGCTAACACTTGCGCCAGTTCCTGCCCCGGGCCTCTGCCCTCAGCCGCGCCTCTCCTCTCACCAAGACTCCTCTCGGCTCGTCGTTCGTGAGACGGTATGCGGAGGGTGGCGAGGAGAAGGTGAAGGGCCAGGTCATTGGTATTGACCTGGGTACCACCAACTCCGCCGTCGCTGTCATGGAGGGCAAGCAGCCGCGCATCATCGAGAACTCCGAGGGTAAGTCGTCTGCCGCCTTGCGCGCTCCATTGAGCCGTTTTCCTGACATTTCGCGACCCAGGTACCCGTACCACTCCTTCCGTCGTCGGCTTCACCAAGGACGGCGAGCGTCTGGTCGGTGTCGCCGCCAAGCGCCAGGCCGTCGTAAACCCCGAGAACACTCTCTTTGCCACCAAGCGTTTGATCGGCCGCAAGTTCACCGACGCCGAGGTTCAGCGTGACATTGGTCAGGTGCCCTACAAGATTGTTCAGCACACCAACGGTGATGCTTGGCTCGAGGCCCAGGGTCAGCGCTACTCGCCTTCTCAGATCGGTGGCTTCGTCCTCGGCAAGATGAAGGAGACCGCCGAGGCCTACCTTGGCAGGAATGTCAAGAACGCCGTCGTCACTGTTCCCGCCTACTTCAACGACTCTCAGCGTCAAGCCACCAAGGACGCCGGTCAGATCTCTGGCCTGAACGTTCTTCGTGTCGTCAACGAGCCTACTGCCGCCGCTCTTGCCTACGGTCTTGAGAAGGAACAGGACCGCGTCATTGCTGTCTACGATCTTGGTGGTGGTACCTTCGATATCTCCATCCTTGAGATTCAGAACGGCGTTTTCGAGGTCAAGTCCACCAACGGTGACACCCACCTTGGTGGTGAGGACTTCGATATCACCCTCGTCCGCCACCTCGTCCAGCAGTTCAAGAAGGAGCAGAGCATTGATCTCTCCAACGACCGCATGGCCATCCAGCGTATCCGTGAGGCCGCTGAGAAGGCCAAGATCGAGCTTTCCTCGTCTCTCTCCACCGATATCAACCTTCCCTTCATCACCGCCGACGCCTCTGGTCCCAAGCACATCAACACCAAGCTTACCCGTGCCCAGCTTGAGGGCCTGGTCGACCCTCTCATCAGCCGCACCGTCGAGCCCGTCCGCAAGGCCCTGAAGGACGCCAACCTTCAGTCCAAGGACATCCAGGACGTCATTCTTGTCGGTGGTATGACCCGTATGCCCAAGGTTACCGAGTCTGTCAAGAGCATCTTCGGACGTGACCCCGCTAAGTCGGTCAACCCCGACGAGGCTGTCGCCATTGGTGCTGCTATCCAGGGTGCTGTTCTGTCTGGTGAGGTTACCGACGTCCTTCTCCTCGATGTCACTCCTCTGTCCCTCGGTATCGAGACTCTCGGTGGTGTCTTTACCCGTCTGATCAACCGCAACACCACCATCCCTACCAAGAAGTCTCAGGTTTTCTCCACTGCTGCCGACTTCCAGTCCGCTGTCGAGATCAAGGTCTACCAGGGTGAGCGTGAGCTCGTCCGCGACAACAAGCTCCTCGGCAACTTCCAGCTCGTCGGAATTCCTCCTGCGCACCGTGGTGTTCCTCAGATTGAGGTCACCTTCGACATTGACGCCGACTCGATTGTCCACGTCCACGCCAAGGACAAGTCCACCAACAAGGACCAGTCCATCACCATCGCTTCCGGCTCTGGTCTTTCTGATTCTGAGATTGAGAACATGGTCCAGGATGCTGAGCGCTACCAGGAGTCTGACAAGGAGCGCAAGGCCGCCATTGAGGCTGCCAACCGCGCTGACTCTGTCCTGAACGACACTGAGAAGGCCCTGAAGGAGTTCGAGGACCGCCTTGACAAGACCGAGGCTGGCAAGATCCGTGAGAAGATCGAGTCCCTCCGCGAGTTCGTCACCAAGAGCCAGGCCGGCGAGGGCACCGCCACTGCCCAGGATCTCAAGGAGAAGACCGACGAGCTCCAGTCTGCTTCCCTGTCTCTGTTCGACCAGATGCACAAGGCCCGTTCTGAGCAGCAGGGTGAGCAGCAGCAGCAGCAGCAGCAGCAGCAGCAGCAGGGCGAGGGCGAGAAGAAGGAGTAAAAGCCCACCAAGATTTACGCCTTCTCTTCTTCCCTTTCCTCTGTCAGTTCCGTGCGTTTAGAAAAGCGATCTTGCATATCCCGGGTCGGTTCGAGCAAAGCGTTTCCCTTTTTACGCCGCTCGCATGTAGAATATCCTCTTTCTCCATTTTCTGTATTAAATCTCTCATATCCTCTCTGTTGACGCCGGCAAAAAAACTCACCTTTTTGGGACCGTAGTGGGTGGAGTAAGGGTTGGGACTTCCGGGAGCGACTAAAAGTCGTGATGGTTTTTCTTCGCTTTTTGTTAATTTGGGTGCACGACACGCGTGGCTGCGCCAAAAAGACAGAGGAGATTTGCGAGTACTCTGTAGGATCGAAACGACGTGTAATGAAAATTCTCCTCTCAGTCCATCCAGTGTTGTTGCTGCTCCCGTGTGGAATCCGATTTCGCCGGCGGACAATCAATTCTTATTGCCCAGGACTTGTCTTGCGGTAAGTCGTCTTCTCTGCAATATCGCAGCGACTAACGTCTGATCGCAGCAACTCCAAGTTTTATCAAGCGGGATGGCGTTTCAATATAGTGTTTAGGGGTACATAATTTAACTAAGGTGAGATATCAATTATCGCGAACGCCTCGCGTCGTGGACACTGCGCCGTGCTCCCGACCTCCCGTCCGCCCCCTGACCTGCAAGCGAAGGCCGGGCTTTATTGTCTAGACTCTAAATACTATCGATCCCTCCGGGCCGTTCCATCGTCGAACTTTCCTCGGTTCCTTGCTGGACAAAGAAACAAAGTCATGACCTGGCGTTTTTGTGGTTTGCAAGAGTCTCGGTGTTGACGACGCGTATCCCTTCGCCTTCCCAATCGCCGCGCGTTCCCTCATTTTTCACCCCGCGGCCCCCTCCTTCGCGCAAGCTGGTTCTAGACCGGTTCCCTTGCTCGACTGTCACTCATTACCTTTTTCAGTTTTCTTTTCTCTTTCAGCACTGCGCATCCGGTTGTTCATGAAGAAGGATTTCCCCGCCGTTCTCTTTCTCGCTTCGATCTGCTGCTGGGCCTTCGACATCCCCTTCTCGGCAATCTTCGACCGCGACGTCGGGCCTGTCGTCTTAAGCTCGGAACTCCGCCCGCTCTTTCTGTTCTCCTTCCTTTCGCTCGTTTCGTTCGCCCACTCTTTCGTTCTTTTCTTTCCCGAGTGTTTCTTTCTTCTGGCAGGCGGAGTGAAGCAATGGCCATCCTTCCCGACCGTCCCGGCATCCAGGTCTCCGTCCGCACCGCCGGCTCCGCCCGCGACACAATGGAGTACGACAACCCCGCCTTTCCGGACCGCCCGAACAGCGCGACCAAGTACATCGAGGCCGTCGATGGCGCGGACTTCTCCGTCGTCATCAAGTTCACGGCCAGGAACAGCGATCTGAAGGACTACTCGCTGGGGCTGTGTATCTACGTGGATGGGACAAGGGTGCAGGGGAGTGTGATCGACCTCAAGGCGCACCAGTTTGCGAGGGAGTGCTGGTACGTGTGTGACGGGGCGTTGGTTTATGAAGATGGGAAGTGGGTGCAGAGGGCGTTGCGGTTTGAGGGGTTGGATGTCGGTAGGTCTTCACCGTCGACACCGTTGTCCACCGGGGGTGTGGAGTGGACAAAAGTCTGGCCGTAGATGCGCTAACGCGTTTTGCAGACAAGAACGCGCGCGACAGCCTCTACCACACGCAGTTCGAGCGCGTGCAGTGTGTGGGCGAGATCAAGGCCAAATTTTACCGTGTGCAAGAAGTCGGCAGGATGCTGAACCGGGAATGTCCGAGCCCGACGAGTCCAACGAGTCCGACGGGCTTGACCAAGTTTAACAAGGTGTCGGAGAAGGCGTTGAACAGGAAGTCTGTGAGCCACCAAGCTTGGTGAGTCTGGTCTTTTGGAATCGGGCAGAGGTGCGGAATAGCTGACATTGGTACAGTACCGGAAACGTGAAGAGGACGTTCGGGAGGTGTGGAAGGGTCTTGACGGAGCAGATCGACCCGACGGACGAGCCGTGGGCGGAGTTCACGTTCAGGTATCGCTCGTATGACGCGTTGGGTGCGGAGGGATTGCTGTCGCCGCCGAGTACGCCAGCGCCGTATACGACGTTTGATTTCCTGGATTGATGAGAAGCGCGACAAAAGACAAGTGTCGGAGCCTGGAATATCAGTAGGGAAAGCGCAACCTGTTGTGCTCTATAGCAGGTGAGATTTACACCTTATTTACTCCTGAAGCGGCGTAGCTCTAGTAATGCTGATGAAATGAGGAACAGGCCGGCAAAGCTCAAAGCGAAGCGCAACTCCAAAAATGCCGGACAGACTAACATTGTCAAAATGTCAAACAACCCGCAAGACAAGGCACCGATGCCCGCAAGCCCGAACGCAGCCCTGAAAATGCCGAACCCAGCTACGAGCTGGAACAGCATCCTACAAAGTTTAGGCAGTCCTTCCGCTGTGACCCTGAAGCCCAGAGTGATAGCCCGACCGAAATTGGAACCTCAACGTGACAAATTTGACTGGATCATACCTGAATTTGGGGTCACTGCCCTTTGTAACTCTGTTGCAGCTTTTCGAGACATCAAAATGAAAAGAAACATTTGTCAAAGTTGTGATTCTGGCTGTCGAATGTGTGTGGTTGCGGTGGGTGGAGTGCGCGACTTCCAGATCCAACGTGTCCCATGACTGCACGTAGCTGCCTAGCTCGGCGATGCGGACCCTCTCGCCAACCTGAGGTGCTACGACAAGCTTCCTTCAATTCACCTCAACAACCTTACCTCACCGAACTCCACACCGGTCTCGATCTTCGTGGGGCATTAATTGCGCCACTCTTCAAGGCAGGCCACGGGTGTCAGACCATTTCGGCGGCCCTGCCTCCACCTGAGAACCCAGTCTCCCTTCTAACATGCTGAAAGGCAGCCTGACGTGACACACCAGCTAGACAATCTGATCCACGAGTTCTTGGTTCCTTCGCACGCCTTCTCGCTCAATCGATAACATTCTCCCACTCCGCACTTCTTTTCCCGAGCGCGGCTTTCCACGGGCTTCGCAAAACAGGCACAGCATTCAAACGCTTTTCATATCGTCTTCCTGCATCTTGCACCGGTCTACGCTCGCATTTGAGGCAAGACAACGAAGTCGCCATGGCCATCCTACCCAGAGTTCCCGGTATTTCAGTCGAAGTTCGAGTAGACGGTGAGCCTCTTGAGGAGTTCTTCAGCGAAGATGAGGAAGACACGACAAACACTGCTACGCGATACGTCGAGGCTACATCAGGTGACATATCCACCATTCACTGGACCTACCACAAATCTCTCAAGTGCAGGCGCCAGGATCTGAATGGCCATGCCCTTGTGGACGGCAAACGAGTCAGTAGCGCCATCACTTGGTCAACTGACTGGATGGACCAGGACTCGCACACCATTGATGTCACTGGAGTTTGTTTGCACGAGCAAGGAGATTATGTCAAGAGAGACATGATTTTCTCAGAAGTAAAAATCGGTCAGTCTAGTCCACCTCGCTTCTATTAACACGTGAACTCATCTAACCTTCCGTTAAAACTACAGTTGAAAGCAATAAGGACCAAACTTTGCCCGCAACTCTGAAAGCCCTTAGATCGCTTGGGGAGATTCGTGTCTGCTTCTGGAATGGTACAGCGGCGATCGACGATGACGGCGCTAAACCCTGTAACTTTGACACCATTGAGAGCGTTCCTGAGAAGAAGCTGAAGGGCCGAGCCATATCCCATCAAACTAGGTGAGTGCGGAAATCCTCCTATACTGAGAAGAAGAAAGACTAATTAGCATCAGCTTGGGAGAAGCTCGGCGATCAGGGAGATACACCATCTGCTCTTTCGACCAGGAAAGCAAGGAGCCCTTCGCTACATTCATCTTCCGTTACCGTTCCAGAGACGCGCTGAAGTCAGAGTGCATTCTACCAAGATCCCCAACACCCGTACCTTTAGAGGACCGTCCGGTTGATGAGCTGACGGCCGAAGAAGCTCGAGAAGTCATTCGTCGTTTGAAAGTACGTCGTCGAGTGAATAGCCATTACACGTTGATGGTTTTCTGACATAGGTGTTTCAAGGAGCGAGAAGCAGGACAAGCTACCAAGCAGGAAGTGAAGCAAGAGGTGAAGCGGGAGAGACGCCCGAGCACAATCAGTGTGATCAGCCTGGGAAGCGATGCCTCCGACTTGGAAGTGACGGATGCGCGCTCCTGCAAGCATCAACACACCTCCAGACCCATCGATGTCATCGACCTGTGCGACGATTGAGAGATCGGTCAGATCGACACGAAATATGATGACAAGAAGGATCCAAAGTCTGTAACTACGAGCTAAGGTAAAGTCATGACGGATGCGTTCCACACAAGGCAGCTTTGGCGAGTAAACTTGATAGGTGTTGGGTCAAAAAAAAGGCACGCTTTTCTTCAATTACAGGAAGCCAAGATTATGGGGAGGTATGACGGGAAATGATGAGACACTGACTTAAAGGCAATCATCTTCTGATATCTCTTTTCTGAGACATCTCTGCCGCTCGCTTAGCTTACTGATTACTCTCGAGTTGAGATACCGAAATTACAGCCAATAACATGCGTAAAATATGAGAGATTACTGACAACCCCAGAAGAACTCAGTTCTCGTCTCGGCACTTGACCTGTCGTACTTTGATACCAATGCAACTCTCCAGTGTCATACCTCTCTTGCCCTCTCCCAATGCAACCAACTCATCTGTAAAATCTTGCCGCCATGCGCCGTCCAATCTCTTTGGGCTTCACCCAATAGCTTCTTCGCCATTGTTCCCTTCAGAACCTTGTGGCCAGCCAGTCCGCGCTCCGCTATTGCCGTCTGCCCGGCGCACAGCTCATCGGCAATCGTTGCCAATGATTCCTGCCGAATCTCTTTTTTCTTTGACGTATCCTCACGGGGCAGCACACCAGCTTTGAACGCAGCATCGAGCGCGAGCTGTTGGATTTCGAAATTCAGCACGCGTGCCACGGCAGGGAAGATAATTCCCTTCTTTCCGGAAGGAATATATACCACGCCGCGGTCCTCGCGCTCGAGGATAGCACGTACGATGAGTACGTACAGATCAGTAAGGTCCAAGACATGCACCCAGTCGAAGTCGGAGGTCTCGTTGAGCTTGTAGCCGTGTCCGTGCTGCGCCACATAGCGAACGGCGAGGGGAACAACAATGCCAGCCCTGTTGAAGAGCCCCGTACCCTCACCAAAGATTACCAGGGGTCGTGAGACTGACGGCCTGTACGCCCGTCTCCTCGGCGCGAGTGAGCACCGCGACTTCAGTGGTCCGCTGGGCGTGTGGGTCTCGTTCGTCCTCGCTCTTGATAGTGTTGAAGACGTTTTCCGGGTCGGCATCGTCGAATTCACAGCCAACGTCGGCCTGCTCCGTGATTGGCCTGTCGGCAAGATTTGCACATCCACTGATGTGAAAGATCCATGGTACAGGGCTGCCTGGATTGACGCGGCGGGCCACCCGTCCACGAACGCCCGGGCGCCTGCTGGCATGAAGCCTGAGCCCGTGTTGACGATGATGTCGTAATTCGAAGCCGTGATGGCGATAGAGCGTACATCGTCAAGTCCTTTCCATTGAATAGGGTTAAGGTGAGCTCCATATGCATCTTTGAGCTTTTGTGCTATCTTTGCTGCGCGTACCAGCACATCGAAGGTCAGATCTACAAGGGAGAGCGCCGTGTTCTTGATGAGCTGGTCGAGCACAGTGCCACCGACATATCCAGTTGCCCCGGTAAGGAGAATTTTGCTTCCTGGAGAACTCATTTTGTCGGGCTTTTGTCTGGAGGATGGCGGGATGATGGGAAGAGTAAATGAGGTCCTTGTCTACTTAATGTCCTCGCAGTGCTTTGTATCCGTAGTTTAAAGATTTCATCTTTGCTGCCATCGACGTGTTACTTCCTCTAAGAGAACTCATGAAGACCCAAGGAGGACGGTCATGCACTACTTATAGAGCACTCCAGATACTGTGTTCATCCTCGACTTCACTTTCAGGCAATAATTCGGAGGCACGAAGACGGATTACAGCTTCTACTTCCTCACGGAAACTATGACCAGGAATCGATGCTTGGTTTGAAGTCATTTTGTAGCCCTTGATGTTACGAGGGGTTATCTTTACCTCAACCTCTAGCGGTTCACTTAAGATGCGAGACAGGGCTCACTCAGTCTCAATGTGTACCCACGCATTTAAACCGATCAAGACTCGACCCTGTTCTTCCTGCTCCGCACTCATTAGTGTCCCTTCTTTTTTATTCTTCCTGTCGTTGTCTGTTTGCAGAAATACCCCGTTAATGTCCCACAAATGTGGCAGAATATGCCACCCGCCTGTCGTCGAAACACAGATTGCGGAAAAAAAGCTTGGAGTAAAGGTAGCCATTGACATGCAGTCGAATCAGCCACTCACGTGCTGCATGCTTGCGCCACGGGGGTGCTAAAAGAAATTGTACATTTGAGATCGAGCGACGTGGATACCACAACAACAACGCCGGAATAAATTTTTTTAAATATAGTCTCTTTAATAGCAGCTATTCTCTAGAGCTACAGGACATTTTTTTAAAATTTATTACGGTGGCGTTGGGCTGATAATCGTGGGTGAGCGACTTGGAATTGTGCAACTTCTTTTAGCACCCCCGTGGCGCTAAGAGAAGGCTGCAACACCATAGTGCTGCGCCACATTCGCTAGGCAGCAGCCACCTCATGATTCAAAGCAATAAGAAGGGGCTTGATGCTCCCTTAGTTTTACAGAATGCCCCTTCATTATGCGTTATCGACGTCGTGAGCCTCGTCAAATGGCTCAAGTCACCATGCCCAACCGCAAGCGATTTCGGGATGAAGTGCCAGTCTCGTCAATCATCCGCAAGAAGACGCGGTCCGGAAAAGATCACAGCGCTAGCTACGCGACCCCACGCCAGATGCATCACCAACACCAGTCCCACCTTTTCCGTCTTCCCACCGAGCTACGTCTTCAAATCTGGCAGTACCTCGTACCTTTAGAGCAGATATACCACATCGTCCAACACAAGGGAGAATTGAGCCATATCCATTGCCAAAAACCACAATAGTTTGCCAAAGTTGGACTTCCAACTTGGTCTGACTGGCCCAAACACGCGTACAGCTGTTGGATATGTGGCGAAACGAAGGCTACAGGTATATTCGTCTCGGAATTGGATGGATGCCGAAGTTGCATAAGATTTCCAGAGGGTCCGAGAGAATGGAACGCTTTCGGTGCCTTGACAAAGACGTGCTGGCGCATGTAAGTGTGATAGAGCAGGCCCTGACACTCAGTCATTGACACTCCAGGCACGACGACGTAATCCCTCTCATGTATGGACGCAATTTCTTCCAGCTCGGCAACGGACCGCATCAACTGTCGCACTGTCACTTGGACTCCCCGGTCCCCGAAATCCTGAGATACTTCGTTGATGCGACTCCACCCCAGAGTTCCCAGTACATTCGCCACATCTCCTTCAAGATCAAGCCCGTTTCCAGGGAGACCTCCTCCGGGGGAAAGCGGAAATCCAGCGAGCTCCGATACCTGTCAGACGGCATCAACTCCGACGACGAATGGCAGCGCATGGCCAAGGTCTTGCTGGATATGCCGAAGCTGGACTCACTACAGATGTGGACTATGAGTTTCCCCGTACGCAGCGTGCAAGACTCGAGGGTCGTTCTTGTCCCACAAGCTTTGGCGAAAAAGATCAAGCCATTAAGTGTGGCAGGAATTATGGAGCTGCTTTTGCCATTCGACGAAAAAGAGGTGCGTGGGCAGTGGGTTTTGTACGTGCCTGATTCCATCCTGCTGGCTGTGCACGATGCTCTGGAGGAGCGAAAGAGCCCATTCGAATTGCTGAGACACTCGCCTCGGCGGGGACCGTACTGGCAGGTAAGATCGGCTTACACCCCGAGAAACAAGGAAAGGAGACTCTACCACAGCCGGGACATAATGCTTACGATTCCAAAGCCCTGGCCCACGGGACCAGAAGTTTATCATAGGTGGGCGACGGCGGTCGCTCCGGCGCCAGGCCCAAAACGGTAACCGCCGAGCCCACAGAGCGCCAAAAAAAAAATGAAAAACGAAACAAAAACGTACAACAGCCGGGATTCCCCAATGGTCACCCACTTGAGTACTAATCGGCCGGTTCGCAGCTTGAGTACGGCTGAGCGGACGGGAAGCCCTAGATTCTGCGACCTGTGGTCGTACGTGAAAGAGGAGTGGCGCTGTTGTCATTATAACTATTCACTCCTTCCCCAAACCCGGATTCTGCAGGCTCAGGTTTCCTCCCACTACGCCGGTGCTCCATCCTGTATTTTGCTCAGCTTCTCTTTCAATCTGCGTATTTCATACATCCCAGAAACTTCCAGTCATCTATGTGGCCAGCACGAACCCAATAGCCCCTGTGGTTGATCGGGCCCTCTTCTCTTTGAGAAATTGCTCTCCAGAACTGAAGACACCCAATCCAATCGGCCCTATCACTGTTTTCATCTGCCTCCATAGCGCGGATACATAACGGATCAAAATTGCTTGTGTGAAGGGCGATGGTGCAGTGCTTCATCTCGATCGTCATTTTGGAGACCATGGCGTCAAAGGGCACCAAAAGCGTCTGTTCAGACTTATCAACTACAGAAGGACTGGGGTGTCGGCCGAGATAGAAGCGTCCCCAAAGCGAGATGTAGAGTAGCTTTAGGTGCGGAAAAGCAGGGGGCATGATTCTGGTAAGAGAAGCAAGCTCTTCTGGGTCATAGTTGGACGAGGTCATGCTGGAGCAGAGTAGGTGCCACGACATCTCGAGCGACGTGATGCTGGCCATCGACCGGGTGTTGAACAGACGGTGAAGATTGAGGATCATGTTCGCGGTACCCAGGCGCGCCATGTTGTTAAGATGGCCCATGTGCACAGTATTCGTCGAGTAGAGCACGTCGATGCCCTCCAAGTATCTGTCGTGGTGTCAGCCACCGCTCACGATCACAACACCAGCATGGAGCATTCTCGCACGTCATAACGCTCCAAGTCAAGATGAACTTACGCTTGCCGGCACGACAAAAGCCACCCCATCACTCCAATGTAGCACTTTTCCGGTATCTTCCCCGGCCATAGTCCGCAGCACGTAGACCGTCCAATTCTACACCCGTCCGCGCAAGGCTCCACACCTGGAGCTCGATGACATACAGAGCTCCACCAATGCCACTCTTCGGGTTTTGTGTTGTCCGTCTCTAGCCCGGGTGGATAGACATTAGGTGGTCTAATGTTGAGCTGGTAATGTGTGGAGTTCGCTTGTGACGGCGGGGCTGGGATCATTGGGTAGCTGAATTTCAAGTCCATGTGCACAGTGCGCTCGCCAAAAGCCTCAATGAGGATCTGGCGGCGCAGTTCGGCGGGAAGCTTTTGGAAAAATGCGCTTTTTGCGGTGGCGGACGCGGCGCGGAGCAGAAGAGATTCATGTGATGATGTCGGCGTGAGCGCGTGCGGACGTTTGGCGGGGAGCGTGGGCAACGTGGGATAACCAGCGGGGCTCTTTTTACTCCTCTTGCCCTTGCGTCTTTTGCTTATCCATTCACTAAATCTCCCAGTCATGTTCCGCATGTAAATCACGTAGACGGGACTGTAGAGACTTTCGTTGTTGGAGAGATCGGACGTAAAAAGGGCACAAAAGTGAAATAACGGAGAGAGAAAAAGGTGGAGTGGCGGGACGTATTTAAGCATCTGACATCCCGCCAATGCGGCACGGCTCCTTAGCGAGAAGGATCGCGTGGCGCATCGTCGGCTAGCAATCATAAAATGGTCCTTTCTTGGGTGACGAGCTTTGAATTTGGATGCTCGCATACCTGAGAAGTTCTTTACCTCACAGCCGCATGTGAAAACATTGAATAATAATCGTCTTCGCTCTATAGCCACTAATCTGGGAACAGATTATGAGTAACCTCTGCTCAGATGTACAGCTCGTCATTGACAGGTGGCCCGACGGCTTTGCTGCTGAGTGAACAATGCCCGACTCCATCCTGGAAAGTCTCATTTGCATCCAGCTCGCCCTACGGAATCAGTTCAAGAGAGGCCTCATCGTCTTCGGAGTAGGCTGACGTACTGCATAAATGGTTTCACTGCAATCGCTGGCACTCGGTATCCCCTGCTTGGTTCTCAGAACCCCTATTGCAACTGTACTTTAGGATGTCGCGGCTTAAACATCATGATCAGTCTTCTTTTCGTGCTCAGAATTGTATGTAATTGAACTGCATAAACAAGTTCCTTGAGTATCCCCCAGACCCCCCCTTCCTTATAGCCTAGCCTTAACATGAAGATCAAGGTCCTGCTCTGCAGGCACTTTGGTAGAAACTGGAACCGATTGTGGCACCTTAGGCTCGCCCGCGTCAACTCTCATGGCCCGCGGCGGGAGGTCAAGCAGCGATTCCTCGACCAGCGCTAGAACGTCTGCAGCGCAGCCAAACGACAGCGACCATCCCGCGCCTCCATGACCGTAGTTGTGCACGATGCGGCTCGGCGCCAGCTTGCTCTCCGACCCTGCCCCCAGCTCGTGGAACCTCAGCTCGCGCTCCACCCGGATGTTGCGCTGCCGGAACGGCCGCAAGCCCTGCGCAAGCGGGTAGTCGGGATCCAGCCGCGCCTTCTTCAAGTCCGGCAGGAACTCCTCGCAGCGGGCCCGCATGCGCTTGACGATTGGCGAGTCCAGCGTGAGGTCGAGGGCATGCTGGTTCGGCTCCGTGATCCCGCCGATGAGGAGGATGCCGTCGTTCCTGGGGACGAGGAACACGATCTCGCCGGCGACGTCCGCGCTGATGGTCAGCGCCTGGTCGAGTTTGGGGAAGTCGCTGCCGTCGTTGATGACCCGGATGAGCGCGCCGCGGATGGGGTAGCAGGACTTGTCGCCAGCGACCTCGCTGCTGGACAGGCCTGTTGCGTTGATGACGGCGTCGGCTTGGAACTCAGCGCGCAGTGACTGCTCTTGGTCGAAGAGGTCGCCTTTGATGGTTCGCGTGATCAGCTTTGCACCTTTAGATGCAACGAGATCCTTCAGAAATGCCATGCAGGTGTCCGTGTCGATGACTGGTGCAAGGTGTTCGTAGGCGTCGACAGCCCCGTAGCTCTTGTTGATGCCTCTTTCATGGATTATGTTCTCATCGTGGCGGAATCCACGGACTCCGCTTGCCATGATCTCGATCATCTTGTCTCGTTGGTCCTCATCCTGTTCTACGGGCATTGGGAAGAAGAAGTCTGCGGGCTTGATGCGGACTCCGGAAATGTCTGACAGCGGTTTGGAGGAAGCCAGCTGGTCCCAGATATGATAAGCCACCATGCACCAGCGCTTCGAGTATTGCAACGAGACGTGATCCGTGTGCTGGCCGCATACTGCAGGGGGAAATTCCCACAATGCCCCCGCAATCTGCGAAGGGAGGCGAGTTTCCTTGCCGTAGGATGCCCATTCCTTGGATATAATGGTGACATGATATCCTTTGTCCAGTAACGTCCAAGCTGTTACGAAGCCAATGACCCCGCCCCCAACAATAAGGATCCTGGGCGAAGACGGAGAGGGAGCGTGAAGAGGGGTCGAAAGAGGGTTGAGATCTCTCCAGAACACCAATGGCTCGGCTTTTACAATAGGCATCTTCATAAATGATAGAACGGCTGAACAGAACAAAGAGTGCTATGGCAGTAGCATGAAGATTCTGTGGGTGTTAAGCAGATATCCAGACTTCTCGTTATTGAACTGTAGCCTGAGGGGCATTACGGCCCTTTAAATAGTCCGTTCAATATCCAAACAATGAGACAGGCTCGGCGATTTATCACTCCACTAGTATCTGAGACACATCAATCCTATCTCAGGCATCAGCTCCGCATGGAACTGCTTGGCTTCATGCGCTTGCAGATACCTTGCAGAGGCGCATCAATGGCTTTGGTTTGCCGACAAGAAACTCCACTTACCAAGGATTCAAATAGGTATTCCAACAAGTAATCAATACGATATTTGGCCGGGGTGTCAACTGGTGCTTACACGGTGATCCCCTATTGGACTCGTGTCCTTCAGGTGGATTCTGCAGCCGACGGCTAGTGTAAAGTCGTATTTCCGTGCCGCAATGATCTCTCGACCTACCGCACCACAAGAAGACATATGAAAGCCACATTTTCAAGGCATCATAATTGCCTCGGCAGCCCTTGATTTCAAAGCCCACCTGTATTGTGAAGTCTCGGCCAAGATGGCGCAACTCGATACAAGTGTTCATTGTTTTAACCCGTCACTCCACCGTGCCCAATCACAGACCAGCAATTGTGCATGATGCGGCGCAGGGCAAGATCTTCACTGGCGTGGCAGTGGCACGCACTTCCATGATAGCTTTTGCGTGCTTTCCACGATTGATCGTGCTTTTCATAAAGGAAATATCTCCGTTTTATTTCAGGGGTCCGTTGTCGAAGGATTCTGGATTTCGTCATTATCAGGCGAAATACAAGGATTGCAGGCCTGCGAGCTCAACTGGCCCAAAATAGAGCTGGAGTACAAGTTTCAAGGGCCCGAGTGAGAATGTGTAGGCGGGGGCAGACTTGTGGACTATTTGAACCGGGATGGGGTGTGGAGATACCTCCGCAACCAATGAGATTGCCCGCGAGTAAGTGTGCACCTTGTGGAAAACATGCGCGGCCCACAGTACACGAGGTGACGCTCGAACGTTTCTCATGGTAAACATCAGGAGAGCCTCGTTCGTACCAAGGCTTGTTTTTTCTTCAACGAACCAATCATGCTACTGAGTTCCAAGTGTGGAGAGGTTGCTGTTTAAGAAATGTGGAGGCGGCGGAAAAGCGGGCTGCTGTAGCCGACGGGCCGGCGGTCACTTACTACCAACACAATGCGCTCATCCAAGGAAATATATATTCTATCATGGAAGTGCTCAATTGGATTCTGTAAGACGATATGGGGACAGTAAGGAGCAAGCTCGAACGATACGTCGCCGTTGATTATGAGGTATTGTAGTCTACCCGGATTCTGAACGCGCCTTTTTGGCATAAATACGTAGTTGCGCACATCAGTCTTACTAGCTAGAGATTTTGCAGAGAGTAAGAGGATTTAGAGCAACTTTCTAGGTGTAAAAGTGCTGTGGGAAACCCGCAGAAAGATCTCATGTTTGAGGACGTACCAGCTGACCGGAACCACGCCTGCAGTTGTTGTGGTGCTGGAAAGCCATTGCAAAACCAACGTAGTATGACGTCCTTTACGGATGTGATTGCAAAAGAGAGCTTGAGGGCATAATTATCTTGATCTGCTCTTGATGAGCATGATGCGTGAAGAGGAACGAAAGAATGTTGGTGTACGGTGCGTGCCAGTCTTGACAACGAGCGCGAATGAGGATTCGGAAGGCAGCGATGTCAGACCAATAGCATAGTGTTCATGCTGGTATGTGCTCAAGATAACATATATTGTAAGGTAAAATAGACGACGCAGCTCCGCCCTAAAATGCGTCGGGGACCAAATCCCTCGAGGGTGTCGCCGAACTGAGGGCTTCTGAATCCTATTACAACCAGATGTGAGCTTTAATTAGAAATTTCAGTAGTTGACCCCAACGAAAGTGAAGGAGAGGTGGTTATAGCAGAATCCTGATATTTGCGCACCTTGAAAGTCTTGGAAAGTACAGTGAATCTTGATTGCTTTTGCGGGAGACGGTGTGGCTGGGTTGGGGGCTAAGTAGACGGAAATAAATGCGCATTCCCCTGTTATACGATATTGCCGCTAGTGTTTCCAACTTTCCTAAACCTCTTGTATGCTAGTTTGGCCGAGATTCTTGTCAGACTGCATTTCCCCGCATCTCATTTATGCGCGAATAACTTCCTTTCTACATTAGCCATTCTTAGCATAACAGCCGCCATCCCAGCTCGATTAAACGCCATATCCGCAGCTGAATTCCTCGACTTAGTGACCACGGTATTGTTTAGATAGAGGGTGGACGTCTCTCGCGAGAGGTGGATTGCAAGACGAGCTACACAACCGGCTCCTGGAAGAACGACTCTGCCGAAGGTCTCAAGGTACAGCAAAGCGCAATGGGGCCAAGAAATCAACGTACCATTTGGCATCAATGACTTGCTTGACGTAATCGGCCGTCGGCTCAGCAGCAGAATATCCGTTGCCAATGATATTGGCTGGCTCGATTTCGATGCAATACACGTCTACGACGCTCATATTATATCTTAAAATTTGCGGGATACTTCCGTAGATGTTCCAGATTGAAACATTTGGTTCATTTGATGGTGTTTAATAAGGGTAGGAGTGGGTTTTTCGAGCATTTTGTATCAGGTGATGCAAGGAAAAACGATGGTAAAGCACTCAAACATACGTCGTAATAACCTAATAGGGCAGAGTGTACTCAGTATATTCATCACGTAGCCTGGGCTGGTTATTACTTATACACTATCTCGTACAATGTTTATACAATAGCATGCACGCTCATCTACCATGGAGTCGACCATACCTTATAGGGAGGGAGAGACCTTAGAAGGCCTCTCTACCATTCGTTACCCGTTTAGTATTCCTTATACCTATCTGTAGAATGAGCCTCTTTATTATAATGTTGTTGGTTGCATCGCCTTGCTACACCTCGACCTCCTGAGATTCACTCAGGACCTCTTGTCTTCTTTCGACGCATCGGGATAAATACTTCGACTCTCTGCTCGCAGGCATGATAACAGGTTCAGACAGACTTCTCGTAGGACTGTCGTCTCGCCAGGCCAGCCATAGGCTGTGACATGCTTCTGTAAAATGAGGCTGCGAGATAAGAAGCTGCATGGATGATTGGGGAGCAGGTAGATGTCCGATACGCCTGCGCCGATGAGATACCCGACGTTACGAACCTACAAAACTGTGCCCGCAGTGGGGGCCAAATTACAAGATCGACGGCGCATGTCACTAAATTTTAGCGCTACTGCCCTGCAGCTGCATGATGACAATCACCACCTCCTTCCCAATCTTCACACATTCTCCACCAAAACCGCATCTCCGGGTCACACGCTTTCCCGCCGAACCAACTGCCCGCTAGCAAAAGACGACACCCGCGCTCGTTCCGTATGAATACAGACCTCCACCGCCCCCTCCAGGACGTCCGCACCCAGTCGCAAACTGGAGATGACCTCATCGCGCAACTCCTCCACATCCAGGAGCACTACCTCCTCCACAACCTCAAGTCCCTCGACTGGATCACCCACCTGCAATGCCTGAGCACCGCCGACCCCCTCGCGCGCAAGCGCAAGCGCAGCCGCGCCTCCCCGGACCCCAGCACCGCGGCGCCGCGCACGCTCACGCGCGCCACCGTCAACGGGCGCACCGGCCACTACATCGCCATCTCGTACCCATGGACGGCGTCCGCGCAGCCCACGACCGTCGACCGCGGCGCCACGGGCGGGTGGCGCATCCGCGCCGCGACGGGGCGGGCGCACGCCGCCAGCGCGGTCCGCGACGCGGTGCTGGAGCGCGCGGCGCGCTGCGCGGCGGCGCTGGGCTGCCCGAACGTGTGGATCGACCGCGAGTGCATCCCGCAGGACGGCGGGCCCGAGAACGAGGTCGCCATGCACACCATGGACCTGGTGTATCAGTTCAGCGAGTGGCCGGTCGCGCTGCTGTTCTGCCCCATCGTGTCGAAGGAGGAGTTGGCGGTGTTTAACAAGATTATGCTGAGGAGGTTTATTGCGCCGGGGGAGGGGGGAGGGGATGTGTTGAGGGAGAGCGTGGATGCGGAGATGGCGAGGGGGGCGCTGGGGGTGTTGAAGGGGATCACGGATGACCCGTGGTGGGAGAGAGCGTGGACGTTTCAGGAGAACTACTGCGCCGGCCCGAAGATGAATTTGCTGATTCCGCTGCGGGACCGCGGCCTCTGGCGGAAGAGGCAGAAGTATGAGTTCTGGAGAACTTGTGATGTCCCGGGAGAGTTGATGGTGAACTCGGTCGACTTCCACAAGGCTGCAACGCGCTTTTGCTTGGCTTATCTCAAGAGTCAGCACGTCTCGGACGCGGACCGCAGGGTCTGTCAGACCATTCTGAGGAAAGCAGGCAGATATTCGTACACTATTCTTTACGACGGAACCGTTGGCACCACGGACTACTCCCGGACCATGACTACACGGATTCTCGAAGACATTGCACACCGTAATGCCCAATTCCGTGAAGACATCCTGCCTATTGCGTCAAATTGTTGCCAGTACGGCGTCCGACTGGATACGAACGGTCTCAGGAAGGCGGATGTCAGCCTCAGTGCTTCGATCTTAGCACTTTACCTTCTCAACGGAGAAATATTCAAGAATCATCCACACGATATGCCCTCCGGGGTAGGATCAATGGATATTTTCTCGTATCTGAAAGCTGTCTCCCTGGATAACTTTGTCCCACCAATCCAGAAAGGCCAGCTGACTTTCCTAAAGACTTGCCGCCTTGTCGATGTCCAGCTATCCAAGCATGGCATTACAACGAGTGGCTGGCTCTGGATACTAGATCGGAAGATAGCAACCAGCAGTCCTCAATTTCGAGGGCAAGCTACACACGAAGAGGGACGAGAAGACGCAAAATCGCCACTTGAGACCCTGGGCGCCGAATTACAACTTCAAGGGTACCAGGTATTGGCAGATCTTTTGAAGCGGAACAAGTATTTCCGTAGTTGTGAGACTAACAATGGTAAGAAGCAAGCTGTTGGTGACGAAGATGCGGAGGTTGAGGAATTCACATCAGCGGGGACGTACATGCGCATCACCGCTCAAAATCTTGAGAGATGCATTACGAATGGCCACACACTCTTCCTTGGCCGACTCTGGGATGGGCAGAGCGAGGAAGATGACAGCTTGTCCCCTTCGCATTCAGCTATTTTTGTTGGCGACAAAGATGTTTCTGGCGCCAGAACTGTCAACACACCCGGCGATCCTGGGCCTGAGAATAGTTGTGAAGGCGACAGCTGCAACAGCCCAACTACTCGGATGAGTGAGGCAAGAAAAGAGCGGATAAGAGCGTGCACTCCTCTTTACGCGTTCACGGCTTGGAGTGGGCGGTCACGAGACAGCGACAGGATTGTAGAAGAAAGTCAAACCGACAAGTACGTCTCGCTGGAAGTAACGGTAGGCGAGGAGAGGGCAAATGGAATACCTGTGCTCAGGACACGGCGCTGGCTTAATGGGCTCTGTTGCTTTGAAAGAGAGGCTGAGATGGATGTCACGTTTGCGTGGCCTCCGGGGCTGAGGCGTTCTGAATAGTCATTCGTAGGCACGAAGCTAATCTCAAAGGCTATCTTAACCGACGAACTTAGAATGAACGTGCAAGTCCATGGAAACATTGACCACGGAAACCGGCCTTTTGGCAAAAATTTTCCTGGAATCGACTCGCTATGACCCTAAACAGCCAGGCGAATTATGTAGAGCCGAACCAGATGTCTGGCTTGGAGTTGGTAAAGTTGCATACAATTCTATCAAATATGTTTTTCTTATTAATTGCATACGCTATATTGAGTTACTGCACGCGGGCGTGGCTTTTGCGGTCCCACAGCTCCAAATCAGCACAACTGCAGCCGGTCGACGCTTCCGCCCGAGTTTGAATTGAGGACTTCAGATCTTCGTCTCAATTACACTCTGTGCCAATAGGTATTTTCACTAGGAACTATAGGGATATCCCAACCAGCCTCGATGTATTCTTCGGAAGGGATGATTTCAGCTTGGGATGGCGGGGTGGAGGAGAGAATAGGAGAGAGCGAAGGTTTGGCATTGACATTGGTGTCGCGGAGATGGGGTGATAAAACTGGTCAGCTGCGCAGTGGTCGAGCCACCGGCTGAATTGTTAGTATTTCCTTGCGCTTCCCCTTCGTTTATTTTCAACTTTTACAGTGCAAGTGTAACCAGAATGTTTGCTGTCCGTTTTTGCGCAAGTGTTCCGGAATAGGGCTGAGGGTCGGGAAACACCCTCTTGGCACACCATCTTGGCACACCATCTTGGCACACCATCTTGGCACACCCTCCAAGATCGTGCACCACGACCCTGGCTTCCCAAGGCTTAGCAACACATGAAATTCAGGGAGCTGAAGTATCCATCTGGACAGGAAACTACGGAGTAGGAAATGAGGCAAATAAACCCGGACGAACGCTTCAGCTTCCCATGTGCCCGACGTGCTTTAACATCTTGCGCACGGCATTAAGGAGCATGCTAAGACTGTGTGCCCTGAACTCAAGTATCAGGACCTGAATTTACAGATTCTGAAAAACGGCAAATTTTGTAGCCGTAAGGCTACGGTCTGGACTCTATGGAGTTGGTAGAGCAGCCCGCTCTAGACGGTAAATACAAGGCTTACCTGTATAAAAGATACCCCTTCAGCTCGCCCATATTTTCAGATTTAGCCAAGATTGTGTGACCCAAGGATTTAGTGAATCTAGACACCAATCGGAACAAGCCGTGACTAGACAGGTGCCCTCGATCGTAAGGCCCCGCATTCCGGAGATCAGTAGTTCGTGCGCTAGAGCACTGCCACTACCAGTAAACCTCCCAAACGTGACCTGCATCATCCCTGGATGTCCAACAGACCTTCCTAACATCGACATGTTCAGCAGGCTTAGAGCTGCAAGTAATGCGAGGAGGCGCGTGATTGTATGAACGCGGTAGAAACCGTCTTGAAACAATTCTACCGAAGATAGTCACAACATATCTTCCATCACATGCCATGAGGCTGTGAGCTGCAGCCGCAGCTGAGCCTCCGCAACACCCCGGATTTCGAATCAGAGCTTGCTGGTTATCCAATGACCGATACTCTATGTGCTATGCACTATTGCACTGCCTTTCTCCAAAATTGGTATTAAGGGGTTTTGACTGATGTTAAACATGCCGTGTACGCAGCCTCCTGGAGCAAGGCCATCACAAACCACTCGAAGAACTCGAGAAGATACAATCATGGTTGGAATTTTTCTACTCCAGGTGCTTCTGCTTGCGCTTCATGTCTCCGCTCACAACTCAACGGCCGGATTCAACTCGACCATGAACTCCACCACTCCCAATATCCCAAGCACTCGTTACCCGCTCACCACTGATGGTGTTTGCGGAAACAACGGAAGGATGTGCCTTGTTAATGGCACATCGCCTTGTTGCAGGTGAGCCCCGTCTTCGCCTGGCCGTACTTGTATAGCTCTGATCATTCTTTTACAGCGCTGCCGGTTACTGCGGTAATGGCGAACAATACTGCGGAAAAAGCACTTGCCAAGAAGATTACGGGAAATGCCAGTCCAACGACCTGACACTGGACTTACCGGCTTGCAGCTGGGCAAGCACTGGCACGAGTCCTCGTTGCGACGGCAAATGCGGGTCTGCTTACAACAACGCTGTTTGTGCTCAAGGTGTTTCCAGCGATGCATTCGCGCAGTTCGGTGTCTACGACTACGGGTCGTGCTGCAGCAAGGGAGGGTATGTTTTACCAACGCAGACACCAGTATTTATACTGACACTCTTGCATAGGTTCTGTGGAAGCAGTGGTGCGCACTGTGAAGTAGCTCAAGGTTGTCAAAGTGGATGTGATAACAGCACCATGCCTTCATCCTCAACTTCTACAGGTCAAGCAGCAGCCACCAGCTCTTCTAGTGCTACTAGTAATCTACTCATTCTGACACCTAGAGTAACACGCGCATTTGCGTTTTCTCTGGTAGGGTTCTTTATTGGACTTTGAGTGGTATACCTGGGAAGGATTGGAACATTTAGGATGTTTTTGATGTGTAGCTTAGTCAAAATGAATTCAATTAAAGTCACATACGGCTTGAAAGATATTCGTGTTCATCAATGTAACACTTCAACTTCTCTGGACATGCAGCTGCTTTAGCGGCACACTCTCCCACAATCAAATGTACGTGTATCAAGATCAGACAGTTCATTCGGAGATAATTTGCAGTATCAATTTGGTCATCTCCGGTACTTAGTGTTCAGTTTATAGCAGCCTCAGATGATCTCGAAAAGGTCACAGGGCGCAGTAAAATGAGTTCTTTACTTCTTCAAGTTGTTGTGAGCATCCCTGAATGGGGTTTCGGGGCCTCAGATTTCTATTAGCAAGGCTGAGAATCGCCAAATTCAATTGTAGATGAACGTTGTGGTCTTATTGATCAAAAATCGCGGCCATAGTAATGTAAATTAATCTAGACTGCTCTACGGTAGCGAAATAAGTACAAGCCAAGAAACGAAGGCAAAGTCAAGTGTTTGCAAACGATGGACACTCTATCCTGCAAAATAATTCAGGCTCATCTTCCGTGATTGCAGGCGGGTAGGTCGGAGAAGGCCTTCCTGGAATGGAATGAGGCGAACGTGGCGAGCGGGGGGATAACGACGACACATGGGAATACGGATGACTCTCTCTGTTTTGCCCGAACTGCGCAGATTGTGGAGAGATTTCAGAGGCCTCTTCTGAAGAAAGGTCCAGAGGAGCCGGCCTCTTAGAAGAAGACAACCGATGGCCAGTGAATCTTCTGTTGCTTTTCGCGCTGGACGGAAGACTTTGCGGAGTGGTGCCAGCATCGAGTTCAACTGGTTCTTCCATAGGTATTTTCGGCGCACTTGGGTTTTGCGACTGCTCTTCTAGCTCGAATATCTCTGTCTTGTGCTGTACGGTAGAATACCTCGGTGGAGGAGTCGAAGATACTGCGTTGTTTAGCTGAAGTCCGTCTCATCTTTCATACTTGCGACTTACCTCTCAAGCTGACGGATTTACTAGCTGAAAGCTCTGAATAACGAGTGTAGCCATAGGCGTCCGGCCGTGGGTTCTGAACCTCTGTAATAGGTGCGCTTCCAATCTGGTCTCGTCGCTGTTGACTTCGCCGTCTCCTCCACCAGATAAGGAGAGCCAGCAATCCGATCAAAAGGCAGCCGCCAACCGCACCTCCCACAGCAGCTGCAATGACCGTGTTATCCGAATGCGCTGGCGCCGGGGTCGAAGTGGCAGACGCGGTTGAAGCAGGGGCTCCGGTAGGCGAGTAATAGGCGGTGACCCGAGGATTACTCCCCAGATTTGCAGGACTCAAGTCTTCCTGCGGGCAGCCACCTTGACTGCATGGGTTCGATTTGCAGCATCCCCAGAATGGTGGACTGGTGTAAGCACAGGTGTAGAATTGAGCGCCTGAATCGCAGGCAAGGTCTGGGATTTTTCCGTAAAGGTCGGGGTTGAAAGAAGCGGGAATCAGAGTTCCTGCCATGCATCCCAGGTCACAGGGATCGGACATGCAGCAGCCGACGAATCGTGATCCACCAGCACAAGAGCGCCAGGCTTCCGGAGCACCGTTGGGGCAGGTGAAGTTTGCCATCGTGTGTCATGCACGTGAAAGACAACAGTGTTGGCAGCGCGTTGCAAGACACAAGATAAAGGGCGGACAGGGCAGATTTACTACCACAGGAGATCTGAAGGCGCAGTAAACGTCAGTCCAGATGAGGCTGCGCCAAGCGAAGATGGCTTCGGGGACCGTGAAACCTTTTCCAATTGGTTTGACAGGCAGACCCGAAACCAAATTATCAAAAATCCTTCATCGATTGCCCGGAACCTTGGTAACCCGATGCCAAGGCATTAAGTCTGATGATCTACTGCGCAGCTGAAAACAGAACGCGGGGGCAGTGCATACCTTGGAGCCGGACTTCGCTTAAGTGAGCTAACGCATGTGGTCTGTACCATCGTTAGTCACCCCATAAATCCGGAAACACGGAAAACTCAACAAGCGGCATAGTTTAAATCAACTAGGAGAGGAAGAGAGACTTCACTGCAGCGGGCAACGCGAAACGGCTTTGGACAGAGCTGATTTGTGGTAAGGCTTCAGTCTGTCTGACGGATTCACTCATGCAAAGCCTTCTTTTGTCAGCTGAACGAGAGGCTAGCGAGCTTCCAGTTTCTATGAGAAGACGGAAACCCACGGGAATGTGATCCAAGCTCTCACATTGCATGAGGCGTAGTTGTCCATCTCTGATTCTAGCCCTGTGGCGGAAGCGAAGATGGCGTCGGCAAAGCCCGCTGTCATCACTAAACCAGCCAAAACGGCTGTGCAAAGACCCACGGGTCCTGCCGAACTTCGGCGCCACCAATCACTAAGGTGAATCGGATAGTCTGTGGCAGCTGAGGTGAATGGCAAATAAGAGACCTCTGTGGTTGTGCCAACAAATCCAACTGTATTCGCATGCTGTGCAGCCCACACAAAATGCAGCTTCCTCGAGGTCTATCACGGAGTAAATTGGCAGCCGCTGCTGTTCTCGTGTCCTGCTCCTTTCCAGTGTGCACCTCTGCCCGTAAGCAACCAACTTGAAGGAGTGTATCAAACCACGCAATGCTAACACTGTTACACAAAGAGCAATGTTCAACTCCCGTAACGACAATTCGAAACAACGCCGATGCGACAGCACTTGCGCCATGCGCAACATTCACCGGAGATATCGAATTTTCTCCAGATGCAACAGGAGCCATCTCCCTTCCTGGACTCCAAACCCTCAAAGGACATCTACTTGTGGACTCTGCGGACGGGTTGGAGTCATTGTCGGCAGATTCACTCCGAGAGGTTGATGGATATGTATTCTTGCAATCACTGCCTGACCTGGAATCACTGGACTTTCCAAAGCTCACATCCATCTATGACCAATTAAGGCTGGTCGATTTGCCGAAATTATCCACTCTTGGATTTGATTCTACTCTCAGCGAATGTCCGCTCTTCACAATAAGCGGGACTGGATTGACGACGCTCGAAGGAATCGACCCTGTTGGAACAACAAGCGGCTTCAATGTCACGAACAATGAGAATCTGCAAAACATCACCATGTCATTAAAATCAACCAGAGCTACAGAGACATCGAGGGTTACGATCATGTTCAATTCAGCCGGCCTCAAGGTCTCGTTCCCGAACTTGGAGACTTCACAAAGCCTGGATCTTGCAAATCTCACATCTCTCGCACTACCTGCTCTGAAGGACTCATACGAGCTTCTTTTGAGAGACAACACTTTCCCAACCTTTAGTGCTCCCAAGCTCACCAGTGTTGGCAACGGCACACGTGGAATTCTTGTACAGAACAACCAGGGGCTGACCGATCTCGACTTTCCGTCCCTCTTCACCACTGGTGGTCTCACAATCCGAAGCAATAGTCGATTAGAGTCTATTTCAATGGAAAAACTACAAATATCACCAGTCGGAGTCATTCTGGAAGGATCCTTTTCAAAGTAAGTCTTTCTTCCTCGTTCTGAAGGCGACCACTTACCGGTCGCTGCAGTGTGTCTTTTCCAGACCTTCAAAAGGTGGAGCAGTTCATAGTAAACACCACGTCCTCTAAATTCGATTGTTCAACACTCGAAGCGTATCAACACGATAACGTCATCGCATCACTGAGATGCACGACTCCTGGCAAAGTCTCTGCGTCTACCAACCCTCCGCCGTCAACTGGCCTATCATTTGGTACAAAAGTCGGCATTGGTGCAGGCGTTGGTGGTGCTGTTGTTCTTGGAGCAATCTTGGTGGTACTGCTTTGTTGTAAATCTCGACGAAAGCGCCGTGCGGAAGGGGAAGAACACGGTCCATCAAGTGCTACCAATATGCAGGAGGGGTACAATAAGGAAAATCCACCGTTGTATGAGAGTGTTGCCCAAATGCCAAAGGGCGGGAAAGCGCAAGAGCATCAGTTTGATGGTAAAGGAGGGGCGCAGGAGACCTTCCGAGGGGTCAATGAGCTGGAGGCCTCCAATCAGGTTTTTGAGTTGCAGGCGAACCGCGAATTTGTGGAGATGGGTTAGCCACATTCCCTGAAATGAGCGATAGTGTTATATTAGCCTCGGTATATAATCCGCGACAAGTCTCTCTTTATCAGAAAACTTGAATGCGTTTCTAATCCTGATCCTTAAAAACAGCTCTACTTCTATGTTTAATAGTTGATTAGCGATGGTGAACTGTGTAAGTTGTCGGTTCGAGAAGTTTTGCAACGGGTTCAGGCACGGTTCAGTTGAAGGTTTTATCTGGAAGAACTTCCAACTGCCCACGAAGGCATGCACGTGTTATCATGGTTCCCGAACTCAGGCCCCGGAACAGAAGTGGTGAGTAGCTGGAGATGGCGAGTTCTGCTAAAGGCATCGAGGAATGTTCCGAGACGAGCAAGAGAACCCTGCAGCCGCAAATACTGTCACGGGAGAATGGACGGTCATACTCGGTGATATACATAGTTCTGTCAGGGATGATGAGGTAAGAAGTGTTCATCGTCAAGCCTACAGGGTCCATGAACCTCAATGCAGGGACCCACAACGTGACAACTGTTCTACAAAAAAGCTCCTTCGTGAATGATGAAAACGTCATTCGGTCTTCATTGCCCTTCGCATCACTGCGTATCCTGCGTACAAGCTGCACGACAACAAAACAGTGTTCCCAGGCTTAACGCTAACGATCAGAAAACACCTCAACTCCACTCTTGCGCCTTGTCGACTAACAAACCTCTGGTCCTCCGGGCCACTTTTGCCTATCATATCCGATGTCCTGGACCTTGCATGCGCAGGACAGTTCATGTTTGATATTCGTTGAGGCCTCGATGCCGCCAAGCTCAACAAAACCAAAAACCCTAGCCCATATCTATAGGCGAATGATACGAGGCAGATAAAGGTACCGCCGTCTGCTTGACGTTTTTTGCATGTGATCTATTGCTCTTATCGCAAGCCTAAAATGTGTCCGCGCACGTCACCGGGCATGCTGGCCCAGTTGCAACGTCCAACGCGCCCACGGGGTCCATCACTGGTGGCTTCTGGAAGTGGGTATATCTTCGTTGCCCGTCGTCAACGTTGCTCCTCTTCTGTTCTGTTCTGTACTGATGTCGGTGTTTAAAATACTGTATCGTGTCTCTGCTGTCCATGGTTTAACCACACACCATCATCCAGAGCACACTGTCTCTCTTCTTACTGTTTGTTGTCATTTTGTGATTCTGTCCATCTATTCCTGCGGCTCTTTTGTCGCTATTGCGTTTCTCTGTATCTTGTCCTCTGTTTCTCTCTCGCACTGGCTTGTACTATTTATCTATTTTTTTTCTTCTCCCAGGTGATGACTGATGAGTAACCAGTTCCAAGGTTGCGTGTCACCATTTACAGCTGCTGATGTTCCCCACCACGGTCATGTAAAGTACCTTCTCATAAAATGCCGCAGCATATGCTTGAAGCCAGAAAGCTCAGCCCCAACTCCATCCGTGCATATGCTCAAATGCCCACAGCCCAACATCTTGCAACCCGCCCCCTCCTCTCCTTTAGGACCTATCCCATGCGAGACCCTTCACATCCGGCTCCTGATACCTCGCCGTCGCACACCATGCCTCATCGCCCTTACCATACGGCGTGAGCGGCAGATCATACGGCATGCGCCACCCAACCACCACCCCCTCGCCCCCACTTGCACCCACAGCCCCATCCACCTCACCTCCCAACCGCGCAACATCCCGCACCCCCGGCCGATCCGCCCCGAAGACCGGGACCATCGACGGCCGCCCGCGCCTCCCGCCGCGGTCCAGTCCCGCCCACAGCGCCGGCCACACCACGACGCCGATCTCCCAGCTGCAGATGCGGACCTCCATGCCGCTCTCGCCCGCCGCCGCCGTGGTCTTCCTCTTCGCCCTCCCCGCCCCGTCCCTGTCCTTCGCCGCCGCCGGCAGCGCGCCCCACGCCTGCGTCGACAGGTTCGCCGACGTCAGCATCGCCCAGTCGATCCGCGTCGCTTCCGCGCGCGGGCCCGGCGCCGCCTCCGGGCCCGAGGCTTCCGGGTGCGAGAACCGGATGTAGGTCTTGATGTGCGGGGCGGCTGGGCCCCGGAGGGCCGCTCGGTTGGTGGTGGAGGTGTTCCAGCGGCAGAGCTTGGGGCGCAGGTAGGTGAGTTGTTTCTGCTGCGTGGCGCTCTGGGTTTTGAGGTGGATGGAGGCGCCGGCGTAGTAGCCGTCGACGGAGGTGCGGACGTCGGCGACGGTGGGGAAGATGATGCGGAGGGGAGGAGGGGTCGTGTTGTGAACGTTTGGCTGCGAGGGCTGGACTTGTTGGAGCTGCGAGGCTGGCTTGAATCCGGAGGATGCGCTGGGCTTCGCTGGGAGTAATGGTTTCGGGGACGCTGCTTCCGATGCTGTTGTAGAAAGTGAAGCCGCTTTCATGGAAGTTCCCAACACACCCCGAAAGTGGTTCAGCCAGGCTCCTGTCTGGTCCAATGTTGCTATTGATGAGACCTGCGCCACCAATGTGTTACGATTGCTGCTACTCTCGTTTGTGTTGCTACCGGTGCTGGAAGGGACTTCTCCGAGCACTTCCCGCAGCCCGACCCATCCCCATGATGTCCGTTCATCAGGCCTTGTACCATCCAGCTTAACGCGATCTGGCGTGCTGGCTACGAGAGCAGCGCGAATTGCCGAGAAGTCGTAAAGGACGAGTTGTTCTATCAAAGTGTGAAGGCGCTTGCCGTACGCACCGAGATATCGGAGGAGATCCACCTTGAACCTCTCGCCACTGCCAATAGGATATTTTGTAGAGCCTTTTTCTCCACTATACTCGCCTGGGAGGGATTTGGCGGCAGTCTCCAACGCTGACACCGAAAGGAAAGGAAGAAGTGGAGAGCGCCAGATACCATTCGTCATATTCGTCCAGTCCTTTGGTATCATGTTGGCCGTGTGAATGACAACCTGTGCGGAGTCATCTGCGCGGATGAGAACCATCATCTTGGAATGATGCGTGCCGAATGCCTCGGGCATATAGGCCTGGATGACATCGAGGTTGGGGTACCGCTGTGCCCATTGATCCATCCGTATCTTTTGCGCATCTTCCCTTCGCCAACTACCATGCACAACTTTGACTCTCACGCTACCTCTAACGTCTTCATCGAGGGCCCCCATCAAGAAGTCCACGTCGAAGAGATAGTTGAACTGCCAGCACTCCACGATCAGCGGGTCACAGAGGATATCCCGCAAGCTGACCGCATCCATATTAGCAGTGCCGGGAAGGTCGCGTATACATGTGAGCTGGATTGGAGAGGGGACGAATGTCGTCTTTCGCGATTGCCGCTCTGCATCAATAGTCGTTGTTGCTGCCGAGGAAGACGCCGCTTCCCCCATCTTCTTTAACGCCTCTCGTTTCTGCTCTTCAGCAGCTGGCATTTCTGGTGCCACCGTCCCCACCAAACGCTTCGCATCCTCGCCATCCTCCGTCTCCCCCTCGCTCCCCAAAACCTCACCCCCTGCCCTCCTCACCGCCGGCGGACTCACATCCCGCCTCAAACTCCTCAGCTGCCCACCCCACTCCGCCGAGACACCTCCACCCTCACCCTCAGCCTCCGTTGCACAAATAACGTCACTCGGATCCTTCCGACCCCGGCCGCGTTTCAGCCTCTTCCGCGCCGGCGCGTCCAGGTCGTCCTCGTCGGTTGAGCTCTCGATGTCATCAACGAGATTGTTCGCGAAGCGGGAGCGCATTGCGGTGCAGCGCGGCGCGGGACACCAGGATCCAGACGGTGGCGGACGACGGCGTTCCGCTGTTTTGGAAAAATTCCCTTGCGTTGGAAGGGTCTGGGCTATGGCGGTGCAGAAGAGAGGACGAAGAACGAAGATGAATGATGATGACAAGGCAGCCCAGCTGGTGGTCCGTGCCAGATGGCACACAGGGCAGGAAGGGTCAACCCCACCAAACTTGTGCCCCGCCTTTTCAGAGTCACAACCCATTAATTCGCTAAACGGCCTACTTGTCTATCGTATAATCTACGTTTATTAGGCCATGCATTACTTTAAACGAGAGTATCTTTCAGAGCCTATAGAATAAGAAATTCTCAGTATAGCATGCCCGGTCCGGCCCAAGGAATCGAAGCTGCGAACACTATTGAACAACTAATATCTTTGTTGCCTGCTTCCACATTTAAATAGAGCAATATCAGCTCCTTCTCGAACAGCTCAGTTTCTTCTCTCGTTGTTCACTTAGTTCCAAGCAAGTCCATGAAAAGAATATACCGCCCATAACCACTGCGATGTCTTCCCATTCCGATCCCCAAAGTCCAAACCCGGATCCGCCTCCACAAACAGCCGACGCCTACACCTCCGTCCACCCAACCGTCCAGGCTGCTCTCGCCACCTATGCACGTCGCGTTGCCGACTACAACCTCGCAACGCTTGACCAGCGCTCGCCCATCATCCACGCCGACCTGAAGACGTTGAATTGAGGAAATATTAGATTCCCCTTGTCGCGCATGTGACTCACATCCATCTCCGCGGCCATTGTGAAAGCTGGATACCGCGTTGCTCTGTGGGAGATCAGATACTCAGGCGTGAATTTTTCTTCCACCCTCAATTCACAGCCGTAGACAGTCGTCGCGTGGGCTCGGCATTACGAGGTTCGGCGTAGGGCGAGGCAGTCGAGGGGCTCAGCTTGAAAACGCGCAGCGCGTCGTGACGCGCCAACGGTCGAGACCCACCCCATCGTCTTCGTCCGCCGAGTGACTCGGCATTCCAGGCGGCGTCCTATCGAGGTGGCCACGGGGGACTTGTTTCTGGAATGTCGCGTGGTTGGGTTGCATGGTTGCCTTGCAGGGTAGTCACTAGCAACGCGCGCTCGCGTTTGCGGGAGGCGGGAAGGCGGGCGAAGGAAGCAGCGTTGGTTGGGGCTAGCGCTTGTGCGACAGTGACAACGTCACATCAACTGCTGTCAAGAGTCAACCGGATCTCCTTGTCTCAAAGACATAATTCTTGCCGGGCGACGTACCGAGCATCAGCAGATCGCGTGGTGATACTGGTCACGATGGCTGGGTAGTCACTCACTTGCCCCACTCCCGCAAAAAGTGGGTATCAAAGCGGGTATCAAAGCGGGTATCAGGAGGAATGCGCGAAAGGTAGCTCTGATGTATTCACTTCCGTAGGTAAGTAGTAGTGAGCGAGTAAGGTGTCACATTGCGTGACTTTCGATTTCTAGATATACCAGTCAAGAGCCGCCTTAACATCGACTCAAACGTCCACCCAATCCGCGTCCTCCGGTCGTGAGAGAAGGATATATTCAATCTCACATTTAAAACAAAGAAGAATGCCCGCTGTCCTTGAAACGCCTCCTTGAAAGTCAAACATCGCTGTACTGCGAATCACTTGTTCACACCGCGATCCCATTTTAGTTTCCCCATCCGTTACACCTTCATTAGTTTATGCCGCGCCAGCGCTGACCATGGGCTGGCGAACCTTGGTCGGCTGGTTGCCAGCACGAACAACTCGGTTGCCGTTGTCATCCCTGACGTACTCAACGTCCTTGTTCTCACGGTTGGCACGCTTCCAGATCTCAACCTCGCAGCCGCCGCGGATGACGCCAACGCGCATGGTCGAGAGCAAGTTGTGGGCGGCGTTGGAGTGATCGTACACACCGCCGTTGAACATGGCGGTGGCGTCCTTGCCGAGACCGGACCTGATCATCGCCTTGCCACCAGGGTGGTCCTGGATGAAGTCGGTGATGTCATGGACAACGCCTGCGACAGCAACGAGACCACGGCCGTTCTTGGCTTGCTCGACGTAGTCGTCCCACTCCATGACGGGAAGCTGGTCAAGGGGAATACCCCAGTCGAGCTTGGCGCGCTTCTGGTCAAGCTTCTTCTGGGCCTGCTGGACACGGCCCTTCTCGATCTCGTTGGCACGGAACTGCTTGAGGTCGTAGGCGAGACCAAGCTGCTTCCAGGACCAGATGCACCACTTGGTAGGGTCGTACTGGAACCATTCGATGGCGTTGCGGTAGTCGCTGGGGAACTCGTGGTGGAAGTTGTGGTAACCCTCACCTAGGGTGACCAGGGCGGTCAGGACGTGGTCACGGGGAGAATTGCGGTCGTCGAAGGGCTGGTCACCGAGCCAGTGAGCAAGGGAGTTGACGCAGAAGGTAGCCTGCTGGACGAAGAAGATGCGGAGGATGCCAGCGTAGATGAAGCCACCCATCCAGTCGCCCCAGCCAAGACCAGTGACGAGCATGGGGAAGATCAAGCCCATGAAAAGGACGACCTTGATATAGTGGCGGTGCTGCCAGACAACGACGGGGTCATCGTTGAGGTCGGAGATGTCAGTGCGGCCGATCCTCTTGGGGTTCTGCTTCATAATCATCCAGCCGAGGTGGGAGTACAGAAGGCCCCTGGGCAAAATTAGCAAAGTAACGTGACGAGCGAAAGAGGTAACATACTTGCGAACCGAGTAGGGGTCCTTGTCGGTGTCAGTGTAGCGGTGGTGGGCACGGTGGTCGCGGGACCACCATCTGATGGAGCCCTCAACAGCACCGCCGCCAACGAGAGCAAGGAAAATCTTCAGAGGGAGGGTGGCCTTGTACGAAGTGTGGGCCCAGAGACGATGGTAGCCAGCAGTGATGCCGAGACCGGTCCAGTAGTAGTAAAGGATGGACCAAAGGAGCGTCTTGAGATAGAGCGGAGTCCACCAAGCAGTGATGCAGCCAATGAGCGGGATGCCGCCGATGAAGAAGACGTTGAGCCAGTTGACGTGCTTGTACCAGTTCTGGCGGGTCATGGGATATTCGGTGATGTGCTTCTTAGTCGGGTCGTACTTGGGGTTGCGGTTGGGCTCCGAAGGCTTCGCCATGGCGGAGGACTGCGCGACGAACTCGGGCTTGACGGCGTTCTCGCCTTCGACAGGCTGATGCGAAGGCATGTTGGGCGCGGACAGCGTCAGCAGCGGAAGTGGTGGCCGCAGGAGAGCTGAAGGGGGTAGATGGAGCCGGGCCAGATGACGGGTGGCAGAGAGAGAAAGTGAGCGAGAGGGCTGGAGAAAAGGGAAGGTGGAGGGGCCGCGGGCTGGAGGTGTATTAAGGCAGCGACATTGGGGCGACAAAAAAGATGGTGCTCAGCATGGGCGTGCAGTTCCCCAGTCTGCCCCAACCGCCGAGAAGTACCGCTCTCAACGAAAATGGAGCACGGGCCCGCGGTCGCAGCATCGGGCCCTGTGATTCGCCCGCGCGCCACAGCGGCGGCAGGTGCGCGGGTATCAGCCGGAAGCGAGGAGCCAGCCGCCCTGGCTGTTCCTGCGCGCGCCCTGCAACGCCCTGGGCCTGCCCTTGGAGAATTACGGCCGCCGACGCGTCCGCTCGCCTTGCGAGCGCAGCCTGCAGCGTCCGGCGCCTCAGCTGCTTCTGCTGCCCGGTCCACCAGGGCCTCCGCCGCTGCCGTGCAGCTGTGCGCCGCTCAGCCCTACGGTGGCGACTCCAGGATTCCAGGATCACGTCCTGGGCCTGGGGCAGCGATCCACAGTCCACATGTCCGACACCAATCGGAGCTCGACCTCGGCTGAAAGGCATCATCGCTTACACGTCGTTGTTGGGCCTGCGCTGCCTGTGCAGCCCGTCCAGACCAAGGGACCACGGGACCAAGGCACCAGCTGCCAATCGCCTCCGCACTGCTTCGCATCATGACCGGATCAATTCGCAGGCCCTGTTTCATGTGGGGAACCTGTCTGAGCCGGCTTTCACATGGCCGCGATTGCGGGTGCTGCCTGTCTTACCGGCCTGACACGGCCGTAGTAGTCCGTGCCTGTCCGCGAGCGGCCTGTTATTTGGCCGCCAGCTGCATCCAAACGGCAGCATTCGCGCGTCGTTGAGTTCACAAGCTTCGTCTTCCTCTCGCCCGCCACGCGCTTCCGGCACATGCAACTGCTGCACCTCTCTTGGTCTCGATTAGGGATCCCAACGCTTCTTCTTTGATGATATCGTCGACCGCTGCCAGCTGGTGGCTGTCCTTGTGCCAATCAGAGACACGTAGCTGTTGTGCTGTCGATATTCTGACGTAGCAGTGTGCTTCGACATTGACAACAGCCCCGTGCCCCATCGTGGTCATGAACGTATCCCTTCCTGACAGCAGACCCTCCGCTCGGAGTCCACTCTTGACGGTCCGAGGCAGTTGACATCTGCAGAGTCGGGCAGCTAGTGGTAAGTGAAATGAGGATTCTGTATAGCCCCTATTACTATTTTGGGACCGGTGTGCGGCCAACACAGTCCGCGGCAACGTCGAACGTCTGAAACCAGATCTCGGTCCCCGACCTGCACGAAGGCACTTTTCATCCACGGCACAGGAAATTGCATCCGCAGAGCAGTGACATCGCAGCGGTGTTCGCGTCGTCAACTTCCAACGTCTGAAGATGGAACTTGGTTCCCGGCTTTGCGCAGTGGCAGCAACGCGGCATCCGCGTTGGTAACTTCGAACGTCGGAACCTGAAATCTGGTTGCGCTCTGCGCGGAGGAGGCTCCTTGTTGCCGTTGAGGGACGACGAGACGTGCGCAAAGACACCCCGTTGGCTTTGGCATCCTGAACGTCACGCCACCGAGGCGGTGTTCAAGAGTATCAGGGAGACGCTCCGGCCAGGAAGCGGCCCAGTCCCTCAACTCAAACGAAGGCATTCCCTCGACACGAAGCTGTACGACGTTGAGCAAGCAATTGACTTCGTTTCGAGCTTGGGATGGGCCAGCAGTCGCTGAGGCTCAAATGGAAACGCCACTGACCTGCACTATATCTGATGGATTGTCAACGGCGCCGACCTTGCGCCGGCCCATTTAGTGGTATCCACCTAACACCGGGATGAATCGGAGATGAAAAAGAATATCAATAGTCGAACGCGGACGACCGGAGACGGCGCAGAATCGCTTGACTGCTGTTTTGAGGGCTCAATGCGTCATGCGCTGGACGCAGGCAACTGACTCGTGAGCGTGGAGAAGTAGGAAAGTCTGGCCCTCAAAGTTCAAAGCTCTTGCCACAACCAGCCAGCCGGACTGTCCCGTATTGAGGTGCCACAGAGCCTCTTTGCTGACTTCCCAGAGTTGTGCTTTGCAGTGCCTTAGCCGCCCGTCTCTAGCAAATGGAGGGTTTGGGCGCGGTGTCAAAGAGGCTCGAACCAGAATGATTTCGTCGATTGGACGGCTGCGATAAGAAAAGTGAGGTATCAACCATCTTCCCAGCCGCCACAGCGGCTGCCATCTTCACTGCCACTAAAGCATCACCCGACTATCCGGACTGTGTTTGTTTGAACGGAACTCGCGGCAGCCGTGGCGTTCTCTGCCGTGCCGATTGATAACAATTGAACGGGAAATGGCATCGAGACCTGCTTTGATGAGGCAGGGAATCTCCATCGATGTTTGAAGATGCTTGCGACGCGAGTAGGTTCCAGCTGGGGTGGAGGCAACTGAGCACACAGGTGAGCCACAACTGCTCCGGCACCGGCGTCATCCCCACGCGAGTTCACGGGTTCGCAGTCGCTGCTGAGGGGATTCTGTAAGTTTCCCGATGGCATTGACGATGATTTGAGGTCAATTGCTCGACCGCATGAGGTAACAGGACGGGCTGCAAGCAGCAGATAGCTGAAGGTCTCGGAGGTCGGCGCTGTCACCCTCGGGCAGGGGGCCCGGATCGCAGCCACGGCACTCTGTATAGGTATGGCCGGAGATACACAGCGCTGGCTTGCAGGACGACGATTGCTTTTGTGTGTAGGGCGCAGAACGTGCGGCGAGGCGGAGAGCTGGCGCATCGGAGCCCACCGTTATCGGGCGGACCGCCAGCCAACCGAGTGGAGGTTTGGCCTTATCAGCAACGCATCACTGCACTTTTTACCCAAGCATCCGTCTCAGCCCGCCCTCTCCCACACGCCCTGGAGATGGATGCGGCGGCGGAGGACGGCGGCGGATCGCATGTCGGCCTGTTCCAGCGGCTCTGGGCGCGGCCAGCTCCTGCCCACGACCCCAGAAGTGCTGCCCGAGGGCTGATTGGGGAAGTGCACGCGAGCCCTGGAGATATCGATTTTTCGAACGCTGCCTCGCGCCCGTGCTACTTATAGATATGTTCCCTCGACCACGGTGATGGAGTCGCTGCTGCTGCCTCAATCGCCACGGTCACCCGTTGCCCACGCGCAGTGCTGTTCCGCCAGATAGGACCGCCCTCCCTTCTCCACTCGCGTACAGGATCTACGCAGCTTTTTCAGCTCTAGTGCTTGTCAGCACCCGCCCAGCCAATCCCCTTCCGCGCGAAGCTATCTACCGGAGACGCCACCCGCAACCGCACTCGTCTTACTTACCTCCCGTCTTTCGCACCTGGCCATTGAACAAGCAACTCTGCCAGACCGTGAGGTTGTCGCCGAAGAGGAAGGACTCGAGCCACGAGAGGAACTTGAACCACAACGCCGCATGAGCCACTGAGTCGCGTCTCCGCCAAGGGTTCGACCAAACCCCTCGTGAAAAAAAGTCAAGCAAATTTGACGCTCCTGCAATCCCTACATCACCACTATGGACGACTCCCCGGATCGCATTGGCCCTGAGGTGGGCCCGAAGAGGTCGTTTGGGGACAATTTGAGGCGGTTCAAGAAGGCTGTCACCACCAAGTGAGTTCTTGTGTTTGATTGCGAGATGATTCCTTGATGTTCACTGTAATGGTTGTCATGTGTTTGGTGTTGCGGCCAAATGGGCACCATCTTAACCATGCATTCGATTATATTGTGTTCTCTAGTTTGAGTTCTCCGCTCTCCCCCATCTTCTGTTCCAGTTGCTCGACTTAATGAGCTGACACTTCATCTAGGGATGGCCTTATCGGATCTTACGACTACGGATTCCTCTTCAGGCCTAACATCCCGTTCATGAAGAAGCACCGTCGCGCAGCACCGTTCTTTGGCCTTCATGACAAGATGCCTGTCTTTCTGGCCCTTCTTCTCGGATTCCAGCATGCGCTGGCAATGCTGGCGGGCGTTATTACTCCTCCGATCATTCTAGCAGCATCGGCAAACCTCGTGACTGCCCAGCAACAATATCTCGTGTCAACCTCATTGATTGTCTGCGGCATTCTTTCATCCATCCAGATCACCCGCTTTCACATTTGTAAATCTCCGTATTATATCGGCACCGGTCTGATCTCCGTGGTTGGCACCTCCTTCTCTACCATTCCGGTTGCTACCGGCGCGCTGTCCCAGATGTACCAGACAGGCTTCTGCCCCACCGACTCGGCCGGCAACAAGCTTCCCTGCCCAGACGGTTACGGCGCCATCATTGGCACGTCCTGCGTATGCGCGCTGATTGAAGTCCTGATGTCCTTCATGCCTCCGCGTATGCTGAAGAAGCTCTTCCCGCCGCTCGTCACTGGCCCAACCGTCATGCTCATCGGCATCAGCCTGATTGAGTCCGGCTTCCAGAACTGGGCTGGTGGTAGCGGCAACTGTCTCACCAGCCCAACAGGCATCTACGCCCTGTGCCCAACCATCAACGCACCGCGCCCCCTGCCGTGGGGTAGTGCCGAATTCATCGGACTCGGCTTCCTCGTCTTCGTTAGCATCATCCTCTGCGAGCGCTTCGGCTCCCCGATCATGAAGTCCTGCGCCGTCGTCGTAGGCCTCCTCATCGGCTGCATCGTCGCCGCCGCGTGTGGCTACTTCGACCGCTCCGGCATCGACGCCTCCCCCGCCGCCTCCTTCATCTGGGTGCACACCTTCAAATTGTCCGTCTACGGCCCCATCGTCCTGCCACTCCTCGCCGTCTACATCGTCCTGGCCATGGAAGCCATCGGCGACATCACGGCCACCTGCGACGTGTCGCGCCTGCAAGTCGACGGCGCGCTCTTCGACTCGCGCATCCAAGGCGGCGTCCTCGCCGACGGCCTCAACGGCATCGTGGCCGGCCTCTGCACCATCACGCCCATGTCGACGTTCGCGCAGAACAACGGCGTCATCGCGCTGACGCGGTGCGCCAACCGCAAGGCCGGGTACGCGGCCTGCTTCTGGCTCGTCATCATGGGCATCTTCGCCAAGTTCGCGGCCTCGCTCGTCGCCATCCCCTCGTCCGTCCTGGGCGGCATGACGACCTTCCTGTTCTCCGCCGTCGCCGTCTCCGGCATCAGGATCATCAGCACCGTCCCCTTCACCCGCCGCAACCGCTTCGTCCTGACCGCCGGCTTGGCCATCGGCTACGGTGCCACCCTCGTGCCCGACTGGTTCGCCTACGTCTTCACGTACGACGGGCCCAACCGCGCGCTGCTGGGCTTCTACAACGCCATCGAGCTGGTGCTGGAGACCGGCTTCGCCGTCACGGCGTTCGTCACGCTGATCCTGAATCTGATCCTGCCCGAGGAGCTGGAGGACGACGTCGCCGAGCTGCCGGAGCTGACGGCGAACGAGGCCGATGCTCAGGCGGATAAGGAGGAGTGGGCGAGGGTCAAGGGCGGGAAGGAGATGGATGCGGAGGCGGGGAGGACGGGGAGCGCGAGCGGGAGTGGGAGTGTGAGTGATATTGGGCCGGCGGGGAGGGGGCCGGCGTGAGTGAGTGGATGAGAGTGGGATACCGTGGGCAATTCCATTGTTGTGATTTAAGAGGAAGAGATTTTTTTTGTATGTCTTGTACAGAGCAAAGGAAAAAGTTCAATGTTTCAACGCGTCATGACACGATGATGTACAATGTGAATCCACAGTTCTCCATGCGCCAGAAGTCACGCGCTCAGTCTTTCCACAAAGAGGTCAGTGGCAGGATTTGCTGCTTACGTCTGGATCCGCTCAAACCAAGCCTCTGGCGCTTGTCTGTACCCCTTTTGTACGTCCGACGTCGCGCAAAGGTTCGAGAGCGCTCGTAGAAGGCGTCAGAGCTCAGGGTTTCCGGTCGACGACGGGATTTCCTAATCGGGGTTTCCGGCGTCGCTCCTCATCCCCCGCACTTCCCCGCGAGCGCGCCGTATATGTAATGACGGAGCTCCGCATTGCTCGCGTTACGTCGATTAACTTCGCCGCTCTGCTGACATTTCGCGTGCTTGTTGTAGGCGTTGGTTGAGCCCTTTGTTCCGCCGAAACTCTCTACCCAAGCTGCACATAGATTGTGAGAGTATACACCTCGAGCCATTCCGACTCGCCACTTAAAGGCCTTCAAACTCTCGAACACACGCTTCTCGGATACGAGGAGGAAGAGCTCTCCAAAATATGGCTGCCACTGAAGCGCCCCCCACGGCAACGAAGGAGACATTCCACCTGATCAACGCGCCAGGCGACGCCATCCACGAAGCGCTGACCGGGCTGACGCAGCACCACCCGTCGCTGTCGTACGCACCAACGCACAAAATCGTGTACCGCAGCGACCTGATCGACTTCCGCAAAGACCATGTGACCACGATTGGCTTTTCTGGGGGCGGACAGTGAGTGGTTCCCCATCAACCATTTCAATCCTATTGCAGTGCCCCTTCAACCCGTGCGGACACGTCTATGCATTCATATTCTTTACTTTCCCAACTCCATGAGACCGCCTGGCTGACCCCCCGCTCTCCCCAGCGAACCCATGTTCGGCGGCTTCGTCGGACCCTCCTTCCTCTCCGCGTACGTGTCCGGCAACATCTTCGCGTCGCCCACCGCCGCGCAGATCCTCGAGGCCATCAAGATGGTGCAGCCTGACCCGGGCAACCACCCAGGGACGCTGATCGTCTGCGGTAACTACACGGGCGACATTCTCAATGCTGGGTTGGCCATTACGCGCGCGCAGGCGCTGGGGTACAAGGTCGCGTTTGTGCCGGTTGGGGACGACGTGGCGGTGGGGAGGAAGAAGGGGGGGAAGGTTGGGAGGAGGGGGTTGAGTGGGCATCTGGTGGGGCTGAAGATTGCGTGCGGAGTGGCGGAGAGGGAGAGGGGGGTGGAGGGGTATGGGTTGGATCGGGTGAGGGAGGTGATGGAGTGGGTGGTGGGTAATGTGGGTACGATTGGGGTGGCGTTTGATCGGTAAGTACCACCTTCTGCCTTTATTTTCTCCATCTTCTGTGGACGGTGGTATTTGGAAGGTTGGAGGTTGTGGCAGTTGGAGGTTGTGGCAGTTGGAGGTTGTGGCAGTTGGAGGTTGTGGCGGTTGAGAAAGAGACTGTGAAGGACTGCTGTGCTAACGATCCCTCAGAGTATCACTCCCTACAGGGACCGTCGCCCCTGTCCCTCTCCTCCCGCCTGATACCATTGAACTCGGCATGGGCGCCCACGGTGAACCGGGTCTACAGCAGCTTACGCCTCCACCTGCTCCAGCCAAGCTCGTCGCGCAGATGATCGATCTTATTACCAACACCTCTGATGAGGATCGTGCCTTTGTTCCTTTCCCCGCAAACGCCACTGCAGAAAGGCCGCACCGTGTTGTGTTGGTGTTGAACAGCCTGGGAAGCACAAGTGACGCAGTGCTAGCAGCTTTTGCGGAGTTGGCGAGAGAAGAGCTAGCGAAAAAGCATTGTGTGGTTGACCGAGTCTTGCTAGGGCCGCTGGTAACGAGCCTGAAAATGAGCGGCGTGGGCATCACGGTTTGGAGGTTGCCTGGGGATGGAGAAGAGGGGCCCTTGAAAACAGCGGGAGCGTTGGAGCTGTGGGATCGGAAAGTGGATGTTGCGGCATGGAGGCAGTAGTTGGATTTGTTTGCCCGAGTTATGGCTGTGCCGGAGCAGGAAAATTGCGAAATTCTGAGGTTGATTTCGAGATGTGTAAATACACTTTTGGTTGTCCTGCTTAGCATCCGCAGCATTATCCTTATCTCCATGACGTCTTTGGGAGGGGTTTTCCTCGTGAAAGTCCTTGCACAGGAGCATGAAGATGACCTCCGTGCGAAGTAGTGGTCCAAGATATCCAGAGCAGCCACAAGCAAGTGTTTCCAAGCACCCAAGCCCAGCCCTCTTCTTGTCCTCGGACTCCTCAATCCACCTCCTTCTCCATTTCCTCAGCCAACCACTCCGCCTCCTTCCTCATCTCCTCCTCACTCCTCGGCTTTCTCTCCGCATCCGGGCCCGCAAACCTGTGCCCGCGCTCCTCTTCCCTCTTCCTCAACTCCTTCCCCACGTCACCCTCCTCGCCCTCCATCATCTCATACAGTCTATCTCCACCCCCCTTTTCCTCCATATCTCCCTCCTTCCTCGGTATGACATGACAGTGCACATGCTCCACGCTCTGCCCGGCAGCCTTGCCATCCTGTATCGCGATATTCAGCGCGTGTGCTCCGTACATGCGTTCGATGACGCGCGACACGCGCTGCGCGGTGGAGAACAAATCGGTCACCTCGGCGGGCGTGAGGGCGGCGAAGCGCGGAACGACGCGGCGTGGGCAGACGAGGACATGACCGGGAAGGAGGGGCTTGAGGTTGACGAGGGCGTAGCTGAGCGGCGTGAGGTGGAAGACCTGCGGCGTGACGAGGAAGGGGCCGAAGTGGATTGGGAGGGAGGTGAGGGGGTGGGGTGGCATGGTCTGCTGGTGCCGGGGTCGGGATCGAGGGTGGGCGGACAATTGGCGCGTCGAGGGCAGGATGTTGCGGTGGAGAAGAGAACACAGCTCCGTCGCCGTGCGTCATCGCGAGCCGTCAGCCCTGCGCCTTGGCGCGTCCACCAGAAAATCCACGCGCCGCATCCTCGTCCTCTCCCTCCACGTCCTGCAGCCCATCCACCCTCAATCGCTCGCAAAACCGCACACGAAGCTCCAGCGCACCCCCGAGCCCCCACAGGCCACACAATCGCAGACCAAACCCGCGTGCACCACCCGCCGCCATGGCAACCGCCTCCCCTCCGCCAGCCGCCTCACCCACGCCCGGCACCTCCGCCTCCGCCTCCGCCTCGGCCACGCCCGTCCACACCTACCACTGCATCTGCACGCAGCTCCTGCTCGCCACGACAACGCCGCTGCCCGCCCTCCCCCGCCGTGGCACCGACAACCCGGACACCGCGCTCCTCGACCGCGCCTACATCCTGCCGCTGCCGACCCGGCCGCCGACCGCGGGCGACGGCGGCAGCGGCGACGGCGAGCACTACGCGCTCACGCTGAACACGCAGGTCGACCGCAAGCCCCGCATCGTGCAGCGCGAGGACGGGCTGGAGAAGCGGTGGGTGCAGCGGTGCGCGCGGTGTAGGTGCGCTGTGGGGTATCAGTTGGATTGGGCGCATTTCGCTGGAGGCGAGGAGGGTGGCGAGGGGAGGACGGGGTGGAGGAGGGATGTCGTGTATCTGTTGCCCGGGGCGTTGTTGAGCACGGAGGAGATGGCGAGGGGGGAAGGTGGGGAGAAGGTCGGTGGGGGGAAGGCGTAGAGGCTGGGGTGAGGTGTGCGGTTTGGGATTATGCTTTGGAGAATTTCGGGGAATGGGCGTTACGAGGTCATGAGGACTGGAAGGAATAATTCACCTTTGAGTCTCATGGGGTGGAGAAGGCATGATGACAAGGAGTCCATCGACATCCAAGAGCTTGAAATGAGAACCGATCGGATGAAGGAGAGCTGTTTAGGGCTAGATGAGACTGAAAAGGGTAACACAAGCTGGGCGCTAGGAAAATCAAACCAAAAGCATGAATACGAGATGGATGAGCAAAATAGATGGATGGGCCTTGCTAGATCGACCGGGGCCGCCTAGAGGGTAGTGAGCGGACCACCTCACTCGCCAAGCAAATGGTACAGTAGATACTCCGCTCTACTATCATGTATTTCGGTAGCCCAGTTGCAGAGACAGTTGCTGAGTTTACCTATATGCTCAAGGAATCTAGCATGCTGACTCACGGTAACAGCTCTAAATCGTAGCATGCAGCTCTGCATCAAATACAGCGCATGAGGGTAGATGCAACGCTACAAAAAACAGTATATAATAAAAACAACATTCGACCGCTAGGTCATGTGGAAATATTACATTGAGCCTTGTATTTGGTGTTTGTAGTTTCAGATCTCATTGTCGACAGAGGATCCCGCTTTCATCTGGCTAGACCTCTGTACTCGATAGTGGCGGCAGACTAGACATAACAGATCACAGGCTTCTGTTTCTTTTCGCTTCAGTATTTCACACATGCACATTGGCACTAGATATTCATCAAACCGCACCTCAGACATGGCCGAAAAATTACCAACAAACCTCCATACCCCAAAACACCATCCTTCCCCTACGACGGCCCCTGCGGAATATACCAATGCTCCCCTATCTCCTCCACCACCACCTCATCCCCTACCCTCACCACCCCCTCTTCCTCGCTCATCGGCACCATCTGCATCCCCAAACACGGCCACTTCGCCGCGCCTTCATCAATCTTCCGAAACGCCGCCATCGTCTTATACGGCTCATTACGGTCGCGCTGCCCCGTCGCCGGATCGACATTCGGCATCGTGCAGCGCGCCGTCCGACAGCTGACGTGGTAGCGCCCAGCCCCGACGCGCACGACCTTCCAATGGTCCTCAGCGTACGCCGGCGGGCCGGTGACGTACAAGTTCGCGCGGAAGCGGACGGCGTCCAGGCGAGCGGGCGCGGGCAGGCGGGCGGCCACGTCGCGCACGCTGGCGAGGTTGACGATGTGCAGCGGGTACGCGTCGGCCATGCCGACGACGGGCTGGTAGGCGACGGCCTCGCCGTTGCGCGGCGCGCAGCGGTACACGGGCCGCGGCCGCTGCGCGTCCACCCGGAACAGCGTCAGCTGGTTCGAGATGCCCAGCGCGTACCGGAGCTTGGAGAGCGTGGCGGGCGCGATTTCGGCGCCCATGTTGAGCGCGGTCGGGCACTCGTCCCAGATCTTCATGGGCTCGAGCGGGTATGCGCGGGAGGCGATGCGTGAGGGGGGAGGGTTGAAGGGGATGCGGAAGGATTCGCGCGGGCCGTCGTAGGAGATGGTTGTTTGGTGGAGGATGTTCTTGCGGATGAAGGCGCCCAGTCTCTCTATCTTGTCGCTGATCCAGAGTTTGTCTTCCTGGTAGGGAAAGGAGACGACAATGCATCCTTCGCTCTTGACATACTCGGCTTCCGGGGAGTATGTAGGAGACGAAGGGTCGGGAACCCAGAGCTCGGTCCTGACTCTGGTGAGATGCGGTGATTGGCGTTGAGTGAGGAAGGTCCATTGGTGGGAGATGTCCCAGCTCCCGTCTTTCGCGACGGAGCTGACGAGCTGAGCAAATGTGTACTGGCGGTCGTATTTCATCCCTGTGGGGACAACTTCGCCGCTTTCCAACTCGACGGGGAAGCAGCTCTTGATGGGGTAGATGCACAGTGCTTTGATCTTCCATGACGTCTTATCCTCGTCGCTGCCCTGGGCGTACTTGGGGTTGTACTGATCCTTAAGATTTGACTTTCCATGGGGCAGTCCGAGTCTCCGGCAGCCGGCTGGAGGTTCAGGTTCGTTGCCCTGGCGGCGGATATCGAGGAAAACAGCCGCGATGGCTACAGTCACAGCGGTGACAAGTACAAAAGAAAGAACAGTTGGCCAGCCCACAGCAAAGCTCATGGCCGGCATGGCGCCGGTTTTCGGAGAGTCGTCTGCCATTGACAGAGCTGAGACGGAAGGAGAAAAACGATCGCCTGCTTGGGAAATTACTGAAGGAGTGAAGCGAAAGAAAGAATGGGCGCAGGTTCAATGCTAGCGCTTCAATTGTCCAAGAACACAAACCATACTGTCGGGGTTGCGGCGGGGGGGATGTTGTGGTGAAAAGGCAGCGCAGCGCAGGCGGGCAGAAACAGAGCGGGAGCGGGTGCATGACTCGCGCGGCGCTGATGTCACGTCCGGCCCGCCGCGCTGCACGTCGCACGCCCGCGACGCGTCTCCCTCCGCAGCCCGCCCATCCATCCCCGCTCGTAAAGCCACATGGCCGCTCAATCTGTCGCCAATGCGCTCTAACAGTTCGCGATGGATCTCCCGGAAAGCAACATCCCTTCCCCATCATCCTCCCGTGCGTCGCCTCTTCCTCCTTCGCGATCCCTTCTCTAACTCGACCGCAGACAGGCTGCCAACCGTTTCTGCATCGCACGCACTCCGCGCCCTCAAGATCCATGATCGAAGTGCCGTTTCCACTGGACTCAAGCAGCTTGATGCCTTACTTCAGCCCCGCACCGGCAGCCCTGCGCAAGGAGGGCTCATTCGCGGCCAGGTGACGGAAATATACGGGCCGCCGGGCTCTGGGAAAACGGCTCTTGGGTATGCGCACATCGTACGGGCTTTGAGGAGCTGTGACTCGCAGTCGAACATACGGCTGAGTGAAACGCTGCAAGACTACAGGCATCCAAAAGCGCATTGCAAAGGGGCGGTCATGTTGTTTGGATAGGCAAGCAAACATTGTCCAGCATTGAAGGGTATCTAGCTAACCATTAAAACAGATGCGGCGACCGCTGTGCCAAAGCCGCGCCTCGAAACACTCCTGTCTACGTCTCCAAGCCCGCCGTCGGGGTTGAGCTCCTCTATCGACGAAACTCTTTCCGCCACTGACATGCTTCCCCGCTTCCACCACTATTCTGTCCCGGCTCTCGCCCACCTTCTGACCCTCTTTATAAATCCAACTGCGACTTTTCCACCGCCAGGAACGGCGCTGATAATTGTTGATTCGGTTTCCACGCTATTCGACCGTGCCTATCCTCGCACCGGCGCTACTACAAGCAACACAAACGACAATAAGAAATGGGCATCGGGACGGAGATATGCTGTGATGAATAGCCTTGTTTCCGCACTTGGCAAGATTGCGGCAGTGCGAAATATTCCGGTCGTGATCACAAACCAGACGACGACGTTGATTCGCAAAGGTTTCAGTACCTTGTTGGTACCAGGAATGGCTGGACTCGAATGGGATAACGGGATTGCAACACGGCTTGTTTTATTCCGGGACTGGCCACCGGATCCAGGGAGACTAGTTGATCTGGAAGATGAGAAAAGAAAGAAAACTCGCTACGTCGGCGCGGTGAAGGTTGCGGGTGTGGGCCTCAATGAGTCCGGCGAGCTGGGAACCGTGATTCCGTTCATCATCGAGAGCGTAAGTTTTGTCGACAGCTCTGACTCGTTCTTGGCTGATGGCTTTTAGTGCGGGCTATGTGATGTCGATTTGAGGACGGCGGAGGTCCCCATCCAGACGTTGACGTCCCCAGTGCGTTCGTCGAAGCGAACTTACACCGAGGTTGCTGACTCCGAAGACGAATTCGGCTCTGATGAGCTGTACGATTGGGGCGAAGAAGACGAAATCGCTGCTGAAGGCCTCATTGATGAAGCGGCGCTTGCCGGCGATCCTCCAGAAAGGACATCGCTGCAGCCCCCACAAAAGAAGAGAGCAATGGATTCGAAAGAAGGAGAAGTGGTCGTGGCCGCATTGGCAGTGTCTGATCGTGATGAGAATCCGCAGAAACCACCGCCACCGTATGAGCTGCATGATGCGGTGATTGCGGAACAAAAATGAGGTCGGTTGCATCTACAACATTCCGATAGAACTGAAAGGCTTCTAAACGGTTCTGACCTGTGTTCGTATTCCTACCGGCAGTACTTGAGGTTCTCGAGCGCAGTGATCAGAGGGTCGACAAATTTGGAATCCGCCGACCCCCTCCTCATAACAATGACGAAGGCATCGATGAGCTGTGGAAGACCACAAGCGCATAAGAGGTTTCCGTTCATCGACGCCTTCCCGCCATTCAGAATCCAGGAATTGATGTACTCCGAGTCCACCGGTCCCCAGATCTCTGCTAGTTCACACACCACCCTAGGCCCGAAGAAGGGGCTTGAGGTTCCCGGATCCTCCGGATTTTCAGGAGAGATGTCGGAACAGAGCTCGCAGACCAGATTCGATCGAGTGTATGCCCAGACAACCAATGCGGCACGGAACATGCAGCCTACGCTGAATGGATCAATGCGTTGGAACGTCGACGCAAACAGGTCCACCTCTTCTGCATAGAGCCGGAACATTTGGGCGGCGTATCTTAGCGCGATCCTTGCGTTCCTGGATCCTGCCCATGCGTGGACGCGATTTTCCAAGCGGCGGTTCGTCATGGAAGACATTGACGCAGGCGTAGTCCTCCCGCTTCGCTCCCTTCCCAGGCTCGAGCTCAGTCGCCGGATCACCACGACATCGGCGTGCATGCGCACATACGACAGGAAGTACAGCATCGAGGTATTGAACCGCGTCCGCCGCCAATGCGCAGGGGGCGCATACCCAGCGTTAACCTGTTGGCAACGCTCCCGGTGCACGCGCCAGTGCTCCAGCTGCGCATGCCAGCCCTCACCAAAGCCCACAAACTCTTGAGCAATCAGATCGTTCGGGCCCACCTCCTGGTTCTCCACCATCCTGCCTTCCCTCACGATTCCCCCCTTCGCACCTCCTGCAGCGCCACCACCGTAGTCATACGCGTCAGCTGAATTGCCAAATTCCTCGTGCCGCTGCTGCGTGTCCTCCCACAGCCGCGCCTGCATGGCGCACAGCCCGAGCTCGAAGTCCTCCTCCAGAAGCACCGGGATGGTCTGGCGCGTCGAGCTGGAGGCGGCCGTGGCGCAGATGGACGAGAAGGTCTTGTGCAGGCGGCCGTTGGGCTCGAGCAGCCGCGCGCGGCGCCAGTCGTCGATGGTGTAGGCGTCCCACAGCGCGAGCGTGCACTGCAGCGGCACGCGGACTTCCTGGAAGCGGATCGAGGGCGCGCGGTCGTGGATGATGGAGAGGTAGGTGTCGAGGCGGAAGATGGACATGGATAGCCTGTTTCCGAATCAGCCGCGCGCAACAGGGGGAGAGCTGCGGAGAGGGGTGTGCACGCACCTTTTCTTAGCTTCGAGTTCGAGCCATCGCTCGTGGTCGGAGTCGTTGCCTTGGCCTAGCCCGGAGCTGCATGACGAGGATGAGCTGGATACGTTGTCGTGCTGGGAGAGGATCTGGTCGCGGTGGAAGAGGCCGGCTTCGCGGACCCATTCGATGAGCGTGCTGAGGCTGGAGGTGATGCGGAGGCGGAGGGACGTTTGCTGTGGATGGAATCAGTCAGCGAGTGACGATCGAGTTGGCGGTGAGTCGTTCAAGGTGCGTATTGTCTGGACGACAGAAAAGGGGTTGAGAGGGGGCGACAGACATCGACACAGATACCGTATATGATGTTCAGCAGGAGTGCCTGCGCCACGACGAAGTTGGCCGCGCTGGTTTCGTCTCCGGGGCACGAGTCCTCGACCCGCCACTGTAAGATGAAGGAGTGTTTAGTATCGGTTCCTCATCCATCATTTTGTTCCCAATCGAAAAAAAAAAAAATCATCTCTTTCTTCTTTTCTTCACCAACTTGCCCTTCACCGCCACAGAACCCCGAAAGAACGAACAGAAAGAAAGAAAAAGACGAAGAAGAAAAAAGCGAGAATACCTGGTTCAGATGGGCACTCAGATTCGTCAACAGCCACTCATGCACCTCTCTCGCCGCCGACCGAAACGTATCCTCCTCCTGGCGGCGGGCGGCGCCAGCCCTCCCTCCGCCCGCCCTGCTCCCCTCCCTCCCCCACGCGCCGGCGGGACCGGCCCGGCCCGACGGCGACGCCTCTCCCTGCTGGTCCAGAAACATGCTGCCGACCAGCCCCACGCTCCACACCAGCTCGACGGGCTGCTCGTCCAGCCGCTCCAGGAACCGGCCCCGGTGCAGCATCGGCCAGCAGTAGTGGAAGTCGGCAAAGTACAGCCCGACCAGCTCGGGCGCCACCAGCCGCGCCGCCAGCGCCCGGATGAACGGGTGCGGCGTCAGGATCGTCGGGTGCGGCGCGCGCCGCCGCGCCAGCGCGTTCGTTGGTGCGGGCGCGGCCGGCTCCAGCTGCCGCACCGAGCGGAGCGGCCGCAGCGGCGTCGGGTGGTGCAGGTGCGGGTTGGGCGAGGGGAGCGGCGGCGCGGCGGCGGTCGTGGGGATCATGGCCGTGGAGGTGGGCGGGCTGGGGATCGGGGCGGGCGCCGGGGCGGGCGCGGACGTGTCGAGGTTGGTGATGATGGACTTGTAGGCGGCGGCGGCGGAGATGAGGTTGAGGACGGTGGTGGAGGGGCCGGTGGTGCTGGTGGTGGATGTGGTCGTCGCGACGGTGCCCTGGCGCCGGTGGTGTTGCTGCTGCTGCTGCTGCTGCTGCTGCTGCTGCCGGGCCGCGCCGCGCATGTACATCTCCGGCGTCGCGGTGTAGGACGGCGGCGGCGAGGTGCAGGATGCGTCGTCATCGTCGTTGGCGTCCTCGCAGCGCGCCTGCGGGCTGTGGTGGGCGCGCATCGGGGGGCCTTCGCCCTCGGATCCGCTGCTGCTGCTGCTGCTGTCCCGGAAGAAGGACTGCGAGGCCAGGCCTGGAGGGCTTGGGGGAGATACCGCGGCGCCGCCTGCTACGGCAGACGAGGACGAGGCGGGTCCTCCGCGGGGCGGCGAGAGGCGCGAGCGCACGCAGATGGAGCCGGTGTCGAGGCACCTTTGGCATGGCTGCTCCCCCGAGCAGCGTTCCTTGCGCGCGTGGCACCGGTCGCACGCCACCGAGGCGCGCAGCACGCGGCTGCTGCCGGTCTCCTGGTGGTGCGCGAGGTGCCGCTTGAGGACGTCGCTGGCGGGTTGGAGAGGTCAGAGATGTGGAGTGGTGATCCCGGAGGCGCGATACGGATACGAGCAGTGTTGACAGAGAAGGAAAAACGACGATATGAAAACGGGGGTTTTCGCCTGCGGACGCGCAGACCGTGAAGAGGGGGATTTGGAAAGGCCGGTGGCAGCTCACCTCCGGGCGAATGCGCGCTGGCAGATGCCACAGACATGCGGGCGACTGGAGCTGTGGTGGGCCTGTGCATGGCGGTTCAGATGCTCGCGCCGGCGGAAGCGCTTCCCGCAGGCGCACACGTAGTCGGCGGGCATGCGGGCTCGGGCTCGGGCGCTGGCTGGAGCCTGGATGCGTGCTCTGGGCCGAGCCGACTGGGCGGTGGACCGAATGGCCTGCACTCGCGGGTGAGGGGCGGAAGGGCAGATCGGCAGCTTGGAGCACTCTTACACAGCAAAGCAACACGCGCCGCTGGGGAGCAGGAAAGCAGCAACGGGCGTTCGCAGACGACTGAAAGCTAGCTACTCGCACAGCGTTCCGCCCACACCGGCGAGCCCAATAAGAGCGCGGCGCACAAAGGCCTCGCCTGCAGACGACGTGCCCTGCAGTAGCGCGCGGGCTTTAGAGTTTGGCAGCTGCAACAGGAGGCGGCCGCGAGTCAAAGCTAAACACCGTCTTCCCCGCAGCCCACGCCCAACGGCTCCCGCACGCACTCCCAACCGCCCCTTCTGACTAACGCGCGCCCGTCCCCGCCCTGCCGCCCTCGCGAAACCTTTTCCTCCGCCGCGTGCTTCGTCAGCCGCTACGCCGCCGCGGGGTGCGTGTACAGGTCGGGCAGCGGCGCGATGAACGGCCCCGTCGCCGGGATGCGCTCGGCGTCGACCCAGTTGCCATGCACGGCCGATCGGAGACCTGGCACACAATCGGGTTAGCAGTCTCCCTCCGAACCTTCCGAACCTTCCGACCGCAAGCCTGCCGCTGCTCGGCCTACGAGGACCCGGAGCGAGCACCAGCGCCGAGCGGCTACGGGGCTATCCCGCAGCCCGCAGGCGGCGGGCGAAAGTCAAACGGCGGGGAGCACTCACGGAACGGGAGGATGACGCGTGCAACGACCGTCTGGAAGTCACGCGTGTCCTGGATGACCTGCCCGGATTTAGCTTTTGCGAGGGAGTCTCATTTCGTCGCCGCGGCGCTTAAACGGTCTGGACTCACGATCTCGTTGCGCTCGCGGGGCACGTTGTCGACCAGCGTGATCAGGAACCCGTCGCCCTCCGCCGCGTTGGGCCCGCGGGCGCTGAAGCACGGCTCCTGCACCAGGCAGCCCGGCCCGGGCGACATTACCTCGAGCTTCTTGCGCTGGTGGTCGTAGCGCGCCAGGCAGTTGAGCCCGCGATACAGCAGCGCCGGGTCGGTTACGGCCGCAGGGTCGAAGCAGTCCATGAAGGTGTAGCGCGCTGCAGCAGGCACTATCGGTTAGCACGAGGGGCGCCGCAGGTGCCTCACGCTTGCAGGGCGAGGCTGCTCGTGGGGACTTACATTTCCGCATCAGGAAGCGCTCATCTGTCCGGGGGAACTCGCATGGGACGTCGACGAGCACCTCTGCACCTCTGGGTCAGCCTGTCACACTGCTCATTTCCACACCGGCCTTGCGGGGCGCACCAGGATCATCCAGTTGGTCCGTCTCAGCCTGAGGGTCGATCTTGAATTTGACATAGTTCACTGTCACCGCCTGGCCACTCTCGTCGCTCCCCTTTTTCGTTGCTTTTTTTGCCGGAGTTTGTTAGCCTCAAGTTTCTTTCTCGTTGGGCTGAACGCAAGCCTTACGGAGGAAAGGGAACGCATTCCCAATCGCGATGCTGACGTCGAAAAACCTGCTCGCGCATTCAGCCTCCAAATCGTACGAGGAATTCCTCGGCGGTTGGGATTGCACTGACACTTTTCCATCCTCCTCCCACGATGCGCCAGTGTGAATCGGCATGGCGTTCTTCCACTTGAACCAACGCACCGGCTGTTCGTGACTCTTCCTCGGAACAAGCCCAAACCATGCCGGGACGGATTCATCGTAGGTCCTGGTGGCCGCCAAAACGTTTAGCCGGCTTGCAATCACGATTACAGTTGAACTCTGATGCTCTTCCACACCTACCACATGTGCCCTCCAGGTTTCTCCACGTTCCTGGCGTCCGCCACGAACGGCATCTGCGCCAAGACTACATAGTTCTCCGTCTGCTTGTCGTCAGCTCTGCGCATCCCTCACCACCTGGCCGGACTTACGATAGCGCAGTCATGCACGAATCCATTTCCAGGCATCGTCAGCGCCCGCTCAAACGTCTTCTTGCCATCTTTATCAAGCACCCAAACCGTACACTGCGGCGTCTTCGTCAGCACTCATGACCAAACCGATTACTAGCGCATAGAGGAAAGGTTCACATCATTGCTCTCCACTCCCTTCCACCCGTACCCATAGCCCACGAGCTCCCCCGTCGTCGGATCCACGTGTGGATGCGCAGTGTACGGCGCACCCTTCGGCAGCTGGCCCGGGAACGGCGTGTTCCCCAGCGTCGTCATCGTATCTGCGCGCCGTCGTTCCATCAGTCGCATGTCAAAAAAAAAAAAAAACAAAGAACCCCCATCTCTCCCTCGCGCAGTTCACACACCCAACCCCCAACCCCCCAGAAAGAAAAGGGAAAATGGAAAGGGCACCACGCACTCGGATCCAACTCGTACGGCGGGCCCTGCTCGCTCAGGGCCAGCAGCCGGCCGGCGTGGACGACGACGTTGGTGTTGGCGGTGTTGTCCTGGACGGCGCGCACGCACGGGTGGTGGCTGAAGGGCGTCTTGAGGATGCCGAACACGGCGCGGCCGGCGCGCCGCTCCGCCACGTACCGCTCCGTCAGCACGTACCGCTGCTTGAACGCGCACCGCCCGCCCGCGACGCGGAACGCGCTGATCGAGCCGTCGCCGTCGAACGGGATCGTTTTGGCGCCCGATTGGTAGTAGTCGCGCGGGTAGTATGGGTCTTGCATCACCTGTGGAGGGGGGAGGGGGGTTAGAGCGGGGTGGGTGGGGTGGGCGGTTTGGTAGCTGGTGCGGCGGGTGGTGAGGCGGTGGTGGTGGTGGAGAGGTGAGGCGTGGTGGTGGAGGGGGGCGTGATGGTGGAGTCGGGGGGTTGCTGGGATGGAGGTTCGGGTTGTGTGGGGAAGGGGGAGGGGTTCGCATTGTGGAAGAGAGCCAGAGATGCGTGGGACATGGTGGTGGTGGAGGAGGTGGGTGCGAGTTGTTAGGACAGAGGCTTGGGGGAAGACGTAGTAGGGGCCGAGGAGGCAGATATATCTTGCGGTGAATAGTTAAAAGCATGGGGCTCGTACCCGGTAGAAGGTCCCGTTCAACTCGGGCGGGATCTCGCCCTCGACCTCCAGGTCCTCCAGCTCGGCATCGGCCCGGAAGGGGCGCGTGGCGCCGGAGAAGTCGTCGTAATTGAGTTTGCGGACCATGTCTGCCTTCCCTTTCGGTATGCCGATCGAATGGTTCAACAACTTTGAACGTAGGAATGAGTCAACAGTAAGCAGAGGAGAGACAATGCGGTTTGGGACGGGGAAGAGAAAGAACACATTCCGAGCGTCCTCGTTGGCTCTATTTATGTTTGTCCGTGCTCCGGACGTCCGCGTGTATAGTGTTGAGTGCCGGCTCAGGTGGGATGGGCATGGACGCGGCGAATCGACTGGGTCGTGTTCACACTGCCGCATGAGGGCTGGAAATTGCGGCGAACGTTGTCACGGATGATCAGCACCGACGTCGATTATGCTTATTCTGGATCCGTGTATAGTACTTCTCCACCGGCCCATGTGGGATACCAAAGCCACTCCATCGGCCCATGTGGGATGGACGCGGGGAAGCCCCACCGGCAGTGCAGGGATCCCGCCCATCCCACCGGGCTAGCCCGCTCAGGAAACTCCTCGAGCCCGGACGCAGACGAACGGGGGACGCCTGATTACCACCAGAACGGGCGCCATAGGTCAGACTCCGTGCAATGCCGCCCCATCGGCGGCGCCAGACACCTCGCGCTCCACGGCAGTCATCCAGTCCGAAGCTACTTTTAGCACCGTGCGGATGTCCGCCATCGAGAGCGGCTCTTGTTCTTGAAGCGCCTGCGACTGCGCGCTGCTCACTAGGTTCTTGATCTGGGACCCGTTGAGCTTGTGGTCCGCCAGCTCGCCGAGCTGGGCGGAGGTGATGTTGGTCTGGAGCGTGCCGGCGGCTGTGGAGCGGGCGAAGAATGTCTGCCACAGCTGCCGGCGGGAGGCGACATCGAGATCGGGGTAATGGAGGCTGAAGTGGATGCGGACAACGGATCTACGACAGTCGCCAAACCGGAAAGACAAGACTGCGAACTATACCATTCACTAACATGCGAGCTTAAACCATGTATCGACTCCACCACGCTTAACACCGCATGCTCAGCCTCGGACACCTATCTAACTCGCGGGAACATGGAAGGCAGGGTTCGCCATAAACAATCCAGTCAGTCGCTATTCGGCATAACTGACAGCGTTAGTCTTATTACCTATATCCATAGCTGAGCTTTGCGACGCCGTCGCCATGATGCGCAGCAAGTGGGTAAAAGATGGAACTCAGAGGCCGTCCTCGAAATTCGTAAAACGACTCTTCCCACCATGCATTCTAGTGGAGAATCCGGAGAGTGATAGAGAGAGCAGTTTTCTTCTCTTCAACCCAACAAGCAAGGCTTTTGTTAGGAAAAATCCGACTCTACTGGTCGAAGGCACGCTCGACTCCGAAGCCTTGACTATCCAGCCCTCAAACCTCGCTGAGCTGTACTCTGGAGCAAGAAGTATTCAAATGGATCAGCACCGCTCTAGAGAAAAATATTCAGACAGGATGTAGATCATGCACAGGCCAAAAGTAAGACATAATACTTCACCTTGATTAGACTGTAGTTGAGGAAGTGAGCCAGCGTGTCGAACTTGTGGATGACGGTGCTCTCCTAAGAAACAAGACGCACAGAACGTATTATTTTTGATTTCGCAGTACACTATGCTTGTGGAAAAACTGTTCAATTGTTTTTGGATAGTAACGGATATCTTGTTGGTGGTCGTAGTGTAAAAATCCTTGGAAACAAAGTTCATGCGTTGATCGCAGCCGCCATCGCCGTTTCCCTCATTGTTCTGTTGCTTCCCGTCTTGTTTGTTCTTTTTCTCTGCAGAATGAAGCTCAGACTCCTTCCCCGTAGTTTGCCTTGCGTTGATCGGAATAGAATTTGGAGATGGCCACCCCAGAACCCACGACGACGACGAAAATAATGAAGACCAGGACAATCTCGAAAAATCTATCCATAGTACCAATAGTAATTGTTGTTCCTTCTGGATTTAGTTTTTGCTGTGAAGTTTTGATGGAGAGGGATTATGGTCCGTACGAGTGATTGGTGCTGATGCCCGTTAGATAATGATTAGATATCAGAGACGTTTAATGAGAGTGGTGCTTTGGTAGCCGGTGGTTCTGTTCCTGAATCATCAAGGCATCCAGGCGACTTTAAGTGAGCGGGAGGTTTGCGACTTCCGAGGGCCGCGCCTTCACAGGGGAAACGGGCCAGAAAGCTTGATAGAAGTGGTTTCGAAATCTGCGAAAGGATAGCTGTAAATGGCTCAGTTCCGTAGCTTGCAGGCTGTGATCTTGCGTTGAAGAAACAGCGAATACGCTGCGTACCTGAGCTATGGGCAAGGGCCGTGCCCAGAGACATCAAATTTCATACACGATCTTTCGTAAAACACGCCAATCATAGGCTCTTCCTGCCCACACGAAACTGCGCCACATCGACGCTTCGTTCACGTATCTCGAATCCGCAACGTGCCGTGTTCGTATTGATAGAGATGTGTCGCATTCCGCTATTGCGCCATTTTCGCACACCACGTTGCACACAGCTGCCGCAACTTAAGATCCGAACACCTTATTTTCATGTACGTGATAGCCGTTAACCGCCCGGAGCATTGCCGCTGCCGCCTGCCGCAAATGGCTGTTGGCTGCCCGTATTCGGTCTTGCGAAAAGTTCGGGATACCGACAACGGAAGAGACAGATCTTCCTTCCGATGCATCCCCGACGGATTCATCCGTAATCCATCGTCTGATAGAACTGAGGCTAGATCACACAATAATCCGAGAACAAACCTGCCATGAGGTCTTGGATCCTGGTCTCAGCACCACGTTCCCTTGCCTGACCTTTTCATTGATGATCCTTTGTCTCAATACTCCTGTGTTTATACGAAGATAATTTTGTTGTTCCGATGCTCCGCCTCATTTCCAGGCTTCACGAAGCCATCAAAAAGAAAAGCTATTGACCTGTACTGCATTGTAACTGACTGCTCATGTCCTTCGCGGCCCGAATCATGTTCACGAAATCGACAACACTCAACTCACTATGGTCCCAAAAAGACGGAAGTGTAGGGACATAAAAAGAATTTGCGAAACATCTACTCAAACAATATCTCCACAGCGTCAACGCTTGTGGAATTGCTACAATGATGAGTACGATTCTCATACGTCAATGTGTCTATCGCTCAAGGGAGCACAACCTTCGTGTTACTCACGCAGCCATTTGATCCATATTGAACCAGTCCGAGAAATCCTGCCATGCCAGAATGTTGTCAAAAGTCAGCGGTTCCAATGCCAGAATATTTGCCTGCAAGCTCTCGCACGCTTCAGATGTACCATTCGCGGCCTCCGGAAACGTATCGTCAGCAGTTCCAGTGGCTTCATTATCCACCGTTGTTGTCGGAGTTCCTTGAATCCTCTGACTCTCTGCTGGGGCCGAGTCAGAAGAATCGCGTACCGGCCGGCGGCGTGACTCCAGGGCTCTCTCGCGCAAAGGATGCAGAACCGTCCAGACACAACTCGTCCTGCCCTTCCTCTCGCACGCTTCCTCGAAATCTTCAAGGCATGTGAAGTAGTTGTCCACTGCAGTCCAAGCACGATCGGCCTCTGGCCGCTCGGGAAAATCATGGAGGGCGTGAAGCACGAGGAACAAGGCGTGCAGCTGTGGGTGCTGTTGGTAGAACCACGCAAACTCTCGCACAAGCTTTCCCGACTGGAGGAGATATCCATTTTCGAGCAACTCGATGGCAATAGCGAATATGAAGTGCGGAAGCTGGTGATATCTCCGTATCGCCGTAGATGAAGCGCCGGATGTCTGCGAGAACCAGGATCGAAGAGCAAGTACAAAACGTGTTTTCGTAACTGATATACGGAGCAAAGCATCGGCAGCACGGCATATTGGTTTGCCATGATCAGCAATGCGGATGTAGCGCTGCCAAATTGCATGCTCTGCTTCCTGTATCGCTCTCTCCTTCTCTTCCGTTGATTCTGATATGGTCGTAGCAACAGCGCGTCTCAGACTCCGGCAGATATCAAGGTTTGCGATAGAAAAGGTCATGTCTGTCCAATTTTGGCTGTTGGTCGGAAGCTCTGTCATCTGTGGGAAGAGTTCGGAGTCTTCAACGTTCAAGGGCAGACGAAAGTGCTGGCCGCGATCAACGATGGTGGAATTGAATCCGTGGTCCTCTGGAGCACTGGTGTCGAGGGCAGTCAAATGCCACCACAGCCGGCATCTCATTTCAGTCTCAAAAGGGCTCAGGCCTAGGCGACTTCCATCTTGATGAACACCAAGGGATTCCGCTATTCGGATGGCAATACCGACAAGAACCCAGACTGATCTTCCGGTATCATGGGTTCGAAGTGCGGTCTGTGTTAATTAGCATGCAGTCGACTCAGAGAAGGAATATAGAAGCGATACCAGATAGATTACAAGTGCTTGCAATGCCTGCAAGTTTGGATAGATCAGTAACCTGGCTTTCATCAAAGCAATGTCCATTTGCTGCATGAGATAGCGCAGAAGCGTCAACCTTTCAAATCCAAGCAGATCCACCACTTCGTTTGGCTGTATGCTCGCCACGGCAGCAAATGAGACAGAGTATAGGAGTGCCGAAGTCGTATGGTCTGTGCTATGGTGATCGATTGCAGCGCTCAGTAGCACGGCTTGAATAGTGGGCACATGCAAAATCTTCATTAATGGGTCCACATTGCTGGTGTAAAGCGCCCACAGCTTTGCGTATGTCTGGGGAGGTAGGGACAAGTTATCTATCTCCGGTCCAAAGACATCGGTTGCGACTATCCCAAGCCGCTGTGAGGGATGAGGAGCTGACCATGGAACGGGTGGTGCTGAGTTGGACGCCTTTGTACTCGAATTTATCCGCTTTGCACGGCTCTGCTTGACTTAGCACATGGTAGGTTTCGCGGTGATGGATGACCTACATCCAATAGTAGCCCTACAAACACCGAATCATCGACGTAGTTCCCTCTCTCTCCGCCTCCGACTAACACCTCGCCGGATGAGGCGCCGGGCTGCATGAGAACAGGCCGGGCCGCTCTTTCTCTTTCCTCGGATTGGACTCGTTCAAGCATGCCAGAGCCTAAAGCAGTCACCAGACTGCTAAGGAGTGTCTCGACTTTATCAAGCCTGTTCAATATCTCCTTGCTGTTCGGCTCGTCAGTGGCTCCATTGGAAGGCTCATGTCCGGGAGCAGGTGGGGTCGTCTCAAGACTTGGAGAAGACGAAACTCTGGAAGGAGCTTTGATAGGCGCGCGCCTTGATCGTTTTGCATAGAAGCATGAGAGCTGAAGCCTAGAGCAGTGGGAGCATGGCAGTTTCCTGTTGCAGCGGACCTTCCGTTGGCGGCATGGCTCGCACGTAGGCCGCCCTCGAGTACCTGCAGATGAGGTGGCATTGACCGGGAATGAGCTGAAGCCGTTCGACATGGCCTATGCTTCACGCGGGAGGGTAGCACGGCAAGGGAGGTGGAAGAGAGACATTCTGGAAAGCTACGTTGTGGCCGTGCCAGTTAGCGTCGCTTACTCATCGGCGCTATGACGCGCAGCTACTCCAGACGTTTTGGACGCCGACTTCGTCCACAATGAACTTTGCAATAGTGGAGCAATCCGTGAGAGCGGACTATCCAAAGCCCTTCCATAATTGCGCGGAGCACTCCTGCTTTTGCGTGGAGCCTCGAATTCCCCGTGCGTGTGCCGTGCGCATGTTTTCTCCCAGTTGGGATTCCGGCCGATCGGCCGATCGGCCGTTCGGGAGTGCATGTCAATACGGTAGTATTGCGCCCTTTGCTCACACACTTCCAATATACAGAAGAAAAGCATTTAACATGTTCTTTGATTTAGACTCTCGGGGCACGAATCGTTTCATTTCCACTTCACACCGCAGGGATGGGCCACAGCAACGTCGAAGCAGACGTCGAGTCAGACATATCCGGCCCAAAGACGCTTTTCCCAGTATCGGACCTGGAAAAAGGCATTGTGGGATGGGACGGCCAGACCGATCTCAATAACCCGCGGTAAGAGTTGATTGGGAGGAACCTTATTCTTACCTGAGCTAATTGCTGGTAGAAACTTTGCAACCACGAAGAAATGGATCATCTTCATTTTGCTCAGCTGCATGATAGTCCTCAGGTACAGTATCTCACACGCCACGACAAGAACAAAATCTGACACTTCTTCCATCACAGCTTCCTCGCATCTTCAATCATAGCCCCGGCAGCTTCCTTCATCGATGCTGAGTTCCACAACAAGTCTTCCACCCTCTCGTCCCTAATCACGACGATCTATGTGCTGGGATTCATGGTGAGCTGCAAATACCCAAGAATGCCGTCAAAGTGTCCCATCCATCCGCTGATCAATTCAATGACCAGGTTGGCCCTCTTCTCCTCTCCCCTCTCAGCGAGCTCTACGGCCGTCGTCCGGTATACAACTGCGCCAACGTCTTTTTCACCCTTACCCACATCGGTGCCGCTTTAGCACCGAACATCGGACAACTTCTCGCATTCCGGCTGTTGTCTGGTCTCGGAGCCTCCGCGTGTCTCTCCATCGGCGGAGGAGTTTTGGCAGACCTTTTCGATCTCCACGAACGCGGTGTTCCTAATGCGGTCCTCACACTCGGCTCCATGTTCGGGCCCGTCCTGGGACCTCTGATCGGTGGTATCATCACGGAGCAAGTAGGCTGGAGATGGATATTCCGGGTCCTCCTTATCGCATGTGCGGCAGTGACGATCTTCATGTTCGTCTTGCCAGAAACAAACGCACCAATCCTCCTCCAGCGGAAGACTCAGAGACTGCGGGACGAACTCAACAGACCCGAGCTCCAGAGCGTGTACGACGCCGACAAAGAACCCGCCAAGTCCGGAGCACTCATCGCGCGCGCCGTCCTCCGCCCCTGGCTCCTCCTCTTCCGCTCGCCGCTCCTCCCGCTCCTCTGCCTCGAAGTCGGCTTCATCTCCGGCCTGCTCTACCTCCTCCTCACCACCACGTCGACCTTCTTCCGCACCGTCTACGGCTGGTCGCTCTCGACCGCCGGCCTCGCCTACCTGGGCCTCGGCGCCGGCAGCCTGCTCGGCCTGGTGCTCTTCGCCCAAACCTCCGACGCCGTCGTGGCGCGGCTGGCCGCGGCCAACGGCAACGCCCACCGCCCCGAGATGCGGCTGGCCATCGCCTTCGTGCCGGCCCTGTTCATCCCCGTCACGTTCTTCTGGTACGGCTGGTCGACGCGCGCGCGCGCGCACTGGGCCGTCGCCGTGCTCAGCCTGGCGCCGTTCGGCTTCGCGCAGGTCGGGCTCAACGCTGCGGCCCAGGCGTACCTGATCGACGCGTCCGGCCCGTATGCCGCGTCGTCGTATGCGTGCGTGACGGCCGTGCGGTGCGTTTTTGGTGCCGTCATGCCGCTAGCCGGGCCGAGCTTGTATCGGAACCTTGGGTTGGGGTGGGGGAACTCGTTGCTGGGGTTCGTGAGCCTGGCTATGGTCCCGTTTCCCGTGTTGATTTATCGGTATGGGGCGAAGTTGAGGGAGAAGTACCCGTTGGATAAGGCTTGATCATCTGTGCATTGTCGATAAGCTCTGCGAAAAAGTACACTATTTATACGAAAACACGAAAAAAAGATATGGATAAAAGAGTATGGTAGACGGAAGAATAAAATATATGAAAATGGATTCATGAGTTACGAGATCGGCTCAAAGGTCAATATGCGTATGACCTCAAGGCAGTAGAACATTTTATCCAATTAGGGGTCAAACGGTTGAATCAATTAACTGCACTGTTCTACCCGATACTACAACTGCCCATCAAAATTCCACATGAAAACAAACACAGGGGAGAGAGGGAACATGGAGTAAAGCATCCAAGGCCATTAATAATCCTCGTTATTCTCCTAATTAAATTCCGCAGAAACTGTGCGATCCCCGAACAACACAGAAATAGCAGCGAGAGCCCTATCCTTCACAAAAGGTCCCACAGCTTCCAAACCCCTCCACCTTGATTCTTCCCCACTGCTGCACCCCACCACCCATCTACACTTTTACCTTGCCATAACCTACTTTCACCAACCTGACTTCACTCCTCTCCCTCCCATCCCCACCCTTATACCGCACCTTATACCCCATAGCCCCCTTCTCTAGCCCACCTCACCCTCTCCATCTCCCCGGCATCTCCCCTCGAATCCATCACCCCATTCGCTGCGCTGCCAACAAGATGTGCCGCCAGCGCGGTGCAGGACGACGGCGCCGTCCAGGCAATCGAGCACGCCCTGCCTACCCCAATACGCCGCTGCGGAGGTGTCAAAGTGCATGTGGATGTCCAGGTCCGGTGCCGCTGTTGGGTCGATGAACGGAGCATTGGGCTCCCTTGGATGGCAATGGATGGGAGACGATGGCACGGAGTATTTGGCAGCTCGCCTTCGGACCGGTCAAGAGTTTCTAGTGAGCCATCCGCTGTATTCAGCCCAACGTACTCTCCGTCTTTGGTGAAGCAGACCGTGGCGGTATCGTAAAAAGCCCAGCCAGGGTCTTTGAAACATGCTCGGTGATGTTTTCTTGCTCTGAAGCACTGAATTTGTACACAGCGGAAGGACGGGCATGCGTGAACCGGAAAATGTTGAGAGCTGTCATGAGCAGCGGTGCCGTTACAGCACTGCAGAAGTCAATCGCTTGGGTCTGCGTCTGATCAAATTCATCTCCAATGTTGCTACCACTGAGCATGCCCGCGGGTAGCCGGATTTTTCTCAGATGGAGCACAACCGAACTGCATACAATTCATGAATTCGATCAAGAACAATAAGGTCAGAGTGTGCAAGTTTCTCCGTCGTCGTTTCGAGGAAATGGCCGGTAAATCCGAGGTATTGCCGTCATCCGGAGGCGTGCTTGCGCGGCCTGGACTGGATACTGATAACACCAATGTTGTCTCGTGATCGACCATTGTTGGCCCCATGGCCTGATCAAAATACGAAATACGAATCAGAGTTTAAAGAATGATTATGAAATAATGGATATCAGCGATAATTCAGCGATTTCAAGCAGATCCTGGTTTTTGTAGTCTTAAGTGCTGGGCTTCTCAGAAAAAGATTTTGAGGGGGGCTATGGTTCACCACAATAAGCCATCCCGTCGCAGCTCCATGCAGGAAAGAACTGAAAAAATGACTGCAACGGCCGTAGGGTGGATTTAAGCCGTCGTGATGCAACCGAAGTCTGTGTTGTAGGAGAGCTGCGCTGCGCTACGTGAGATTTCAGAAAATAAATCTCGGCCCACAGAGCCGCAAGGTCTAGACAGCTGAAGACCTAAAACCTGTAGATGGGCTTCTTCATGATGCTACCGAGGACCTTGGCGATGGATCCGTACCTCCGTAATTGTGGCCTTCCTTCAGAATTATGTTCTCTTGTGAGGGGCCTATCATGCTTGGGCGTTCGCAAGGCGGTGAGAGGCTAGATTTATCGAATGGGTCCAATAGCGGTGGGTGCCTGTTTGGCCGATGTTAATAATTGTCTCGACAAAGCTACTACAGGTCGCTTTTTCGCCGTGGATATAAGCTTTTCTCAAGTCCGAACTTCTGGAGCACAATCTCCTAATCATAGTCAAAGGGCTCCCGTGTCTCTAAAACCTGGGAATAATGTAGTGTGTATCCCGGAGGGACAGATCTCACCGCGAACTGGACCCTGACCAGGCTATCTGTGTTGAGGTTCCTTGTCGTTTCGAAGTCGCATTCCGCACTTCTCGTTCCGCGGAACCCCGCGACATGCGTCCAGAGCCATCTCCACCACACCTCGCGTACTCATGTCGGTGAGGCATGCAGCCCCTCCACTTGACTCAACAGCTCCACCCTCTTATTGCCAGCAAGCATGCTGCATCCGCACCACTGACCGGTTCCCATACTACCGGAAAGCTGATATGAACCGTTGTCAGGCGTTGCAAATCCGTTGAGTATCGTACGGTGAGGGCGTCGGCAGATGTGGTGTCATGGTTCCCATGGTCCGAACAGGCTCCGTCCGGCGGTGATCCTTGGTTTGTTGAGGGTCCTCAGAACGGATAGTTTGATGCAAAAAGTCCATGGAGATGGCGGTGTCTGAGAAACTCCAGTATGGGGTATTACCCCTCACTCCTATTCGATGCCTCGCTGGCCTCCCTTTGGCCCCAATCACTTATCGTCCTTTACCGTTTGCAGCAAGGATACCCCACGGCCGATCCCCAGAAGACACACGAACATCGAATCCTTGGGCGGCGGGGAGATACGTCAGAGGCGATCCAGCTGGGGGGGCAGCGAGATATGGAGGAGGCGGCGGGTTGTGTCGGTCATCTTGACGGCCTTCCGGACAGGAGATCAGACGAATAAGAAAAGGCCACGCCGTGATGTCAGAGGAATGGCAGCAAACGAAAACTTTTCACCAAGAGTCGTGATGCGGAAAATGGTCTCCGACAGCTCACTGTCCTGACTCACCTTCTCCAGTGGAGGCACCAGTTCTGATTCAACATCTGCCCCTCACGCCAGTATTGTGGAGGCCAGAGATGTGCTTCGGGCATAAGAGGTCGGTTGTGCTATGCCCGGGCATAGAAACTTGTGGGCAAGCAGCTGCTGTTGTGCTGGCACTGATGTGCATCCACTGTCCAGCCACATGATCATTGATCACCACGCAGCCGCCGAGTTCCATGCGTCCCCAGACACACAGACTGAGAAGTTATCAGAGCTTCCGACTCTTTCTGACTCGAGAAGATGCAGCTTATCGGGACTCCATGAGGAGGATCACCCTTGCGATATCGGCCAATGTTCATCAGCAACTAGAGACAATAGTCGAGGGCTCGCAAAGATGACAGCGTCGGCTGATGGGGAGTAATTGAGACAGACAGACGTAAGACCAACCTCAAAGGGTAGCGATTGGTAACAGTTTGGGAAAGAAATTTGCTAGCACGGACTTAAGGGCGGAAAATTTAAGCATATCACGAGCTGATGGGAAGACTTATGCAGGGATTGCCATTACTTGCAGAGCGGTGTGCAGCATCAGCCTCACTGATGTGCAACTGGTTCACAGCACCCCAACGCAAAGAGACTGGGCAATGCTTACCGGCTCGCAAGCTCCAACCGGCACACCATCCCTTGGGGCGCGGAGTAGCATGCCATTATTTCAGCGGTCAGGGAGAAAGTGCCGGAGAAAGTGCCGGCCTATCAGCGCCGTGGTTCGGCTCTCGCCTGTGACACTATCGGGTGACTTGCTCCGCACAGGAACCAGATCGGAGACATCTTCGGGAGGGGCGAGGGACAGGCGCGCAGATGCATGGAATATTCAGCCGGCCGGGCCGAGCCTTAGCCAGATTCGTGTCGGCTATCGAATTTCAACCTCGCTCGGAGCAGAAGACAAGAAGGCTGGCCGAGGCATGCGCCCAAGGATCCCATCGCATCTCCGCAGGGATGTGGGCGGGCAACGACGGTCCTGGATGGCGTGCGGGGACGTCAGCGAGACCGTGGTTGCGAGTCGAATGATCACCCCGCAAAAGCTGATGGGATCTTGACGCAGAGGACCCTCGCCGGAAGCTGGCACGGGTGTCTCGCTGCGGAGAGACTGGCTCACGTCACGGTGGTGTGACACCGCCGGGAGGGCGAAAACGGCAATCGAGGCGCGCCCCAGCCGGCCACACGACGCACGGCAGCGCAGCAGGACAGCTCTCCGGACCCGGGGCCTGGAAGGGTGTTCGAGAAGGCGAGGCGTGACGCAAACATCTCCACGATCTCGAATGTTCGGCCTCCCGGCGACGTCAGCCAGGGCCGAGAGCCGCATCGGGCGCCAAGCGGGAGGCGAACAAAGGGACTGGGTGCCCTTCCCCAGATGACGATCTCCGCCGACTTGGGGCGGATCCTCAGGCCCAGCGATGTGCCGCGTCCTGAAGCGGCAAAAAACGCATTCCGGTGGCGCTCGGCGCCGGCTCGCACTGGCGGGCGTGGCGGGCGCGGCGGGTGAGGCGCGCAGCTGCACGTGTCTGGACGCGCCTGGCGTGAGCCTGCGCGCTTCACTCGGCCGAAGAGGGCAGACGCGCAGGTTGGGGAAGGGTGGAGTGGAGTCTGGTGGTTGGGCGTGCGCTTCCGCTTCTCGCAGCGAAGGCCGCTGGGGCGCGGCGAAACGGAGAAAATGCCGCTCCACCGCGCTGCGCTTGGATGGCATGCGGGCTCCGGGTCGGAAATCGCTCGGGCAGACGCACGACGTCGAGACGGGCTGCGCAGCCGGCGGGCGGCTTTGGGTCGACTAGAGGCCTCGCTCCGACGGCCACCGCGATGGCCTGGGATGGCGCGACGGAGCGGAAATGTCAGTCGATGTTTTTCTCCACAAATGGCGCGGCGCATCGGAGGGGGCCTGCGCGAATCTGCTCAACGGCCTGCTGGAGCCCCGGACGGCGGTGGCGGCGTACCTTGCAGCAGCGCTGTGCGACGCCGCGGCTTCCGGCTTCCGGCCTGGCTGCGCCACAGGGCGGCGAGGGCGATGGCAGCCGCGCGGGCAGGCGTGGTGTTGAGGCGCGCGACCCGGCTTCGCCCGACGCGCGCCTGAGGGTCCCCAGGACGCCTGCTGGAGGCGGATCTCGGTGATAGGGAAAGTACCGGTTACATCTGATCCAAACCACTAGCTCAAGCGGGGGCTCCACTAGTCAAGCACGAGCAAATGCGGCACTGTGGAGATAACGACAGCTTGCAACAGTGCAGCCTCGTCCGGATCGAGGTGCGCCCGTTTCTCCCCTGCCGTGCGACTCCAGCGCGCTGCGAGGAAAGGGGCGCGCTCTTCTCTCTGACGCGGCCGCCGTCTGGTTGCACGCGTCCTATTTTCGTCGGCCCCGGTCGCCCATCCCGCAGCGCGGCGGGAGCCAGCCGGGTTGGGAAGGCGGCCCCCCACAGTCGCAACCTCGCACCGCCGAAGCCACGATGGCTGGACGGCTGGCCGGCTGGCCAGCGTCGCCGCTCCAGGCGATCGCTGCTGCAGCTGCGTCGAAGCTGCTTCCCCGAGACAGGGGACCGCCACGCCTGCGTGCAGAACGGGCAATGCTGCCGGGCGTCGGCTGCATTGCGCCAGCGCTCGCAGGGACCTGATACGCAGGGACGCAGGGACGCAGATCAAAATTATTTCCAGAAGCGCCATGGCTCCCCGTTAGCAAATAATACACGGCAATAATGGCGGTGCTGTATAGACGGCGATAGCACACGGCACCGCCTGCCTGCCAGCACCCGGCGTTTGCCCGCGTGGCCACCGCACCGCACCGCACCGCATGCCACTGCGACTGTGACATCGGACGGAGGTTGAGCGGCTGCCGCTGGCCTCACCGACTGTTGCCCGCTGAGCGCAGCCGTGTTATATTTGGCTGCTGCAGAAATCCTTCGCCCGCCGCTGAAGTGAGCGCCGTCCAATATCAACATCAGACGCGCTGCGCCTCAGCTTCACAGCGTCAGCACCGTTCCTCTCGCCGGCCTGCGCCCTCCAGTACCCCAGTGCACTCCAGGTTTGCGGTGTCGCAGCCCGCCTCCAGCCCCCCGCACATTCCATCTCCTGAGCCCTCTCCTGCCGTGCGACCGCCCCGGATGTTGGTAGTGAAGTTTCATTGGACCCGCACCCCCAGCGTCTTCACATGTGCCTGTGGTTTCGTGCATGCTGTGCGATTCGTCATCCAAACGCAGTGGCTCTGGCCATTCCCCAGCTCCTGGCCGTCCGGACGCGGGAGATGCCCAGAAACGCGCGCGTCGTCAAGCTTCCGCCGCGATATTGGACGAGCCGCGGGCTAATTGCTGCGTCTGCGTGCCACGGGCGAGCCTGAGCTGAGTCCCGCGCGCCCTAGGCGCCAGCGCGAGGCAGCCGCAGCGTGAGGCGGGCGCTGGCGGAGGGCGATGAAGCGTCTCGTCGTCGCCCGCAACCCCGGATCTGCAGCATCACTGCCGTCTCGGTCTAGCAGAACGCGGAGATTCTTTCAGGCGGCGGCGGCTGCTGCTGCGCTGCTGCTGCTGCTGCTGCTGCTCCTCGCATTCCGCGGCGGGCGGCGCTTATCTCTGGCACGCGCTGCCACCTGATGGGCTCCGGGCGCGCCTGATCGAAGCCGATGGCAGCATGACCGATAAGGTGCGAGCGTGGACAGCATCGCGAGAAGTAACGCGCGCAAGCTCAACGGGGACGGCCGGCGCCATTTGTCATCTGTCTTGCGCTGCCATCAGCTGAAAATTTGTCGAGCTGTTACGTCGGCCGTGCCGGTGGGCGAAACGCATCTCCACAATTCCACCCTGCGTGGATTCCGCCGGGCACTCTCGCTGCCCTCGGCCTCGGAGCGTGCGGTGCCCTCGCGCACGCCGACGCTATGCCCAGCGCACCGCCGCGCGCAGCGCCTCATGGGCGGCCGCTCGCCGCCGCCGCTCGCCCGCCGCTGGCCTGGCGGCCGGCGCTTGAGGCGCAAAAAGCAGCACCGAAATAAAGCCTTGGTAGGCCCCAGCCCCAGGCCAGCGAAAGTCCCCACAGCCGCTTGAGCGCGCGGCCCCCTGTTCCATCTGACCAGCGCTATCAGCCCCAGCACCCCTTCGCGCCCCAGCCCGCGCAGAAAATTCCTCCCTCCCGGCTCGACTGTTCGGGCTTGGCGCCGCTCCTGCTTTTCCGGCTGATCCTCGTCGACTGCGCAGCACCCGGCTCCTCGTTCCCCACGTTTCCTCTGCCTGCGCTGCGTCACCCGCGGCTCACCCGAGCGCGCTCTTATAAGATTTTCGTCCGCCCCTCCCATCCCTTCTCCGGTTTTCGCTCGCCTTACCTTCCCGCATCCCCAAGCCCTCCACCACAAAACCACCACGCATCCCGCCCCAGGACTCGCGGTGCCGTCTGTCACATGCACCCGTCAACCTCTGCAGTAGATTTCAAAAATCTGCTGAACCCCGAATCGAACGACCAAGCCTCCGCCGCCTCCACCCAGCCCGCCCAGAGCTCCCCGATGGCCGCTGCCACCGTCCAACCCGTCGGCCTCATGGGCTCCATGCTTCAGAACGCGCAGCCTCACCAGGACGACCACCGGCAGGACCTGCCGCGTCCCTACAAGTGCCCGCTCTGCGACAAGGCCTTCCACCGCCTGGAGCACCAGACCAGGCACATCCGCACCCACACCGGCGAGAAGCCGCACGCCTGCCAGTTCCCCGGCTGCACCAAGCGCTTCTCGCGCTCCGACGAGCTCACCCGCCACTCGCGGATACACAACAACCCCAACTCCCGGAGAGGCAACAAGCAGCATGCCGCCGCCGTTGCCGCCGCCCAGGCCGTCGCCAGCGCCGGCATGCTGGACAGCGCCCAGATCTCGCACATGATGCCTCCGCCCTCGAAGCCCATCTCCCGCTCCGCGCCCGGCTCGAACCTGGGCTCCCCCAACGTCTCCCCGCCGCACTCGTACTCCAGCTACTCGAACCTCCCGGGCCTGGCCGCGTACAACCGCTCGAATCCGACCAGCTCCATGGGCATCCTCGCCACGGCCGCCTCCCAGGTCGAGCAGCAGCAGCAGCACAACGCGCCCCAGTTCCCCTCGAGACAGGCCCACCACTACTCGCACCAGCACTACAGCAACGGCCGCCTGCCGGGCGTGACGGGCCTGGCCGCCTACGCTTACTCGTCCCAGCCAATGTCGCGCTCGCACTCGCACGAGGAGGACGATCAGTACGCCCACCGCATGACAAAGAAGTCGCGCCCTGGCTCTCCCCTGTCGACCGCGCCGCCCTCGCCGACCTTCTCACATGACTCGTATTCCCCCACGCCTGACCACACGCCTCTCGCTACCCCTGCGCACTCCCCGCGACTACGCCCGCACGGGCTGCACGACGTGCAGCTTCCTCACATCCGTCACCTCTCGCTTCAGCACGTCCCTGCCCTTGCCCCGATGGAGCCCTCCGCGAACGGCGAGGCTCCGTACATCCCGAGCCAGACTGGCGGTCTCCGGATAGGTGACATCATCTCCAGGCAGGATGGCTCGCAACGGAAACTGCCCGTTCCGCCCGCACCGAAAGTCGCAGTCCAGGACCTGTTGAATGCCGGCAGCGGATTCTCGTCCGGCAGCAACTCTGCGACTGGGTCGGTCGCCGGTAACGACCTCGGCGACCGCTATTAAGCCACCAACATCAAATGCATGACACTGGGCGTTTTGGTTTGGTACGACCTTTTTCGGCTGCGCTTAGCGAATTTCAGCGTTTCTGGGTTATAGACGGGAATGGGGCAAGAGATGCACGTCTCAACGGCATCCTACGGCGAAATATTGGTCACGCTTACTCTTCACTCTTAATAGCCGATCAGCGCTATCGTTTTCTTTTTCTCTGTCGATTGTTTTATCGCTATCGCTTGTTGATTTTATATAGACTGGACCGGTGTTTGCGGGTGTCAACGCAAGGCTCAATCATACCCCCTCCGCGGTCATGGTAGACTCGCACGATGTATATTTCCTACAGTTTGTTGTTTTCGGGCTATGGAGGAGGACAGACGATGTCTCTCCGGAGCGACGGATTGATTATGCTCGGCAGCTTTGATAGAATTACCTGTCCGGAGAAGGCACTCTACTCCCCTAATTCAAAAGTCGCGGATTTGATTTCAGCTCTGGACCCTCACTCGTATCATGCGTGCCGCTGCAGGTGAGAAAATTAATCCGGCGTGCTCCCAAGCAGCAGCTCGCGGATGTTGTGCGTGCGTGTGACGTGATCGCGTCCGCATCTGATGCAGCCACACAGGGAAAAGGCCCACGGCGATCAGACGGCGGGCTGTAACACGGGCTATGCGGATTCGAGCCATTCCATCCACCGGAGCTGCGTGGAGATCGAAAGATCGAGCTGAAGCGAGAGGCGGAGAGAAAGAGCGAGCGAGGTGCCTCTCTCGAGTCTCAGACAACCATCGAATGATGACACGGCCGCGTGCTGGCACACAGGCGCAGGCGGCCACGCACACAACCCCGGACCCCGGACTCTGGCCCTTTCTTTCCCTTTCCCCCCAACCCGAACCGCAAGCACGCATCCATGGATGCGAGGGTGATCTTCACCGCGCCATCCCGCTCTCTCCGCACCGGCGCCTCACATGGCCGCGCCTAGCTGCCCACCCATCTGCCCTCCTTCTCCACATTTCGGGGCAGCGCGCGGGTTGCCCCATGGGTGCAATTTAGGGGAGTGAGATCTCACTAGCGGAAATAAGTTTCCCGGACGCACACCCTACTCATCACTCGTGTCTCTCACATCCCCCCAAAAGCTGAAACCACGACACCCTTCTAGATCGGCTAGAGCAGCACCTAATCAACCGGCCACGTCGCCGAGCAGCCCGCCCGGCCCCCAGGAGGAAAAAGCTTACACTCCGCCCAAACAGAAACGAATGGTGCGGATGGAGTCGGCAACCACAGGTTGCATCCTTCCTCCCATCCTTTCCAACCCTTCCCTCGGCCTCGTCGCGAAGCCCGCGCCTTTCGCCCCACGGTTCGAGAAAGCTTCCGGCATCCCTCCCTCCCTTGCCATGCGCCTCCCCCCCCCTATTACCATCACGCAGAGCTCACAGTTCCGTTCGGAATGCAGTTCCGCGCGGCCGGTCAGATGCCCGTGGCTCGGCGAAGTCTAACACGACGGCACAGGTCCAATCCGCGGGGAAGGTTTTCCCCCAGGGAGCACCTTAGATTATCTTTTTTCCCCCCCTCCCCCACCATTATTTTACCCCAGGATTTCTTCGCCCTTCCCTCGGCGTTCTATTTTGACTTCCCCACATGCATGGGGGGGAAGGGGCAACCAATCTGCCGTTCCCGGGCCGAGGGATGGATGGATGGATGGTTTATTAAACGCTAGGGGCAGTAGTGCCCGTGTCCACGCCGTCCTTGCCTATCTATTGCTTGTTGAGATACGAGGGAAAACGGGATGGGAGATTGTATTTTGGAGCGAGCGGGCCGGCCTGGCACGAATGGGAGGTGTTGCAGATCGGCAGGCAGGCCAGGGCTGGGCGTCGGTCACGTCGGCTTGCCCAATTGAGAAAGCATCGGTGGACAGCACGCATAGGAAAAAAAAGAAGTCCGGGGCCCCAGCTCTTGCAGGAAGGATGCAGAGAAAAAAAATTGTGCGTCTGCACGGCGGAACGGGTACAAGCGGAGCAGGTACAGTGACTTGCGCCCGGGTTTCGGTGCCGCATGCGCCGGGCGGCGTTGGCATCAGGCGTCCTGGGAAGCATGAATGTACGTGTTGGCTCCGGGCCAGTGAGCGGGCTGGAAACGGTGTTCCGGTTGATAACGCATATTGCAGCTTGGCGGGTGCGCTGGTGACGACTGGGCGAGGAGCGCAGGCTAGATAATTGCCACCTTGTTTTTGGCAGCACACTACCGGCGGCGGCGCGAGGGGCAAGAGTCATTCGGCTCGCTTCCCTGTGCGTGGAGCGCGGTGAGGTGCGGCGGACAAGACTGCGCGCGCCGACAACTGGCCAGTAGCGATGGTGGAACCGGGGGTTGGGGGGAGGGCGGAGAGAGAGACATGCGATCAAGCACAGTCGCCAGCTGCCGAATCACGCAGGTGCATGCGGAGAGGCGGACTGCGGAGAGGGAAGGCCAGGTGGGCAGCCGGCGGCAGATCCCCACACCTCCCCCATGCGGGCGGCGGGCGTACGCAGGGCCTGACGTTTGTGGTGGAGTGACGGTCTCGTTACTCCGTCGAACGCCTGCATGTTCGACGTCCCCGGCTTGCTGCTGCGCGCTGCAGGACAGGTACAGGTACATCGGCCTGCTTCACCGCTTGTTTGGTGCTCGCGATCATCCCATACGTGGATCTTTGGTGGCTGCTTTTTCTTTCAGCGAAACGCGCTCATTCTCCGCATTTACCCACTCGCGATCTCGAGCTAGACGCCAAGTGAGCGCATCCCCATCGCGTGGAAGAATGGCGGCTGGAAGGTTGGGCGAGCGCTGCTTATCGTGTCGATCTCGTCATCTCACTGGGAGCAGCCACCAGCCTGATGGCTGCCCGGGATTCCGGTTCGGATAAGCCTCTTCGTGCGGTTCTGGACGTGGAGTGACACACGCAAACAGCCTTTGCCTGGGGTAAGTGCTACTCCACACTTTGGGCGAGGCTTCCCTGTCATGCACTCCACAGCGCATCATCAGCATTGCGTGATGGCGCCAGCAGACGGCGGCGGGCAGGGAGGCCGGCATGGCGATGGCCTAATCATTATCAAATCGCGGCGCGCCTGCGTGGGTCGCTGCGAGCGCAAGGCCAAGCAGGGTCCAGCGGGGAGGAATGTGGAGCAGCGCAGCGCGCACCGCGCTGGCCCGATGCGGCAACGACGGCAAGTCGCCGCGGCGCAGGTCGAGTCGTCCGGCTGGCAGGCAGGCTGGCAGGCCCGCGTCTGCCCGATCTCAGCACGGCGAGTTCTAGGCTCCGCCGATTGCTGCCACATTCTCCGGCACCGCACCCCTTGCACGCCGCCCATCGCCCTGGCGCGAGTCTCAGCCCTGAGAACAAGCCACCAACGTCGCCAATCAGTCTTCCCCCTACCCATTCCCTGCTTGCGGTGCTTTGGCCCGCCGATGCTCCTATCGTGGCGGGCGGCTGCGTCAAGGCTGCCCGCGCGCCATGTCGCCAGGGAGGCCGCCAGGCGCACGGAGCCGTGTGGCTACCGGTCTTGCGTCAAGGCCGCGAGCCAGAGCCAGCGCAGCCGGCCGCGGCGGCCAGCAGTTACGGGCTGCGAGGCCGTGTGTTTCGCCGCGGTGCAGGTATGTACACCTCATCGCCATCGTCAGCGCCTGTTCTCGCCGGCAGCCACGTCGCCGCCGCGCGCAGTCCGCCTCGCCCAAGCGCCGTCCTGCCGCGCCCAGGCGCCGGGGCGGGCGGCAGGAGGCAGCGCGCGGATGGGCGACGGAAGTTTTGGGCGTCGAGCAGCTCCTGGGGGAGGTCTGGTCGCATGCACTTCCGCAACAGGAAACCAGCCCTTACCCCGTGGGTACTCCAATTTTAAGGCGCCCCACGTCAGGGCAGCCAGAAAGCTTGGACGCCCGCTCCAGCTCTCCCCACGCCCACACCCGACGACGACGACCGCTCCGGCGGCCAGCGACGCAAACCTCGTCTGTCTGACAACCCCTGCGCCCGCCCGCCCCCCCATTCTACACGCCCCGACGGTCCCGAGCTTCCTCCAGACACGCCCGCGCAATTGCTCCGCCTCGTTTCGTGAAGTCCCGCCGCGCCACGCTGGCCCTCTCTCTCCCTCTCAGCTGGTGAGGCGGGCTGCCAGATCACCGGCCAGGTTTCGCCCACGATGCCCCTCCGTTTTCAGCCACGTTGCCCTGGGGAAGACTCTCGCTGCCAGCCGCCCCAGGGCAGCTTGACTCGGACGCCCCCTGCCCCCCGTTCTGCCCTGCCCGCTACCTTGCCCGCCGCGCGCGCGCCGGCCAGCGCAGGCGCCCCGGGCGGTGCACGCCCACCGGAAGAAGTCTTTCACGACGGGGACGAGGCGGCGCCGCGCCACAGCCAGGTCCTTCCGCATCGGGCTGATGTGTCTCAGGGAGAGGGATGATGGGAGCGCGGGAGAGGTCGGGCGCTCTAGTCTACCCTTTTCGGCGAATGTGGGGGGGAGCGTTTGGGGCTCCGGATTGGCCGGTGATAAGTATCAGTTTTGCTGCGGGCATGGTTCTTCTCCCTTCCATCTGCTCTCGAAACCTCGTCGTTGCTCGACGTCTTCTCGGTGCTTGGTTGGTTGGGTCTCTCGCTGGAGCGGATGCTCTGGAGATAAATCCGACGGGTGGGCTCAGCATCAGCGCTCCGGCGCGCGTCTCCTCCGTTGTCTGCGCTGATGAGGCGCCGGCCGGACCACCCACAGCGCCCGCCCCGTCGCTCTCCGGAATTTCTCCAGAAACGCTCGTGCACGTCCGCCTGTGGGGTGGTTTTCTGGCGGGCGCGGCTCCACAAGTGTGCTTTTGCGAGATGAGAGATGAGGGCGTTGCGCTCTATGCAGTCTGCAACGCGTGTCGGGGGACGCGGCTGCTGCCGTCTTGGGTGCCTGCGGTGTCGAGAGACGCTCTGGTGACAGTGTTGCAATCTTGCGCCTGGGGGCTCCACGGGGCCGCATGCAATGCCATGCACGCCCCGCGGTGGGCGGAACGGAGCGCTAGAGGCGGAGAGGTACGTACCGGACTGAGGGCGGATGACTCGGCCGGGCTGGCGGCACGGCATCGTCGACGCCTGGGAAGTGGTTGGTTGGTTGAGCCTCACTCCCGACGACGACAACGGAGCGGTGGCCCACTTTGCCGGCCGGTGGAGCTGGCGCTGTGTTGAGGCTGTGGGTGAGCTGATGGCGCGGCTGCAGAGTCGTGGTCGTGCCGGCTGCCAACCACACGCTGCTGCCATCGCCAGTCACTGCTTCGTCCGCGACCACTCCCGCGCCTGAGAATGCTGTTGCCTGCTTGCATGCAACTCTGGCCGTCATGCGCGCCGACGACGGGCCTTCTTTCTGTCAGCTGTGTGCCCTTCCCTTACTTAGCTCATGCTTTCTCACTGCCTCGCCCTCATCCGTCCGGCCGCCCGCATATCGGCGGCAAGCTTTGACGATCTCGTTATCTTGTGCAGCCAAAGGCGGCCGCAGCCTCCACCAACGAAAGCCTCGTCTCATCACACGCGGTCCGCGTGCCTTTGTTCATTTCAACAATTCTCCGTCTGCGCGGCGCCGTGGCGTGCGCCGCCTGGGGGGCCTCCGTCCGTGTGCCCACACTCCACTCCCATATCTCCGCTTGGCGCTATTGAGAAAGTCGCACCGCAAGACACCCGGAGCAATACCCGCGAGATATGGCGCGCATGGCCCGGCCCACCTCCGCGAATTGGAAACGCAGCACCCGTGCGTTTCGAATTTTTGCTGCAAGAAGCGAGAATCCACTGACACGAGGAGGCGCCCCCAATGCCCCCCATGTGCCAACAATAGCGTGCAATGGCGACGGCAGCAGCAAGCCATCCGCCTCGACAAGCGGCCGACGCCGGCTGGCTCCTGCGCCGGGGCAGGAATGAGCTGATCCGCCGGAAAGCTGCATGCTGCACATATGAGGGATACGAGCAGAGCCGCCTGGATCACACGCATGCACGGCAGGCGGGCGCCCTTCACTCCGCGCTGCAGCCGTCGTGCACGTCAACCGCCCCCTCCGCCTGCGTCCTCCGTGTTCGTTTGCGCTCCGTATGCGCTTTTCCCACGACCCTCGCGAAAACACGGGCGAAGCGAGCGAGATATCGGAGACGCCAACCAACCCACCAACCCACCCGCCCCCAAGAACCGCGCCACGCCCGCCCAGAAAGACGTGCTCCACGCCGGCGGCCGGCGGGCCCAGCATGTCTCGTTTCTGTCTTGCCTTACGAGGCGAGTGCAGGTTCGTAGGGAGGTGCATGCCGCGACAGGCAGCGATGACGAGAGCGCAGCGTGCCTGAGTCCTGCGTCAAACCGCCACCAACCACCCTGCGCCCCTCCATTCGCGGGGCAGAACGGACGGCCAACGTCTGCCGCCCCTGTTTCACATTCCCGGGACGTCCCCGTTCGCGGCAGTTGCCTCTGCCTCTGCCTCCCCAACGTCGTTCTCTGATCGGCGCATGGACGTTTTTTGGGGGGGAGGGGCACAGGCAAGCGAGGCGAAGCGATGCGTGAAGCGAGACTCGCATCGCGAAGGGGAAAGCAGAGATAGGCAAAATTGTCGAGTTGAGCCGCGCGCGGCGGGCGTGGGGAGGCCGACTGGCGGAGGGGCAGCGAAACTGTGGGGGGAGGGGGATGGGGGCGACAATTCTTCCGTGCTTCGACGCGGAACCTTCTTTTCCCTCCTTCCTTTCGCTCGCACTCTCTTCCCTCCGCCGGGGCGGAGACTCGGCTCTTCCCAGAGTGTGGCGCAGCGGCGGCGGACCGGCGGGGGGGAGGAAAGGCCCAGGGAAAAGGGCAGCAAAAACAAGCTGGCGAGCGCGCTTCTTGTCCCGCCGGGCTGCGCGCTTTAGGCTAAATTGCTGGCGCAGGGCGGTTCCGCTGCAGCGAGAAAGCTTGCTTTTCGCGGCCGGCGAGCGAAGGGCTAGCTGGCCGCCGGGCTGGATGGGCGGGCGCCCCCGAATGGCGCAATTGTGCGCGGATCCGAGGGGTCTTCCCACTACGTAGTACTCACCACGGACGAGCACACCTGGCGGCGGTTCCGCCCCGGGCGGCGGCGGCAGCAGGGTCGGGAGTCTGTCGTGGCAGCAGCAAACGCCCCGGCCACGACGTAGCGCAGCATAGACAACCAGCGGACAGGAGGGCGATGGCCATGTCGACGTCGGTCCCCTTCGCGGTCGAGAGCAGCAGTGGTGGCAGTTACGCCGGTCGCGGGGCGTCCGCTCGTTGCCCCATTTCCCCGTTTCCCCATTCCCCCGACGCTACCGTCGCAAGCCCGTCGAAGCTTGTGAGCTTGGTGGGCGGGTTGGTCTCTGGTCGGCGGACGGGGCGACTCGATTCCTGGGGGTGGGCGCGCATGGGTGCTCGGAAGGTGGCGGCCGGCCGGCCGGGCTGGTCGTGGTGGTCGTGGTCGTCGTGGTCGTGGTTGGGAGAGCCCAGCCGTACCTGGCTTTCACATGCTCGAACTTTCCCCTTGCCCACAATCCCACCGTCCGCGACTTTTCGCGCTTTTCTCTGCGCTGCGCATTCACATGTCAAACGATGCTTTCCCTCCGTCCTCTTTTTTTTTTCCCCCGGAACGCTTCCTCCCCGCAATTAACTTTCCTCCGACGGCAGGGCGAGCGCAGAAATTGTCGTTGACAGGCGCCAGAAAAGCCCACGCTCCACCACAAGGAGCAGCGCCCCACCGACGGCGTCATTCAGGGTGTTCTTCCCTGTGGTCGCGGTCGTGTTCGCACTCGCCCGCCCTGCCGCGCTTGTCTCAAGGTGCGCCTTCCAGAACGCCCGTAGTGCGCGCTTCTGGGCTCGCGGCCTGCCCTGTAGGGCGAGGCGTCCAGCCCCGGCGCGTCGCGGAGAGAGAGGGAGAGAGAGAGAGAGAGAGAGAGAGGCTCGAGCCAGCGTTGCTGGGCACACGTCACGCAACGTCAACAAGGCCGCCTGTCTCGAGCCTCGCCGGCCGCGCTTCCCCATGCCTTTCCCAGCCGGAGCAGACACACGCTTCGTCATCGGCGACGGGGGAGGGGAAGGCAAGTCGACGGGCACTGCAATTTCTGCGTCGCCCCGAGTCACGGCCGTGCAGGATGAAGTTTTTTTTCTCTACTGCTCGTCATCTCTCGCTACTCTCTGCGGTCTATCTCGCGCGCGCCGTGGTCTCTCCCGGCGGCGCCCACCCCTGGCAAGTTCCGGCAAGCCCGCTCGTTTGCCTCATGGCAAGTGCCTAGCGGATAAGCCGAGAGCGCGGCCCCATATCCTAATCTCGAGCGCAATCCCACGATGCGAGGGCTGGGGCGAGGATTGGCTGGCTGGCTGGCGGGAGAGAGGGCGCAGCTGCGGCACCGCAGGCAAGCGAGAGCAGCGCTGGCGGGTGCCGGCAGAGAAAAATTTTGCTGCGCGCAAAGGCGGTGGCGCCATCGCTCGGCGCAGACGGGCATATCTGGTCTCGCTGTGGAATGACGGATGTCGTCAGTCAGTTGCGAGATTGGAAGTGGGCCACGGCACCAACACCACCCGCTTTTTGCTGCTGCATCGCTCGCCCTGCCTGCGCGCGCCCGCCCGCCGTGCTGTCCGTCGCCGTCGCCGTCGCCCGGGCTTGAGGCGACGCGGATGGGTGAAATGATGCACTATTATCGCCGTGCAGCGCGGATGTGCGGATGCGGCTGCGCGCGCTCGGAGGGAAGCGTCGTCGATCGCACGCTCTTCGTCAGCTCGGCCCTTCTCGCCCTGGGGCCATTGGGCCATCGCACAGCAGGAGTGGTTGGGGAACAGCTTGGGGTGCAGAGTGCAGATGCGGCCGATGACGACCGCGCCGGCTGGGATGATAACGCTGGGAAGGGAGGAGCGTCGTGAGCGCCGGCGGAGACCACTCCGCCGCCAGCTGGGGGGGCAGCGCGCTGCAGCGTCGACACGTTCCATGATTCCGCGGCCATGCCCCTGTCCAGCCGCTGGTTCTGGTCGCGTTATGGCAGCCTTTTGGGTGTTGGCTGGTTGCGACTCGGGCTGGGAGAGGCTGCTGGCGACGAATGGTGCTCGATGCACGCAGGTCGACGGCACTGCCGCATTCCCTAGCGCCTCAACAAAGCGCGTACCCGTCCAGTCACTGCCGCCTGTCGCTACCGCCTCAGCCCCTTTGGCCCTGTTTCAGCGTGTTGTTGGTACAGCGCACCAGGGAAGCAGGCAGCAACCTCTCCTCACCGGCAAGGCGCGAGCAAACCAAAGGGAGCCCAGGAATGGATGACACGACGACAGCGCTGCCCGATCTGTGGAACACGCACGCATCGATAACGCGCGATGCGAGCAATGCCAAAAGCACCCAAACGCGAGTTCTAGAGCGGGTGTGGAGGGGCGCGAGAGGCGTGGAATGCGGGGACCCCACACTTTTGGCCCATCCTGCCGCCCTAGCTTCCCTATCTTGCTCCCGCCCTTGCCTTCCCCACGCCGCTTCCCCTTTTTTACCCCATATCCTGCCGGACGGCAGCCTTCCGTTCTTCTTTGCTTTTTCTGCGTCTGCCGGCCTGCGTGGGAAACACACAGCGCCGCACGGGACTGCGCGAAGCGTGCTGCGCGTCGCCGCTTTGGGCAGACAGTCATCGCGTCGGGCTGACCTCATCGCCGACCGGTGCTTTTGCACGTCGAGTAAGCAGCCTGGAATCGCCCCGCTGCTTGCGTCGACGTCGATGGCTGAACATCCCTAGCCCTGTTTGCCGATAGAGGCATGTGAAGAAGAGATAAGATTCAATGCGGCGGCGCGGAGGCGATTCCTATCTCAAGCCTGGCGCATTCCTCCCGCTGAGACTTACTAGACCATTGGTATTGGTGCTCCACGGGCATCGAAGTCCAGAGGCACTGGCACTGGTGGACGATGGAGACGCACAGGCTTTCTGGACAAGGCTGACGCCGCCAAGGCAGTGACAGCGCAGCCTCCGGAGGTGCCCGATGGTCGCAATAACCTAAAATCCATCGTCATTCCGCCGGTCCTGCTCTCTGTACCTTGGAACTCGGCTACCACTCGGCTATAGCGGTGACACACACCAAAGCCGTGGCCATCCGAGGCCGGCGTCTTGTACCGGGTACACAGGCATGCGGGCGGCTAATCATAGAAGCTGAGTAAACAGCAAGCCCGGTCGAGGCCTCATGGCAGGTAGGTCAAGCTCTGCTGCGTCAGCTTTTTCTTATTCCCTGCCGCCCATGCAAGTTGCGGGTATGTGGGGGAAAGGGGAAAACGAACGGCCTGGGGAAAAGAAAGGAAAGACTCCAAGAACTTACCCCATCATCACACCACCATCTGTCCACCACCTCCGCAATACCGCGTCGAGAAACTCAAAACACCACCGTGACATGCCGCCTGGTAGATTCCTTTTTGTAGCACTTGACCAGTCAATCCCACCCTTTTCTTCATCGCCCCAATATGCCGTGTCCCCCTTTGTTTTCTCCGGTCAGCCCACAAGCACAAAAACAACAAACCACAGCCGCCACCAAAAAAGAACCCCCCGGCCCTCCGCACCTTCCCAATCCTCCGGTCCCCTCACCCATCCCCCGGCTTCCCGTTCACTCCCCGATCCCTTCTCACCGACCGGTCAAAACCCACCCCTCCGCCACACAACCCAACACCCTCGCCGCATGACGCCGTGCCACCCGCGCCCCATCACTCGTCGCACACGCGGCCTACCTGCCTGCCTGCCTGCCCGCCGGCCAGCCTCGCCTCGCTCACCGGCGGCCGCCGCCGCCGCCTTCCCCCCCGTCCCCCGGTCCGCGGCAAGGCAGCCACGCCAGCGGTGCTGCCTGCCTGCACGCACGCAGCGCGTGCGCTAGCAGCTGCAGCGTGCATGCAGATCTGCCGTTCTTTGCTCACCGCCCGCTGCGGGGAGGAAGGGAGGAGAGGGGAGAGGGCAGAGGGGAGGGAAAGGGCAGGTGTAGCGGCGGCCGCGGCGCGTGGGGTAGGGGGGTTTGTGATGGGTCGTTTTTTTTTCTGGTGGGTTTGCGGTTTTGCTTTTTGTTTGTCGCAGTGTCTGGGGCGATGCGGGAAGGATGCGTGGAGGATGCGGGTGATGGAGGGAGGTTGGTGGGTTGGTAGGTAGGTTTCCTTGCATGATGGTGGGTGGGTGTGCTTGGTGCGTTTGCGGGCGGCGGTGTGGGGGGTGGGAGTGTCGCGTGAGGGAGGTGGAGGTTTGGGTGCCCGTCGTGGGTTTTTGCTTTTTTTGGTTCTTGGGTGATGTGCTGGTGTGGCTGGGGTGGGTGTTTTTTTCTTCACCGCTTTGCTGCTGAGTGATGTCGTGGATTATTTTTGGTGCCGGGATTTCCGATGGGTGGGTGGGTGGTTGGCTGGGAGGTGATCATGAGGAGGCGCTGATCATGCGGAGCGGAGCGGATGGGGTAGGTACATCCTCTGCTGCTTCTATTGACGTGGGGTACTCACACTTTGATATTGAACCACCTGAGTGGCGTGAGTGTTAACGGTCGTTGTACGGAGGAGACATCCAAACGGCGAGCCGTCTCATCTCTAAGTGGAAGCTGCTTGATAACAAAGCTTTCATTACTGTCTCAATACTCGGAGTCAACTGATGAACCTCAAGGTTGGTATATGCCAAATTCTGAATATAAAAAAATCTAGAGGCCAGAATAACCCCCTATGAACGCCTCAAATCATTGAACTATCATCACAACTACTCTGCATATTATTACGCCTTTGTTGGTCCGGATAAGATAGGAATGATTAGATTGAGTGACCATATTCATGCGCCAAATCAGGATCCTCGAGCCTCGGCCCGACATTAACAAGAAGAGACGAAGCTATAGAAGCTTCGGATACGCGCCGTCCCTCCAGTTCGCAAAACTGCATAGAGTAATAAGGATCGCGCGGATCTGCCAGATTGTATGGGCCGAAGATCAATGATTCGATTAATGCCCGCAAGTCGCCTTCGAGTTCGTCCAAAGCAGCCCAGATAGGTGCTTCGTCTTGTACGATAGTGACTTTCGCCCCGAAACCGCGGAGCCGCCTCACAATTGAGGCCTGGCCATTGCGTACTGCCTCCAGCAGAAGGGTATCGAGGATGGCCTGGCGTTCCCGATGAGTATTCTCTGGCGGCCAGGTTTTCCCAAGCCACGATACAGGCTTAGCAGCCTTAGCTTGCCAGAAATATAAAGTTCGATCTGGCAGAGGCTCGCCTTCAGCTATGTCGAAACGTTCAACAATTTTCTCGAACAAGCCATTTGAGAATTGGTCAGAGTTCACTGAGATGGCCCGGAGAAGGATCCATGCCGGGATCGCCGAGGAGTCGCGGCGGTGAAAAAATTGTAAGAGATCATCCAGTATTAGGAGGCTGCCACCGCTGGCGGCGCGGGTAAGAATGTCACGAGTATCGTTGTCTGCCTCCATCTCGAAAAGAAAGTATTCGTCCAGAAGCTGATCTCGCGAGTTTGGGTCGTTGGATTCGGGAGAAGGTTTCAATAGAGTCCACAAGTATTCTGATCCGTTGTCGAGTGCCCAACGGAACGCAAACAATCTTGAGGGTTCCATTTTTTTCTTTGCCAAGAGAGGCAACTGTTCTGGTTCTAGGCTTGTGTATGGGGGGTCATCCCATGGCCTGGCCTTGAAGAGAAACTTTTTGTAGAAAGCCACTTGCTCAGCCAATTGCTGGACCCGAGAATGTCTTGTTGGTGGTAGTAAAGACGAAAAATACGAAGGCGGACTGTCAGGGATGATCTCGTCTCGGAATGATTCCAGATGCAGCGGCCAAAAGGATCGAATATAGTCCAGCAAAGGATATTGGTCAAATAACGATTTGGCTTCCGTCTCTCCTCTCTCGGCCTTGGGTAGAACAAGCTTCACATTTCTGGACGAGTCAACGGCAGGCAAGACATCATTCAAGTAACTCAACGAGTTCTTGAGTAGATTTGGGATAGGTACCATCCCACGCAATAGTGTGTTGACTGCCTCACCCGTAGTGTGTAAAGCCACATGGTTTGGATCACGGACTTGGATTTGGGTTTCGAAGTCACTAAAGTGGAGGAAGGTCAGGCATAGCTCGCCAATGTTTCGTTCTGCACCACGTAACCGTAATGCTTGTAGCTCGCTTGCATTTCCCCAATAGGATTCAGGAGCTTTCGTTGGGTTTGTTGTATCAGCCGGCACCAGTAATGGGTTATTCTTTTGCAGCAGTAGGAATTGTCGGACGGTGTGATGAGCGAGTCGCACTGAACGGTCTGATTCATCGAGCACTACCAGATTGCCGCATGCACGGATCATGTTGGAACCGTCGCCGTTTGGTATCCGCGAAGTTTGAAGACGAGTATCGCCTGGTTCCAAGGTGACGGCAATCTTAAGTTCGTCTATGCTCAGTGGCCTTTTTGCACACACAAGCCAGCGGAAGATCCGCGAAACTGTCTCAAGCTTTGTGCGGCCACCTTTAGATTCTGATATTTTTTGCACAATTCTTCCATAAGTTGCGGCAAGATCTTCCGGCAGGTGCTTAAGCGCTCTTCGGATCGCGTCGTCGCTCATGGCTTCGCAAATCTCAATGACCTGGAACTTGACCCAAAGAAACCTATTGATACTCGTCAATAACAACCAATTATGGAAGATTGTGGTACTTGCACTCTAGACATACATTTCTTTTGCTCCTGTCCTGAGTCTATCGATGATCTCATCTTTTAGCAGAGGGTCCCCAAGCTTGAGCTCGCCACACGTGATCTTTTCCTCAATCGCTGTTATCACAAAGCGTTTGACGTCCTCAGAGAGGAGATCCTGTGAAAGTGTGACCGATAGAGGAGGATGAAATGCCTTCTTTGATTCAATAGCCTCGGGTCGACACGATATGAATATCTTGACCACGCAACCGGAGATTTCCACCAAAGCTCTTTCGATGATAATGGCAAGCTCAGCCTGGTCTTCTGGCAAGAGTTCATCAAGCCCATCGATGACGAGGAAAACTCTATCCCAGCTGGAAAGTACCTTAGATACTATCGGAAAGAGTTCGCTCGGCAGAGGTAGATCAGCTCTATTGGACCAGTTTTCATACAGCCACTCTTCGACTTCATTCGGACGGCTTGGTCCCTCGAGAATCTGGCGCAAGAAGGTTCCGAGTATGGCTGCAGCGCTTAGGGACAAATGGTAATCGTAAGTGCAATAGTGGTAACAGAGAAAGTCCGATGCCTTGGCTGGCATCAGTTGATCGATGATGGCGGATGAGATTATAGTCTTTCCGGAGCCCGGAATGCCGAAAAGTCCAAATGAGGATGATGTGGGTGAATGGAGCCAGGTCTGATATGATGCCTGGTCGGATAGCCACGAAGCCGTTCCTGGATGTCGAAGTGCTTGCATTCTGCGATGGTGTGTCTTGTAGTCAAAAGGAGAAATCCTCAACAGAGAGCTTCGAAGCTGGGCTTTCTTGTCGAGTCGAACAAGCTCAGCGCGATGGGCCTCCTGCAATTGTCGTTCTCTCTTAGCCTCGATCATGTGGGCTTGCCCGGCATCCGACTCGATACGGTACTTGATGTCCTCGAATTCTTTCAAGTAGCGGTGGAATCTCTCGTTGAAAGGCTTCCAGAGGGACTTGCAAGCCAGTTTGAGACTCAATTTTGAAGCTATTTAGCTAGTCAGTATATCTAGATATATCATCCGTGTTTTAGTTTTCTAAACTTACTCTTGGAATTCTTTGCGTCTTTGAACAGGTTCTTGACATCGGTACAAAATGTGACAATGATCAAGTATGCGTCGGAGATAGTGACTAGCAACCGCTCATGATTTGAGAATAAGCGTTCATAGTCCCGAAATCGGGGAAGCTCATGTCCGATTCTTGTCAATATATCAACTATGGTCTCGAAGAGCTCTGTCGAATCTTGAGCAATCTTCCAGACTCGTCAGCACGGCGCCATAATAATCTCTACTTTGGAGAGCGTTGGACGTACTTGGAGGGCTATTCATAAGCTGCCCCAGAGAGGCGCCATGACCATAGACACGGTACCAGTATTGCTGATGACATCTAGCCCTTTTCCGTAGGCATCCACAGCATTCAAGAGTGGACGTAGCTTTCTTCGGCATGCTTGCAATTTGCTGGTTTGATCATACCCTCGGTGAGAGACTTCAGCCTGGTAGAAAATGGACTCCAGTGAAGCAGACTTGAACAGAATGCGCTCTTCATCATTCAGACCTTCGAGAAAGCGAGACTTTGCCCGCTCCCAAGGCTCCGTCGGTATCGCAATACTCGTAGGGATGCCTGACATCGTCGGTCGCGCATCACCGGGATCCGATGAGCAGCAACTGAGATCCGACAAGAGGCTGCAAGTGTGAAGCTCAGAGGTGAAGACTGAGGCAAGGCGATCGCAGGAAGGAGGGTTGCGTACGAACTTAGGAGACGATGCGCGAGGCTGTGCTGACGATGACTTCACTCCTCGGTTTATAATAAGCTGCTCAGCCCCACGGCTGCACGTGCAGCGAATAACATCCGCAGTTCATGGTTACACAACCTCCACCGTATCATTGCAACCGACGGCTAGCGCGAAAATACGTTTACCATGCAACAGCTATTTCCCTTCCCTCCACCACTTATGCCCGCACGACTACCATGATCATCTACCGCATCGTCAGCCACCCCCGGCTCAAACCGGACAGGCACCACATCACCATCTTACCCCGCTGTGGTCCCACCGAAGTACTCCAGCTGTTCGCACTACTGCTAGTCTGTTATCTTTGTCCGCTCCGTGGCTAAGCTTCCGTTGTTGTGCGAGTTCCGCGTCAAGAGCACTGGATGGCGGCATGATGGTCGTTTGTAGCTGTACGGGGGACCGAGCTGAAGATGGAGCGATACATGCAGTGCAACTCGGGAAGTGATTGGGAAGCCGTGTAGGCGGCACGAAGGGATTGATGGTCCGGCGGGGGTGGAGACCGCATAGTTTGCGAAGAGGTGTGGGGTGGGGATGGATAAGGAGCAGGATATTGAAGATGTGGAGGCTTTAAAGGAACTGTTGCTGAATGCTGGAGCGAGAGAGGTGGGATATGAATCAGTCTTCTACAGAAAGGACATTGAGGAGGTTTACCGCAGATGTTGAGGCAGGCGGTTTCGCTCTGCATCGTCTGCTACGCGACAAACTACATGCAATCAGGAAAGTTGGAGGATGAGAGGTGTGCTGGTCCTGACAAAATATGTCCAAGTCTGCCCAGCCTGGACGATTCTCGTTAATGAAACGGTTGCGTTCTATGCAGTATACTACGTGGGTTCAATGTTGGACGTTCGGATACGGGGAGCCAACTTGTAGAACTCTTCCGGTGCTGCAATTTGGTTTCATACGCCTTTCCGTCCCTTTTCTGCCTGCTCATAGCGTGTAGCTCTACGGCGGTAGATGCCAATGCATCAAGTGGCCGATGTCGGGGAACTGTATCCCAAGTGCTGCATATCGAGATTCTACCTTCCACATTCATGATATCATCGCATTTTTTTGCAGCAGCAGCCATTGGTCATTCCAGCTTTGATCAACAAAAGAGGTAGCTCGTGTCGGGGGCTTCCCCGCATGGTGTCGGAAAATCGAATACTTACCGGTTATCCGATGCGGGGTCATCTTCCTGACCATGTTATAAGTTCAACAAAATGAGACTGGGTCAAGATAGATAGAAAGATAAAGCATCATCATCAATCGTTGCGATCCAGAAGAAGTTCGCTTCTGTGAGACTTGGTTCAGGGCTTCCTTTGCTCTCTTGCAGCCAACATGACAAGCCTTTCGACCAAGCTTGCTCAGCTGGAAGCGGCTGGCAAGCCCATCCAAATCGGAATCATTGGGGCTGGCAAGTTCGGGTCGATGTTGTGCGCACAGTCCAAGACCCTCGTGTCGAGGCACGGCTGATCAAACTACAGCATATCACAGTCACATCGGACGACAGGCATGCGATTGGCCGCCATCGCAGACTTGTTTCCGGAGCGTGCTTTGAGCGCTTTGAAGCGGACTGCGTTCCCGGCGGAAAAGTATGATGCGAACGGGGAGTTGTCGCTGGAAGAAGGTGTTCGAGTGGGGAAAACCGTGATCACGACAGATGCTGCAAAAATGATCTCGACTCCGGGTATTGACGTGGTGTTGGAAGTGACTGGCAACCCTGCTGCCGGCATAAGACATGCACTCTTGGTCCGTATCCCAAACCGGATATCCGTTTCCCTCTGACTTGAGACCAGTGCTGCGAGCATAAGAAACACATCGTGATGGTGAACGTGGAGGCCGACGTTCTCGCCGGGCCTCTTCTAGCACAGAAGGCGAGGGAGGCTGGCATCATATACTCCATGGCATATGGTGACCAGCCCGCCCTCATAGCAGAGATGGTGGACTGGGCTCGAACAGCAGGCTTGTACGAGCCTGACGATACACTTATCCCAAACCTGTGCTGACGTCTCTACAGTGACGTTGTCTGCGCCGGCAAGGGGACAAAACACTTGCCACAGTACCATGACTCGACCCCAGATACAGTCTGGGACAATTACGGCTTCACCAAGGAACAGTTGGCCACTGGGGACTTCACTCCTCAGATGTTCAACTCATTTCTTGACGGAACAAAGTCTTCACTCGAGATGGCGGCAGTGGCCAATGGCTGTGGGCTTTCACCACCGAGTCAAGGACTACGCTTCCCGCCATGTGGTAAACACCACCTCCCGCATGTGCTCAAGCCAAAATCGGATGGAGGCCAGCTGGAAAGTAAGGGCACCGTCGAGGTGGTTTCATGTCTGGAACTCGACGGTAGACCCGTGTTCAATGACCTTCGCTGGGGTGTCTACGTCGTAATTGAGGGCAAGTTCACACATGTCCATCTTTCCCAGAATCGGCTGACCAAACGGTAGCACCCGGTGACTACCAGAAGGACTGCTTCAAGCAATACGGACTGGAAACGGATGAGACCGGTAGATACGCCGCACAGTTCAAGCCCTACCATCTCATCGGCCTCGAACTTGGCATCTCCATTGCTACCATCATGTGTCGAGGCGAACCCACTGGCCAGACCAAGACCTGGGAGGCAGATGTGGTGGCAACCGCAAAGCGCCACCTGAAGGCTGGAGAGAAGCTTGATGGGGAAGGTGGCTTCACCGTTTGGGGAAAGCTGATGCCAGCGCGAGACTCGCTGGACTTCGAGGGGCTACCTATTGGTCTGGCTCATGGATTCGTTCTCAAGAAGGGTATCGAGAAAGGCCAACCGTTGAGCTGGAACGATGTTGAGTATGATGAGAAAGCTCAGGCTGTAGCAGTGCGTCGAGAGATGGAGAGACTCTTCAGGTGACATTCCAAAGGGGTAAATTCCTTACTGGAGTAGACGTCATGTGCGGGTGACATAGAACAATCCGAGCCTTGATACAAAATGACGTACGAATTATTTCAGACGATTTCCGTAAGTCATGGAACGGTTTATGGCTCATGATACCATAAACATAACACTCCAAATAACGCATATATGCTTATGACATAGATCAATGGTCTCTAGTTTCTACATCCTCTGCAATACTTTCACAAGCTGAGTTCTCCCTGCTTTACGAGTCTTCCTCGAACCCCAATATCGACCCATGCACCACAAACACAACCCTCCACCATCCTCCCCACCCGAAAAACACCCTCCCCCCCTCACACCATCGGCAGCGGATTCGTCTTGTTCCCCGGCACCTCCTGCATGACGTCCCAATGCTCCACCAAGCACGTGCCCTCCCACCTAAACAGCCTCATCACCGCCACCGGCCTCTCCGCCCCGGGCATCCGCAGCCGGTAGTGCACGCCGCCCGTCCCCGTCTCGAGCTCCGGGTCGAACCACACGTGCCGCACGCGCAGGTCCGCGACGGCGAAGATGGGCGTCAGCGTGTCGATGGCGGCCTGCCGTCCGGACGTCATCCACGGGTTGTGCTGGATGTAGTCCTCGGCGGCGAAGGTGGTGTAGGCGGCTGCGATGGTCGAGGTGCGGTTGTAGGTTGCGGAGATGAAGGCGTGGAAGAGGGCGCGTTGGGTCGAGGGCGTGGCCGGGCGGCTGGGGCAGAGGGGCGCGGTGTCGTTGAGGGCGGGGATGGTGGGCAGGTTGGTGGAGAAGTCTAGGGGTTCGTATGCGTGGGCCAAGCCGGTGAGGGCGGCGAGGGGTGCGAGGAGGTGTTGGAAGAGCATTGTTGTAGAAAGGTGTGTTGAAGTGTTTCTGCGTTTTGTTTTGAGAATATGCTTTCTGCTGTTGTTCGAAAATACGCGAATATATAGAGAGTGCTTGTGCTGAGGCCTCTTTGAGCATGTGTAGTATTGTTCGGACGAGGAAACGTCCGAGGCGTCCGGGGCGTCCGAGGCCTGCCAAGACGCACTTGTAAACACGTCGGAGGGCTTTAATATCCGAACGACGCTCTAGGCTTGCTGGGATGGTTCTTGAACAGAACAACACGAGAGCTGAAAGCCTTGGAGGACTGCTGGGATTGATGTTCGGGTTCAGAGGCGGGGATTTGGGGTTGGCTCCGGGTGTTGCTGCAATCGGTAAGCGGCATCCTTTCGGTATTACTGAAAAGGAATCTTGAGGACAGAAATGACATCATCGTTCGTCCTGAACTTCGAGGACGAGGTACTGTACTCTACAATACATGCGACTATCTACAGCCTGTGTTGATACAAAGAAGATTGGATTCCGCAGCTTCCCGTGATCTGCAGAATCTGGTCTGACGCGGCGAAAACTCTGGTATGAAGCTCCTGGACATTCTACCCACCAATCTCGGAAGACAAAAATATGGTCTGGAAGGCGGATAAGAGTGGAAAGCAGATCGACTCGTTTAGAGATCGGCCGGCGAGGATTCGTTTCCAAGGAGATGAGTGGGTAGGAATGGATAAGTTGCCTGGCGTGATTATCAACCATTGCTGATGAAGGCAACTTCTCATGGAGCGATGATGGTATGTAGCATTTCCTCGACGAATGCTTGATCCTCATCATTTGAATCCGGCAGACCTCCAACTCCATGGAGTGAGCGAAAAGGTCTGGTAATGCTGGGCCGTATGAACAACTGAGGACTTGACGGCGTGGACGAAGGTTGCCACTTTGCCCGTCTTTTGCCAGCAGCAAGACCCTAGCGCAAGTCCGAACGCGGAAGCTGACTCTCTGCCCACCCGCGACACAAAGAGTAGCTGGCACCTCACCAATTCACACCGTCCTCCTCCTATCCAGCACCTCCGTCCACGCCCTCACCAGCCCCACCTCCACATACCGCATCGGCTCCCTATACTGCGGCCTCAACGCGTCCCCGAGCTGGTACCCCGTCGACCGGAAGTAATTCTGCATCTCGCCCATAACGATCGGATTACCGCCGGGCGACCCGTACGTCGACGGCGCGGTGATATCCGTCGCGGCGGCGCTCGACCGCCTGCTCCGCGACACCGACGAGCCCGTCTCGGCAACGCTGCTGCTGTCGTCAAAGTCCGACGTGAACGAGCGCTTCCGCCGTGGCGACACGGGCACGCTGTCTCTCCTCGACGGCAGCGGTGGATCCGTCTGCATCCCCGCGTCGACGTACCGCGACGCCGGCCTCCTGGCCGCGGGCGGCTGCGACATCGTAGTAGTGGTGGCAGCGTGGCACCCGCAGTGGCAGCACGCGTTCCTGGTCGGCGGACTGGCGCCGCGCGCCTTGCGCGGCGGCTCCGGCAGCAGGTCGTCCTCGCCGAACGCGATGCTGCGCGGGCGCCGCTTCCAGTCGCGCTCCTGGCGGGCGAGGGCGAGCGGCGCGGGCAGGTAGGTGGACGGCGGGCGGGAGGGCCGCGTGCCACTGCTACTCAGGCTGCGGGTGCTGCTGATGCTGCTGCGGGTGCTGCTGGCGGCGCTGCTGCTGGGGAACTCGCTGATGGGGGCGATCGGCTGGCTGAGGCTCTGGCTGAGGCGGAAGCCGGCCGGTGGACCGACGAGAGACATGGTGCGGGAGCGGCGACGGGAGGCGCGGTCGAGGGGCTTGGGCGAGTCGGAGGGGTTGGGGGAGGGGTTGCGGTCGGGGCTCGTGGTTGGGGTCTTGTTCTCGACCTTGCCGGCGCGGTCGGAGGCGAAGAAGTCGTCGCCGCGGCCGAGGACGACTTGGAGGGTTGCGAAGTCGCGCGTGCGGCCGTCGGTGGGGAAGAGCCATCGTTGGAGGGCAGCGGGGAGGCCGGAGCTTTCTGGAGAGAAGAGAGTGCATGTCAGCACGGCGGGAGGGCAGAATGGGGCGGGAGAGGTGAAGTGCTGACCTTGCTTGTACTCGCCCGAACGCGTCTTCCAGCAGATGTAGTACCGTCCAAACGACCCGAGCGCGGCGACGACCAGCTCTGTCATGCCATCCTCGCCACCTGTGTCCGCACTTATAGCGCTCAAGCGCTCATAGAAGCCAACAGACATGTCGTCACGGCGCCGGAACCCTCAGCAGCACTCACAGAATGCCTGCGTGTTTTCGGTCCGAATCTGGCTGTGAGCAACAACGGGAACACACTGAGTTCTGGAAGACGGACATTTCGAAGCGGACAGGAACAAAGGAGGGCGATGCCGTCCCACAAACTTTAATTTTTGGCAGCCACGTGCAATCACTCAAGCCGCTGTCGGCTGCGAGGGCTCTCTGCCTGTGGCTTGTCTGATGCACGCAATGAGACGGTGTAAGCGGTGCGCATAGGGCTGCTCACCTGACGGTCAGGCCGAGTTTCAGCATTTCCCAGACGTTGTTGCCGCAGGACGAGGCACGTCTCAAGGAGGCGCGCGGGTGATCGTCGCCAAAGCCCGCCGCGCTGCCGGGGCGAGGCCCACTTTATTTGCTGGGCGGTTAAGACGGCCCAGGGCGTGGTGGCGTGGAGGTGGTGAAGTTGGGCTTATCGAGGGCGTTGAGACGCGGGCCCTCATTGGCCGAAATGGTCCAGAGGGGACTCAAGGTCTATCGGGAAAGACATTGTTGAAGTGGGTGAAAATGCAAATCTAGTTTTCCAGCTCTTCGTTCGAACAGCAATGTATAGCTCCGCCACGAAACGGACCAAGTAGATGAATATAGAGATACAGATGAATCGGTCAAGAAATAATGCCTCCAAGCCTTCACTCATCCTCCACGTAAGGCTTCTTGTACTTCGATAGCAGCGGGGTCGGTGGTGCTCCCACCTCATCATTCTGCCTGTACACGGCTTCCGCAGCAGCCACTTCGTCGTCTCCCTGAACTGAGCTATCGGGCGTGGCATACGAGACGACCGAATCCATCCTTCCGGATTTTGAATTCTCTTCCTGTGCTGACCAGATGGATGCACCGCAACCCGGATCTGTCGGTGTACCGACTGTTCCTTCAGCTTGCTCTGTGGAAGCCGAGTCGGCATCGGTGTTGATTTGGAGCCGTGCGAAGTCGGTCTCGTCGAACGGATTTTTGAAGTCTCCGTCCCGTCTCTCTTCCTCTTTCCGTCCTTCAGGATAGTCTGTCTCGAATTGCGACTCGATCTCCGGCTTGTCAACAGAAATGCGCGGAGCTGGTGACATTGGATCTGTCAACGCATCCGTCCTCTGATCCTCGTCATCCGCATCCTCGTCGGAACTCTGCTGGGGCAACGGCACTTGCGCCGCTTCCTGCTGTTGCTGCTGCTGTCTTTGCTGCTGCTGCTGCCGTCGCAGTTCCTCCTGCTCCCTCTCCCTCTCCTTCTTGCCCTCCACCGTCACCTTCTTCTCCTTCCGGCTCAACTCCAGCTCCAAAACCCTCGTCCCGAACGGCACCTTCCCCTGCAACCCGTTGTCGTCGCGGTCAAAGTACAGCGCCCACACGGCCGGATACTCCTCGACGGCGACAAACCCCTCCCAGCCCTCCAGCGTCATGCGCCGGTCCAGCCGCGTGCAGTCAAACGGGCCGGTGACGTTCGGCTGCGCGTCGGCGCGCACGCCGTACTTGACCTCGTACGAGTCCCTGTCGACGTAGATCCAGTTGAGGATGGGCGCGACGTCCGTGATGGTGCTGACGAGGCCCTCGTGCGCCGAGTCCGGGTACGCCAGGAAGTAGCCCGCGAAGGGGTGGCCGTTCTGCGCGCTCTCGTCTTCGCCGTCGACGTCTTCAGGCGCCGTGCCGGTGTCGATGTACAGCTTGTTGTCTCTGAGCACTACTTGGCGGCCGTTGATCTCGCGGCTGCGGATGGAGGATTTGACGCACGAGGCGATGAGGTTGCAGCGGCGGGCGCGGTGCTCTTCACGGCGCTCTTTGGACTGGCTTTGGCGGATGGCTTCTTGCGTGCCCAGCATGGCTGGGCAGGTGGTGAGGGCGAGGAGCATTGAGAGGACCATCTTGTGCTGTTTCTGGCGTTGTGGCGGGTGTTGGTGATGGTGGCGTGGCGCGCGGGACTGGTGCTGTCATTATCGTGGGGAAAGGCTGCATGAATTTTTGTGCTGGTGGAAAGTATGATAAGTTGTGCAATTCTCAGGCCAGCATGTGGCGATATGCACTCGCTACAGGCAAAAAGACGGCGTGGCTGGAGGCGAGTTTCGCATTCAGCGAGACCGACAGGCGCGGAGAGGTCTTGAGTGTAGCAGATCTGGGTCCGGAACTCCATTCGGCCCCATCTTCGGCCAACGCAACCGCCAGGAAGTATCGCGACAACATTCCCACTGACAGTGGGTGCCCAGCGGCAGCAGAGAATATCGCGTGATACTCAGATCAGACAAGAGCCTCGATGCAGGGTGCGAGACCCTTCTGGTTTCAGGACCCCTGGCGATAATCGCGGCCCGAGCTTCTTTCCCGTTCGAGAACGCGGCTGGGCTGCTTCAACTGTGCATGAGCTGCAAGGCCTCACGATAATTCCCCTTTGCGGCGTGTTTCTTCGCGGCACAGCAGGAGGGAGCGAGCGACCCCGTCGAATGATACCTCCCCGGCCGAAGGGGCCGGAGATTCATGCATGCCGCATTTGGCGCCGTTGAGAGAGGCCATCTGGAACTCGAAGGATGCAGATACCCAAGGCCACGAACACCGAAGACAACCTGTCAACACGGTATATAAGACCACCAGCAGTGGGACTTGACCGAGCCATCAGCAACCAGCACTCCCAACCAACATCTCCATCCACCTCTTCACGACCAAAGCCGGCCGGTTCCGACTTTCCTCGCCTCTGAAAGATAATCGTAATCCACAAACCTCCACTCAAGAACCCACCACCGCCAAAATGTCCGCCCCCAGGTACGCACCCCCCTCTCCCGCCACACCCTCCCCAACCCACCTCCCTAACACCGCCACAGCACCAACCCCACCACCACCACCGCCCCCTTCGGCAACCCCACCGGCCCCGCCTACAACAGCGACACCGACTCGGACGGCCAGGCGCGCGGCGGCCGGCGCTCGCTCGTCAACAGCAAGGACGGCAAGGCGCTGTCGCAGCACCAGCAGGGCCAGCACCTGCCCGCGCCGCCATCCTCGGCCAACCTTGCGCAACCTGCCGGTAAGAAACGGGCCCCGCCGAACTCCTGGGCGAGATGGTGCTGACTGACGGCGCGACAGGCCAGCTGCTCAAGGGCGCGACGGACGAGAACGGCAACCAGAAGTCGGCGGCGCTGCTGGTCGGCATCAAGCTCGACTTGGAGGCTGAGATCCACCTGACGGCGCGGGTGAGGGGTGACATTTGCATCGGCTTGTATTAGACTTTTCTTGTGGAGCGGGTTTCTTGGGGGGGATGGGGAGCGCTTGTTGAGGAGGCGGGTGGAGCTGGTGCCGCGGGCGGTCGGGGTTAGGGAGATCCTCGCGTCGGGGAACGGATAGTTCCTGTTGATGAATACCCAGAGACTTTTGGACGCGATGTCTGTCATTGGCTGAATGTGTTGAGGACTTCTGAGAGCGACGATGGGAGAATGCATCTTCGGGCAGTCCTCGAGTCCGGAGTCATCCGATGACGGTGATGATGAAATGCGCGCATGGTGGGATAGATCCTGTGGAACGCCCAGTTCTTGCTTTGTTTGTTGAATGGTTCACGGGCAGCTAACATTGAGGGCGGAGACAGTCTCCAGAAACCTGGGGTCGGTGACGATGGAAATGCGTAAATCCTGGAGCGGTTGATCGTAGGGTGATGGTTGAGCCTTAGGAGGTGATGATAATGGGATGGTGTTGAGCGCTAACCAAATAAGCTCAGGATTTAGATTGCGCGGGCGGAGATTAGAGATGGAGCTTGCGCGCTGGTGCACCATTGGTGGACGGTGCCTGAGCCGCGACGGGCGAGGGTGCGCGCGCTTCGAGCAAGCAACCAAGGCACACCGCAACGCCTTCCCGGTTCCAGTCCCGTTGTCCCTTTACCCCAATGCCGCTCTAACCTGTCCACTCCTTCTTCCAAGCATGTCAACGAGCATATAACGGTTCTCCGCGCTCCCGTCTTCCAGTTGTCCCTGCACCCGCGTCGCGTCCACCCAGCGATCACGAGAGATACCCGACCGACGCGCCGCCATGTCCGCAACCAAGGAAGAAGCAACCCTCCCCACGACGGAGCCCCAGCACGCCACCCAGGTCCCCGACTGGGAGCCTGCAGCCCAGGCAGGCCAGGGCGCTGGCGTGAAGCGCTCTGTCGGAGAGACGCTGCGCTCCAAGTTCGACGCCGCGTGCCCGCCGCATCGCAGCTACCTGGGCCTCAAGCGCCGGACCTTTCTGCTCGCTCTGCTCGGTGCCGTGCTCGCTATAATCGCGCTGGCCGTTGGATTGGGTGTTGGGCTGTCCAAAAAGAGGTATGCGCCTCCGTTGATCGTGTCGCTCTCACCTGGTGCTGATGTCGCGACAGTGGCAGCGAGAACCTTCCGCTCCCCAACAATTCCGAAGCGCACACCGGTGACCTCACCTACTACGCTCCTGGCCTTGGTGCTTGTGGTGAGACATCCACTGATAGCGATGATATCGTGTCGCTGTCGTACAAAATCTGGGACGAGGTGCAGACTGGCTCCGATCCGAACCAAGTGGTGCTGTGCGGGAAGAAGATCAGGGCGCGAAGGTTCAACGAGGATGTCAACGCAGAGAGAAGCGTGGACTTGACTGTCGTGGATAGATGTGAGTGTGCTGCTTGCATGCCACCCAATTGGGGCCTGGAACCAGAATACTGACTACGGACTGCACAGGCACTGGTTGCGAACCCACCGACATCGACGTCAGCCCCGGCGCATTCACGAAGCTTGCGCCAGTTGCCAGCGGCAGGGTGACGGTGACTTGGGCATGGTTAGACGCCGCGCCGACGGCCAAGTAAAGATTCGATACCACATTTTCCTTTCGTAATTTTCGAAGATACCCAGGCGCTCTCGCCTTTCCAAATACAACTTTTCCACAACCCACAAAACTCCAAACCCAAACCCTCCTCCCCCACCCTACTCCTCCCCCCTAAACTCCTCCGGCGTATCCTCCTGCCTCCTCCAATGCGCCGCCCTCACCTCCTCCAACCCCTCCATCCACCCCACCACCCCCATCACCCGCGGCCACCGCTCGACCGCGCACCCCCACCGCCGCGCCGCCCACACCGCCGGCACCAGACACACGTCCGCCAGCGTGACCTCCTCGCCGACGCTGAACCGCCCGCCGGCCGCCGGGTCCTGCGTGCGCGCCAGCGCCGCCTCGAACGCGTCCAGCCCGCGCTCCGTCCAGTCGCGCGCCCACGCCTGGCCGTCGTGGCCGAGTGCGTTGACGGCTTTGATGGGCTTGGAGTTGGTGAGCGGCTGGATGTCGCAGGCGATGATGTTGACGAGCGTGCGCACGGCGGCGCGCGCGGCGGGGGAGGTGGGCGGGGGGAGGAGGCGGCGCGTGCTGGGGAAGGCTTCTTCGAGGTATTCGAGCGCGGCGATGGATTGGGTGATGGTGATGGTGTGGGCGGGGAAGGGGTTGTTGTTGGTGGTGGTGCGGATGGGGGAGGTGTGGGCGTGCGTGATGGTGTGGGTGAGCGTGGGCACCGTGCCCGAGGGGTTGAGGGCTAGGTAGGAGGCGCTGGTCTGCTCGGCGCGGAGGAGGTGGACGGCCGTGCTGGTGTGCGGGAGGCGCTTGAGGCGCAGGGCGATGCGGAGGCGCGCGGAGCAGGAGGAGCGGAAGTAGGTGTGGAGGTGGAGGGAGGGCGTGTCGTCTTGTTTCGTGGCGGTGGTGGTGGTGGTGGTGGCCATGGTTTTGTGGCGCTGGCTTTTTGGTGGACCGTGGATTGCCGTGGGGAGAGGTTGAGGGATGTGACTGGATCCTGCAACTCAATGCTGGTGATTTAAGGTTCCTTATATACAAGATTCTCTTGCACATGCGCGCAATGGCCTTATATTAAATGCGCCTTCATGGTTTAGCAGGTCATGCTGGCACATCATCCGTATGCCGTTGCGACCCGCGGAAATGGTCCGCAGGTGCGGGGCGCGGGGTCGGTCGCGTAGACGCGGATATTCAAGGAGCGACGGTGGACATCACCACTTGAACTTTGGACGGTGCCGAGGAAAATGAAAACGTAGTTGTCCCTCGGGCCGGATGTGGTGCTTTGTTCACTAGTATTTGCTTGAAGAACGACGCCTGGAACCTTGCCTCTGTTGTTCAATTTTCAGCACACCAGAAAAGCACCACTGACAGGGGGAGGCGACCGTTTGAGATTCATCATTCATTCATTCATCCAAGGTCATGATATTTTGGTCTCCGAAAGCCTTCGTCTAATTATATTATGACCCATCCTGGGTCAATCACCAGTACGTCGCCCACTTGCTCGTACCCTTGACCACGTCGACAAAGTTGGCAGCAATGACACGATCGGTCTGCTCGCTCGGGTGCAGCGCATCGTACCACATGTAGCTGTCGCGGTCAGTCAACGACAGCGCTGTGTCGGCGGTAATGTAGCTCTCGACGTTCAACGGTGCAGTCCCATTAAGATAATTGGCTGGGTTGATGTAAATGTCGGTGAGCTGCGCGATTTAATCGTCAGTAAGGTGGTACACAGATTCACGACGCACAGAACGTGGATTCACGGTCATGCAGCTTGGCAATATTTCGATGTGTAAGTGCTGCAGGATGGAGCCGAGACATACCAAGCTGTACATGTCGAAGATGGCAAAGTGCGCGTCGGGGTAGCGATTTGAGATCTTCTGCTCGTATGGCGTCTGGTACTTGTACACGTCGTTGGCGAGATTGACCTGCTCCTTCATACGGTAGCTGGTCTCGGTTACGTTCAGGTACTCGCCCACGCCGCCGCGCTCGGCTGTTGCGTACACAGGGGCCAGCTGGAGGGGCGCGAGGTTCATGAGAACGAAGTAACGTGCGCCATTCTCGTAGAGCTGCACGTTTGGTCAATCTGAGAATGCCGCATTCTGACTTCGCTGGAACGGCGGCATACCGTGTCAAACTGGTCGTAGACACAGTTGATGTAGTCAACAATGGTGAGGCCGGGGGCTTGGGATTCGGTTAGGAAAGCATTGCCGCCGAGGTCGTTTGTTCCGATCCACATGCTGTAGACAGTTTCGTCGTTGGGGATATTGAGCACAGAAGTGGTACCATTGCCAGTGAAGGCTTTGTCGGCGAGGAAGGCTGGAATTTCGTAGCCCTCAACATCAGGGAAGGACCCGTTGATTTGCTCAAGGTATCGGTCGACCTGTCTGTTCGAGCACACAGCGCCTGACACGGCATAGTCATAAAGATTTGCCCCCGTGTAGTCAGACACGTAGCGAGGCCAAATACGGCCGCCGGTAGAGGTAGCGTTGCTCTGACGGAAATAAGTGAACATCCTCACGTGAGGTCGGTGCGTGCTGTCCATACCTCGGGCCCGATCCATCCCACCGGTGGTGCTTGACCTCCAGTCGAGATAAAATAGGCCAATCGGGACTCGTCCGTGTAGCTGTCTCCAAAAGCAACCAAGCTCGTGAACTGCTTCAAATCCCAAGAGCCATCACCTGGGAGCGCTGGTGGAGGAAACTCTTGGGGTGCAGGGATTGCCGAGGCAGTTCCCAGCAGCAGAGCAAGCAACGGAGTGACGTGAGACGAGGAAATCATGGCGAGCAAGCGAGCAAAGCGGAGAATTTCGGGAGCGGACGAGGGAAGCTACGACAAGCTTTCAATGATGTAAGAGAAGGACTCCAGAAGATCCCGCGGCGTCCCGCTTCCATTTATACCAACACCTCACCCCGCAGTTGAGGTGCCCGCTGCTGAGGCTCGCCGGCATGGCATGGTAGCGCTGCCTGACATGGCAGGCACGGATGACACGCTCCGGTCATACATTGGTGCATTTCCGGGCCCAGAAAGCTTCTTGCACGGCTATTTTGGTCCCGTGGTGAACGTGCGTGCGCGGTACCAGGCGGAGAAACACACGAGAACGCACGAGACGGCAGAGAGGAGGCTCTAAGCGAATTGGCCGCACGCGGGGCGGTGGCGGCGGCACACAACAGGCTAAAAGGCAGATCAGGAACCCCGACTGGGAGGGACCGCACCAACGGCTCGCGCTGGGGCGTGGAGTGCGGAGAGGCTGCGGTGGACGGGCAGACGCCGATCCCGGGCGTTGGATGACAGAGTGGCTTGTTCCAAGGCGGCGCCGGCTGGCTGGCGGCTGACGGGTGCCGGACGGCGCTGCGGGGGCAGAGCGCGGAGGCTGGGGCGCTGGCGGGCGGGCGTGGAGTTGGCTCTGGGGCCGTCCGAGACGGGAGCAGGCGGCGGGCGAGGTGTGGTTCTACGGCGGCACTGGGGTGGCGCCTGATAAGGATGCAGTGGACGCGTCAAGCTGCAGCGCTCCGCGTGCCGAAAGCCTAATGCGCCGTCTGCAGCCTTCTCGCCCGCGCGCTGTGCCGCCACCGCTGCCGCTGCCGCTGCCGCCGTTCTCATGCGTCCCGATCAGGCGCAGCGGCGCAGATGCCAGCAGCATCACGTGATGCGCGCCGCAGCGCTGGTCGCCAGCACCAGCACCAGCACGGCGGGGGCGCGCTGCAGCAGCTTTGCCGACGCGCACACGGACTGGCTGCTGCTGGCCGCGGGCCGCTGGCCTGACGGCGCCGCGACGGCGACGGCGGGAATAGCGCGAGTCAGGGGCCGCGAGAGACGCCCGGCAGCGCGCGTGCGGCAATAATCAGTCAGCGCGAGCTGCTGGCCGGCAGGTGTGGTGCTGGATCGCCGTTGGGCAGCTGGCCGCGCGCTCGGCTGATGTTGGGCAGGGCGGTGGAGAGCGCGCGCGAGGGAGGAGCCGTGGATGAGCTGTGCGCCAGAGGCCTCGCCGCCGCCGCGGGCTGAGGGAGCGCGGCGGAGGTGTAGAGCGACCCTGGCACGCAGACAGGTGTATATAGCGGCGGCCGGGCGAGAGGCGCGCAGCCAGCGTGGCCGGCTGCACGTGCTTGCAACCGCATGCGAGGCTAACGGCGAGCCGTCTTCCGCGAGCGCTAGGATCCGAAGTCGATAGTTCCGCAGGCGTGGTAGGGTGCTGAGGTCGGATCAACCGGGATGTGGACCCAGGAATGCACCTGGACAGGCCGTGTTTCTGTGCCTCTGAACGTCGTGGCAATGATCGTGCAGCGATGCCGGCCCACGCAAGCGCGCGATGCGGTGAGGCCCTCGATCCTCCGCATCCCCAGAGGCTGCCGACGCCTGCCAGACCGCTGGCGAGCCCGCGGCGATCGATCTCGGGCGTCTGGCGCGGATGGCTGCCGGCGGGCCCGAGTCATGGCGCTGGGACGAGAGACGTGGATGCGCCTTGAAATTGAGCCGACCAGGTGCCACCTCTCGTCCAGTCTTTCCTCGTTATGACCTGTCGGAACCGTCCTGACGGGTGGCCCACCGCTAGACATCTCCTTTTTGAAAAGCCCCGGGCACGCCTGCCCGCGAGCCTCCATCCTCCGCTGCTACGTGCTCCGCGTTCCAGGATAGCTCTCGCATATGCTGCTGTGTCCGCCTGCCTGCCGCCGCAGACCAGCCCCCAGCCCGCTCGCCAGTGACGTCCTGCCGCCGTGCACGGCCAGACGGGCTCAGCCCTTCTGGAACTTGCTGCCCTCGCCGAACCCGCCTCCCCGGCGGCACGGTACACTATGATCTCCCCTAAACTTTAACCGCACTCCACCCTCTGCCCGCCCTTCGCCTCACTCACCTCCTCTTATACCGCGCCGTCTGCCCTCCAGAGCCGCCGGACCCGCTCTGCCCTGCCGTCTGCCCAGCTGCCCGGAGCCTGCCGTTGTGATTGGGCCGTCCATGTATCAATTCGGCCCGCTGCTGGGTTCACTGCCGCAGCGAGCACTCCTTTATCTTCCTGATCGAGCGCCCGTCCCCGGCCGGCACACCTCGCTCACCTGCCTGCGGCGTGGCGCGTGGCTGCGCCCACCGCAGGCTCGCCCTGCACACACTCGACGCCGCCACGCGTGCCAGGGCTCACCGACAACGCAGACGCGGCTCAGCACCTCAGCAGACGAAACACAGTCAATTCTGGTTGCTAGGAAGAACGCCAATTCACAAACGCCGCGCCAAAACAATCTGGTGTATGCTCGCTCTGCCGTCTCCGGGCTGGTTCAGTCTCGCACCTCCCTCCAGCGCGTCCGACGCGCAGTGTCTGCCCAGTCTGGTGGCTAACCGCCGGCGCAGAAGACCCACTTCTTCCCCGCAAAGATTCACGCTCGCTTCCGTCCCCAGGCCACCGTCCTGCGACACACGTCAATGCTTGGTCACACCTGCGCGGCAAGGCTCTCTTACAGCGGGATGTACAGCTTCAGGCGCAGATCGGCCGCCTCTGCCCGCGCCCGCTGCGTTAGCGCGGCCACCTGCTCCTTGGACCAGCCCATGCGCTCCGTGAACGGCCAGATCGCGAGCGAGTCGAGCATGGTGCCGATGTTGTCGAGGTTCTGCTGGCCCACCCACTGCAGCTTCGGATCTGCCACGACGCGCCCCGTTAGCCGACCGTTACACAAGACCGGGATCACGGACGACGGAAGGCGGCTTCCGCATGCCCACCAGGCCCTTTCCGAATCAGGCATTCCCAGACGAAGCTCCTTACCTGTTGACCAGCCGCCAATCGGCATCCGGTATGTGACCTCCTGGACGTCAACCAACCCCGCTGCGCGCATCAGTTGTCCCAAATGTCGCCCCACCCGCGGGTCCCGGTCTCTTTCCATTGTGTAGCGGTAGCCGTTGGACCATTGCATGAGCGCGTGGTCGTCTGTCAGCATGCCGCTGTCGGACTGGATGATGTAGTAGAACTCGGCCATCTGGACCCAGCCGCCGCGCTTCAGCAACCGCACAATGTCGCGGATGTATCCCCGCCATCGGTCTCGTTTTATTCCGGGCGCCACCAGTCTGGAGTGGATCAGGTCGTACTCGTTGGGCTTGTATGTTGGCGTAAGCGGCTGGTTGAGGTCCCAGGCCTCGATCTCCAGGTTGTCCGGCTGGTCGTCAGGAAGCTCATTCGTGGGGTAAACATCGATGCCTGTCACCTGTGGTCGCGCCTGTTAGTTGAAAATTTTCGCGACGCTGGACCTGCAAAGCTGCACCCAAGACGGACAGAGGCCAGGACGCCGCTCTCCTGAAGACTCGGATCTGCCAAGCATCACCACCTGCTAGGCACTCCTCTTCCACCTGTGGATTGGTCTCTGAATGCGCTCTGTATCAGTTTGGGCGCGGGGAGACTCACTTCGCTGTCCGGATACATCTGCGCCATGTCCAGCGCCCAGTTCCCTCGGCCAAACCCGCAATCGAGGACCTTGGTGGGGTACTGGATTGGCGGGAAGAACAGACGGTTGTCGAAAAGATATCGCAGGATCTGGTGTTGGCTTTCGAGCCGCTCCTCTTCCTCCTGTTGCTGGCTTAGTGCTCCTCGCTCGACGAAACAGGCAGATCCTGGCTGCCATGGTCTCCGCCGACCGCTGCACCCGGAAACAGGAGTCACGGCCGGCTGCGCCTCTGCAAGACTGGTGGAAGAAGAAAACACTTACCGTATCCACCGGGACGCAGTATATCTCATTGTCGATGGAAAACTTTTGGAACTCCCGATCGTGCAGCTCCACGATCTCGAAGAACTCACCAGAAACAGATTCTGTCATCCTGCCGTCGGCCGCCCACGGTGCGCGTATGGGTGTATCGACTTCTGCGGCTTGCTCTTGTACGACGTGGGTGATGTGAATCACCAAGGGCTAGGTTGGATGCTCAGGGCTCTACCCAGCTGCTCGGGATAGCGTGGGTGTGCTTCAGGGCGGACACACGATGCCTGACGCAGCGGTAGCCGGATAGCCCCGCAAGAGCGCCAGTACGGCCCCTTCCACCAAACAAGAACGCCTATATAGATCATGTGCGTCATGTCATAGGAACAACAGCGGGCAGGAAGCTGCGCGAGCCTCGAGATCTTCTCACTTATTCCGGAGGTTGCTCCATGTGCAATAAGGACGAGACAGGACCCCAAAGCGCGGATACACGGGCGAACCAATTTGTGCTGCCGCATGGGGCCAAGAGCACCCGCGCCGTCGACGGCCGCAGCCGCGAATTCGTGAAACATGATACGCACACTGGTCCTCACCTGACAGGCGATCAACACGCACACTATCTTCGATGGCCGGCAGCGGGCACCTGTCAGCAGGCTACGAAAAGATCCTGCTGCTCAAAAGAGCCGGCGTTCCCCCCCAAAAGACGGTGAAGCGGCCGCAACCACAGCAACAGCAGACGCCTACGCAAGCAGCACACAGAGCACGCCGCCGAGTTCTAGACTCGGTGCCTCGGAGCCACGGGCAAGACACGATGCGGGCGTTCGTCATTACGGGATTCCGCCTAATCTAGACTTCAACACTCGGTCATTACCCGCCGCCTGCGCTGGATCGCATGAAGGCAGTGCTGACTGGTGGAAGAGCAGGAGGGCCGCATACACGCCCCCCCAACCAGGCTTCCCCCTCCTTGGTACATCCTCATCAGGCTGGCGGACGCCAATATCGTCACGGCAAGCTGCCTGCCAGGCGAACTCGGGCGATTGGATCACGTTGGCTCCGTCGCCGTTCTCCACTCCTTAGGTCGGTGGGCCCCCGCCCGGCCGCTGCGGTGCGGACTGGGGATCTTCTGGCAGTGCAGCGTCATTTGATCATCGGCCGTTGTGACCCCCAATCACACTGCTGAAGCGCCTAGCAAGCTGCAGGTTTCGGGCAGGCTGGAGCCAGCTGAAATGCTGCAACAGGCAGCTGCAGTCGACCACGGCGAGCCCGTCCCTCCCATTGCTCGTTTGGGCGTCTATGGCGGCCGTCCAATGTTTTCCGCGTCCAGTCCGTCTTCTGCCGGCTCGAATGTTGGTGTTTGTCATCCCCGTCGAGAGTGAGGCTGTCTACAAATTACCGAGGACACCGCGATCCGAAATGACGCGGTGACAGAGGCGGGCAGGGCAACATCCGCCACCGGCAGAGCCCGATAAGGCTTGGTGACGGGAATTTTCCCGATGACATGGCCTTGGGACGCGGGCAACCGTGTGCCCTCTTTTTTTGTCCTCTCCTTGCGATATTCAGGGTCACGGTCTCGACGGATGCATGGGGGCGCCGCCAAGATTGAAGGAACAGGCTGTGCAGCGTCGTGTTTAGCCCGTGGACAGAGTGCGTTTGGAGCAGAGACAAGGCCGCCGGACTGCGCTCTCCTTTCCTCGCTTATTCTCAGAGGTGGCCACGTGGGCGCCCCGTCCACCCGGGCTATGGTCTGCCTCTCCTTTGCGAAACCGACCGTCCGTCCGTCCCGTCCCTCCCCCATTCTCGCAACCAAGCGAACGGTGAACGGGCGTTCCTGCCCGGTACACAGACAACGATGCAGATGCGATACGTCTCACGGCGGCCCTTAACCCCTTGATGCATAGCCTGTAGGAATCGTTCGCGCTCCTTACCCGGAGGCCGTGTAACCATCAACGACGAACTGCGGACCGCTCGGCATGCACGAAGCACACGAGAAATCGCGAGATTTTGGCGCCCGAACGTCTCCCACGATCTCTTTCTGCGCTGGGATCGGACCTCCAGCCTCTGCGCTGGAGGAGCTGTCTGCTGGCCCGGACGAATCAATACCATGCCTCACGGCATCACATCTTCCCTCTTTGGAAGACGCTGCAGCTGACCTGCGCCGGCTTGGGGTACATGTTCCCGGGCTCGTGCAGCCCGCCCGCTCTGGGAGTTCCAGGGCTTTCCAGAAGACCGCTGCGATCAGGGGAGTGGAGGAGCCGGCAGAGAAGATTGCACCCAGGGGTCTTGCGGCGCAGCAGATTCTCATTCCGCCGGTCTCCACGCCTTCTTCTCACGCACCTGGCCGCTTCTATGGCGCTATGGTTCCCTGGGCTCGGTTGGTTGCGGTCCGAACTGCCCCTCCTCTCCGGTTCGGCGGTTCCACCTTCCAGAGAACGCAGATCGCAGCCGCACGCTGTGCTGCTGACATCCATGCCACACGTATGTATAGCGGGGATCACTTATACGTGGAGGCACGACGGCGAGCGAACGCCAAATCGCTGTGTGCGAGGCGGAGGATAACGGTGTTTGCTAAGCGCCAATCAGGGAAGGAGGGGATCGGATGGGATAAACCATCGCCAGGTCGTATCACCCTTTCCCAGCTAACGGGCGTAGCAGGGATGCGAGGAAGTACCTCATGATCACTTCTTCATCAGGCACAGATTTTGCTCATCCTCGTTCACCCGCAGTGACAGCGGCAACCTGGCCCCCCATCCCCCAACCCGAATCCCACTCGACGGGCTCGCCGTTTCTAGGCATATGCACCCCTAGCGGGTCGGATCGCTTCACCGGTGAAGAAAGCAAAATTTTCCTCTCTATAATTAGCGTGGGAACCACAGTGCTTTCTACGCGGAGCCGCATCGCACGACCCAGCCGAGTTCGGCAAAAACGGGCGAATCGTGCGAGATTCCCCCAAAGCCCCCATGCGGATCAGCTCGATGCAAGACGACCGACTTCTCTAGAGACAGCAGCGTTCGTACCACAACAAACTAGTCCGACAGTCCCCTGTCGTCCATGTCAGATCCCGGACAAGTGGATATGCACTATGCCAGGGGCGCTCCTCGCGAACGGCGGCTACGATTTATCAATTAGCCTTGCGGACAGCATCCTCAACACATTTCCTCCATCAATACGCCATTCCCGTGCATCAGCGTGCCCGCGTCTTCTTGGTGTGGATCTTTTCAGACCGGTGAAGCTGAACCAAGCGCGCCACGATACCACGAGCTAGCCAGTGTCACTGATCGCCAATCGGGACTCGAAGCCATACACCCTGACAATCACACAATCATCATTCTCGAACAACGCTGGTACACTGAAGGCGGATTAGCATCCACCGGCTACGCGAGTGCGAAGTCTCCATACGACTCTCGTGGGTGGATTTCAGACTCGACCTGCCTCTTCCGGCAAGACTTGGGCTGTACACTCGGCTGGGCCTATTTCAACAGCCAAGGATGTGGATGGGGACACGCGGCGGCAAGGGAATGCCGCTCACCGCTGGGTTGCGGCGCAGCCAGGCTGCAGACACCACCGAAAGATACCCCCGAGGCAACCGAGTTCGTATCGAGTCCGAAACCAGGCAAAGCGGTCCATTCCTGAGCAAAAGGCAAAATAGGGCCGAGTCTATTATTGTACCGATGTCTCCGCGCCCTGGCACGGAGGAAAGGATGTAGGAACCGACCTCCCACGAGTTGGTAGCTTGTCGACGGCACAATCACTGATTACTAGGGAACTGCTCATGGTCTCTTTCGCGGAGGTTCCTTCATCAGGCTCTCTTCAAGGTGGATTTAAGCGAAATGTCAAGCTATGGAGAACTGATGTGCAGGTCTGTTGGGCAACGTCGTTATCCACCACCATTACAGCACCGTACCACAACACCAGCATTCCGATCACCATGCAATCCATTCAGCACCGACAACGCTCAAAGCCATATTACACACATACATGGATGTCTGGTCTTGACATACGAGGTCGGTTTGGAAAGCATTGCGACAAGTTCGCACACGGGCAGTTGAAGCACTCATTCGGACGTGGGTATGCAGTGAAGAAAATGCCAAACCCATCCAGACGAATGCTTCAAGTGCCCAAGTGCGAGCTTGTGGCAAACACTTTGCGGACCGACCAGGTACCTGTCGTGACGAACCATGGGAGCTACTTTTGATCGGAGCACAAAGGGTGAATGAGGTCTGCAGTATGGCGCTGTGTTGCAGGATGGCACTGGCAGACTTCAGGGGTTGACCGATGGTCTTCTACCCTTCTGCATATACAGCCTCACTCGGAGTGATCGCTGGACATGGGTAGACTCAGTATTGAGTACGCACGACCAGAGAGGACGCAGTCGTCGCCGCCTTGTCACCGCCTTGACCCTGAACACTGTCACCTGGAAGAAGGGAAGGCGGTCGGCACATCCTGCACCATGCAGCCGGGAAGCGGCTGCATCCGACCCGTCTACCGGTAGGTCCTATTCCATCCCGTCCGAGTGCTCTGCCGTCGGCTCCGGGTCGCGCGTCAACTTTCAGGCGCCGCGCTGGCCGTGGAGCCGCCGCCTCATCTTTCACGCGCAATGCCTCTGCGCGGTAGAGTTGTAGTACAACGCGCTGAAGGAGCTCTCCTCCGTTCGCACCGTGAGGTGAATTTGATTGTGAGTTTTCAAACATCGTTTCCGTCTCGTCGCCGCCAAGTGCGCAGGCGAGTAATGCGGGAGGGGCATTACTAAGAGCCGATATTGAGGCGAGGCGGCGGAGATTGGGACAAAGTCTTCAAACGCAGCCGTGCTGTCTCCTGTCGTAGACGCGGCACTCCTGGAGCTGAGCTTTTCACGCCCTCCGCTTTTATGCGACAGCCGGGCCGGGCTAGTGCATTGCCTGGCCTCCTTTCAACATCTTCACATCGTTGCGACTACATTCAATGCACCCCTGCACATCACTACCCTCGGTGCGTGGTACACGACGATTCTCATTTACAGAGATCTATTCAACTATTGACACTTCTATGCACAACAACGGCGCCGCCTCGTCCTTACCTTCGTGATGTACGTGCCTATATTGACCTACAGCTTCTCGACGGTCTTGACGCGCCGATCCTTGCCGACAACAAGGCGTAGCTGCCTGCCCTTCTCGCCCTTGAAGATGCCGGCGCGCAGCGTGTCGGTGTAGAGCTCGTACGCCGGGTAGTCTTAACGATTGCAACATCAGCGATACAGTCGAAACGACCTCCTCAAGGCCGGATTTCCCCTTGCGGCAAACGGCGTCGAGCGCGGAGTTAGCAAGAGGGAAAGACCGGGTGAACTTACAGCCGTTGACGAAGTGGACGACCTGCTCGTCCGTCATGCCCTTGCCCTTGGCGGCGCGCAGCGCGGCCTCCTGCTGCAGGCGCCAGTCGTAGACGTACGTCGTGCGCTCGGCGTCGATGTGCACGAACGCGTCGAGCATGCTGCGGGGGCGCCAATCAGCGAATGCGGCCCATCGCGAAAAATATGTAGCGCTTTGTGCGTCCGACTCACTCGGTCAGCGCGTCGTACTCGCGCAGCCGCTCGTTCACGAACCGCAGGTGCCGCAGCTCGTGCCGCGCCAGCTGGCCGTCGTACGCGCCCTTGGCCGCCGCGTCTCGCGCCGCCGCCCACCTCGCCTCCAGCGCCGCGTCCGCCACCGCCCGGAACCCGACGCTCCAGCCCTCGAACACGACGACCTCGACGGGCGGCGTGCCCGGCGCGTTGACCGTCTCCCAGGTGCTGGGGTCGGCGCGGTCGCCCTGGCCCGAGAAGGCGGACTTGTCGTAGGCGGGGATGGCGGTCGGCGACTTGGAGAGCAGCGAGGCGAAGACGGAGCGGCCGAGGGCGAGGTCGTGCGTGCCGGGCTCGCCGCGGTGCTGGATGAGCGGGTTGGTGGGGTCGGAGGCGGCGAGGGCGACTTGTGCGTCGTGCGTGAGGTAGAGGTCGTCGATGCTGAGGACGGCGGTCGGGAGGGCGTAGGGCGCGGTGCGGAGGGTTTGGCAGAGCGTGGTGACCTGCGGGTGAAAGTGGTGCCGGGCGTTAGCTGTGGTGTTTTGCGGGCGCGAAAGGGCGGCGGAGGTGCGATTGAGGGCGCGGAGAGCGCGAGAGCGCGGGTAGAGCGTGTGCAGCGCGTGGTGGGGGGTTGGAATGGTGTTGTGTGCGTGCGAACGCGTGTGCGAATGGCGCGCGACTGGTGTGCGACGGAGGGGGACTTTTTGTGTTGCTCACCAGCGTTGTCTTCCCCGCACCTTGCACGCCGTTCAGGCCCAGGAAGAAGGGTCGCGCATTGTCGCCGTGCTGCTCGCGGTGGGCTTTGATGCGGTCGAGGATGAAGGGAATGCAGTGCTCGGACTTGTCGTCGACGATGGCGGCCATTGCTGCGGTCCTGGGAGCGTGCTGAGAGTCAGGTGGTGCCCTGCGAGCCAGAGTTTACGGGCGGTAGCGTCATCAGCGCAGGCGGGCTGGCATGTGAAGACAGCCGCCGCGCTACTGGACCACGGGGACGCCAGGCCCTAAGCGGGAGTCCCCCACAAATCTGGGCGTCGCCCGAGCTGATTCGCGGGGCGCGCAACAGCCGAGGTTGGTGACGATTGCCGTGAGCAGCTCGGCTTCGTCCACGCGCGCTTCCCTGTCCAGTCTGGCCGACCGACCACCTTATACCGCGCCGCCCAGCAGCCGCCTCCACACTCCCTTTCTCCATCTTTCTCTCCAATCCCCCATAGTTCTCCACACCGAAGCTGCGCAGCTCCCCGCTCCCATCGCCTCCCGCTTTCTCTTCGTCTTTGTGTTGATCCCCACATCATCATGGCCGAGCAGCTGCGCTTCGATGGCCAGACCGTCGTCGTAACGGGCGCCGGCGGCGGCTTGGGCAAGGCGTATGCCACCTTCTTCGGTTCGCGCGGTGCCAACGTCGTCGTCAACGACCTAGGCGGCTCTTTCAAGGGCGAGGGCACCTCGACAAAGGTGCGTGCAGCGCGCAGCTCCCCGAGCTCCCCCGGCGGAGGAACCCCGATTTGCTGACGATCACATGTGAAACACAACAGGCGGCGGATGTCGTCGTCGATGAGATCAAGGCCGGCGGCGGCAAGGCCGTTGCCAACTACGACAGCGTCGAGAACGGCGACCGCATCATCGACACCGCCATCAAGGCGTTCGGCCGCATCGATATCCTCATTAACAACGCCGGTATCCTCCGCGATGTTAGCTTTAAGAATATCAAGGACGCGGACTGGGACCTGATCAACACCGTCCACGTCAAGGGTGCATACAAGGTGCGTTGAGCCCTGGTGTGGGGACGCTTTGAGCGGGTTTGGATGGAAGCTGATACTGGATGCAGTGCGCAAGGGCAGCATGGCCGCACTTCAGGAAACAAAAGTACGGCCGCGTCATCAACACCGCGTCCGCAGCGGGTCTCTTCGGCAACTTTGGCCAGACCAACTACTCCTGTATGTGCTATCTTGTCTACGTGGAGATCAACTGCTAATGGGACGAACAGCCGCCAAGTTGGCCCAGGTCGGCTTTACCGAGACCCTGGCAAAGGAGGGCTACAAGTACAACATCCTCGCCAACGTCATCGCTCCTATTGCTGCTAGCCGCATGACCGAGACCATCATGCCCCCGGATGTCCTCGAGAACCTGAAGCCCGATTGGGTTGTTCCGCTCGTGGCCGTTCTGGTCCACAAGTCCAACACTGAAGAGACCGGATCCATCTTCGAGGTCGGCGGTGGTCACATGGCAAAGTTGCGGTGGGAGCGCGCCAAGGGTGGTCTTCTGAAGGCTGACAGCACCATGACCCCTGGTGCTGTTCTGTCAAAGTGGGATGACATCAACGACTTCTCGCAACCTAGCTATCCCACCGGCCCCGCGAACTTCGTCGAGCTGCTTGAGGAGGCGCAGAAGATCCCGTCCAACCCGAAGTCGCAGGAACCCGACTTTAAGGGCAAGGTTGCGCTTATCACCGGTGGTGGTGCCGGACTTGGTCGCGCTTATGCCCTGCTTTTCGCTAAGTACGGTGCCAAGATCGTCATCAACGATCTGGCGGACCCTGACACGGTCGTGCAGGAGATCCAGAAGCTCGGTGGTGAAGCTGTGGGTGTCAAGGCATCTGCTGAGGAGGGTGATACTGTCGTGAAGGCTGCCATTGACGCCTACGGCCGCATCGATATCATCATCAACAACGCTGGTATTCTCCGCGACAAGGCCTTCACCAACATGGATGACAGCCAGTGGGATTCAGTCATGAATGTTCACCTCCGCGGCACCTACAAGATTTCCAAGGCCGCTTGGCCTTACATGCTCAAGCAGAAGTACGGCCGCATCGTCAACACCACCTCAACCAGCGGTATTTACGGCAACTTCGGCCAGGCCAACTACGCTGCGGCCAAATGCGGTATCCTTGGCTTCTCCCGTGCTCTGGCTCGTGAAGGTGCCAAGTACAACATTTTCGTCAACACCATCGCCCCCAACGCCGGCACCAACATGACCCGTACCATCCTGCCTGAGGAGCTTGTCCAGGCCTTCAAGCCTGACTATGTCGCTCCTCTCGTCGTTGCTCTCTGCTCCGATAGCGTGCCTGAGCCTACTGGCGGTCTCTACGAGGTTGGCAGCGGCTGGCAGGCTCGCACCAGGTGGCAGCGCACCGGTGGCCACGGCTTTCCTGTCGATGTCAAGCTCACCCCCGAGGCCGTCAAGCAGGTCTGGCCGAAGATCATCGACTTCGACGATGGCCGTGCCGACCACCCCCAGGACCCCAACGACAGTGCTGGCAAGGTCATGGCGAACATCCAGAACAGGAGTAAGCCGGCGGGCGGTAAGTCAAAGCTCTAGATTAGCCAATCTACTTTCTTGTAAATTTTTGCTGCATAGAAGAATGTTTGTATAATGAAACAAATGTATACCCTGTTCTTCCACACTCCCGCTTTCGCCCACCTTCCTCATGTGACTGTCGAGCTTGTCCACAACACTTCTCAGGGGTTCTGTTGACTGACTGCATTCAGAATCCGCTGGAGACGCCGACAACGAGTATCTTCAGGCCATTGAGGCTGCGAAGAAGGCGAAGGCTGAAGGCACTGAATTCACGTATGACGACCGTGACGTCATCCTCTACAGTAAGTTGTTTTCAACCCTCTTTTGAATGTCCTAAGATCTAACCCTTCTGCCTAGACATTGGTATCGGCGCCAAGCGCGTGGAGCTCCCCTTCGTCTTCGAGAACGACGAGAACTTCCAAGTCTTCCCCACCTTCGGCGTGATCCCGCCGTTCAACGCGGCCGCGCCCTTCAGCATGGCCGACGTCGTGCCCAACTTCAACCCGATGATGCTGCTGCACGGCGAGCAGTACCTCGAGATCCGCAAGTACCCGATCCCCACGTCGGCGACGCTGGTGTCATACCCGTCGCTCGTCGAGGTCGTCGACAAGGGCAAGTCGGGCATCATCGTCACCGGCACCGTTACCAAGGACAAGAACACGGGCGAGGACCTCTTCTACAACGAGTCCACCGTCTTCATCCGCGGCGCCGGCGGCTTCGGCGGCAACAAGAAGGGCGCCGATCGCGGCGCGGCCACCAAGGTGCACGCGCCGCCCAAGCGCGCCCCCGACGCCGTTGTCGAGGAGAAGACGAGCGAGGACCAGGCGGCCATCTACCGCCTCAGCGGTGACCGCAACCCGCTGCATATCGACCCGGCGTTCAGCAGCGTCGGCGGCTTCCCCACGCCCATCCTGCACGGCCTGTGCTTCTTCGGCATCGCGGGCAAGCACATCCTGCAGACGTTCGGCGCGTTCAGGAACATCAAGGTGAGGTTCGCGGGCACCGTGCTGCCCGGCCAGACGCTGCGGACGGAGATGTGGAAGAAGGAGAACACGGTCATCTTCCAGGTGACGGTGAAGGAGACGGGGAAGCTGGCGATCGCGGGTGCGGGCGCGGAGCTGGTGAATGGCGAGAAGTCGAAGCTGTAAAGGGAAAATTTGGAGTGTAGTTCGCTTTGTGTATGATTTTACGGGAATATGTTCATCTTGATTTTGTTCACATGTGTTATGGCAGCTTCGCAGGTGGTCAAGAACTGCATGTGTGCGACGACGACTATTCAGCTGGAGCATGTGAGCTCTGAGCGTGAAAAGCGCACGGGATGGATGAGTGGACGAGAATCCAAAAGCCTTTTAAACGTGCGGGCATCTTTGCACAGCTTCTGAAATATATCTTGACCACGAAGCGATGCTGCTAACTGGTGAGTGAAATTACTGCATCTCAGACTGATGCCTCTTCGCGTGGTCTGCCCCGTTCTGCGCAACTTCACTTCGCCGCTTTCGCCGCGGTGGAGGAGGTGGCCTAGGATTTTGACTACGTGTGAGTCGGCACTTTGTGATGTGATGCGGTATTACAGTGTGATGCTGAAGCCGATGAGATGCTATTGAGAGTCATGTACGTTATCCAATAGTAGTGATGAGGAGCAGTTCCTTGGGTGGGAATTGGGTAGAGGAAGGCGAAACGGTAAGTAGAAAGACTGAAAGAGTTATGTCTTCATCTGTGTTCCTAAAGTGGTTAGTCTGGCACTCTTATAGATAAGAATTTGTTGGAACCAATTCACACATGTAGTTGAAGGACTGGTACATCTTCCTTTGAAGATATGCGCGTGTTGCAATGTTTCCCGAACCGACCTCGCATAGTATGAGAGGAATACAATTTCTCGTTGGATAATCTTGCAAAGGTTCCCGAGCAAACATGTCAAGTTCAGACGAATGCTTCAAGCCCTGCACTCCTGGTGATCGCAGCCGCGCTAGAAAAATAAGGAATACTTAGCGGCCCTGAAGCGCGCACAATCCAATCCCGACCAACAACTCTCCACTGGCTACCTACCCGGCCGTCATGACCCTTATTTCCATCACACCATTCGCCATGATCTGGTCAATTTGTTCTGATGCTCAGTAGCGGCAGTGCCCGCAGTATCCGCAGTCATCCGCCGAGCATGCCGTGTAGTCGCGATCTGACTCGTCGTCACTGCCCAACCAAGGGTCATCTCTGTCGAAATCATCGTTTGAGGACAAGTACTGCTTGTCATTTTCATCTCCAATGGAAGCATCATCAGAGCTGTCCGGTGGCTTCTCGGTGGCGGCGGCAGCCCAGCGTAACTTCAATTCGTCGGGCAGCGCCGTCGGAGCGTCACTCATCTGCTCGCGGATCTCCAAAACGTCAATGTCCTTCCTCCGCACCTCCACTCGCCCGTCGACTCGGCTCTTCGCAATGGTAGCAATTTTGCGGACAAGCGCTGCGAGCTGGCGGAGCGTGTCTTGATTCTCAGCCTCCCATTTATCGATGTCTTTGCGGACGTTCTGCACCACGATGTCATTGAACAGGCCACGGTCATGGTATGCCAGGATGAAGTTAGGCGTCTGAGAGACCCAAAGCCGCCCAACTTCCTCTCCGAGAACGTCGCGGTCCTTCCGCTTCACCGAGCGCGTTTTCAGGTCGAACAAAGCTTCCTGTGGCACCAATCGCCCTCCGGCCTGTAGTTCCAACCGCGTTTCCATCGGACTCGCCGGATGAAGACTGCTTGTTTCATGGGCTGAGGGATCCGGATCCAAATCCTTGAGGTATCCGTCACTTTCGGAGCGCACGATGCAGTTGAGCCCCGAGAAGTTGTACTTCACCAGCCGCTGATGCGACTGAGATCCTTTGGTGTTCTCCTCCCAAGTGGTATATGCTTCGGGAAAAGTATGTCCATAGCCTCTGACCCCCGGGATCACCTCTGTCGGAGAGTTCTCGCGGCGAACGAAGAAGACCGTGTTGCCGACCACTTCCACCGTGAAGCGAAACGGCTTGTCCATCTTCCGGACGAATCGAAGCAAGTTCCCGAGGGTGCTGCCGCACGCAAAGATGTCGACTTCATTGGTGGAGAATGACGCGTCGTGTGCGAAGATTGCGCGGGCCGCTGGCTCAATGGGATACTCTGGATAATGCGCAGCATTTGGATCTCGATAGTACTGGCCGGCGTCCTCTTCGAGTTGCTTCGGCTCCTCAAGCGGCGTCCAGGCCGGTGGCACACCTGCATCACTCAGTTGGCTACCCCAACACTCTGATTACACATCACTTACCTGGAACGAGGATGGTTGGAGTCCTGCCGGCGTCCATCCAGTTGTACGAGCCGACGTATTTGCAGTCTGTTATGACAGGCATGCCGATATTGCTCTTCTCCGAAGCGGTCAAGTCTTTCTCAGTAATCGTCTGTAGGCATGGCCCAAGTGGAGGGGGTGGTGGACCGGATTCCTCCAATTTGGCCAGCCTCCAGCCGCCGTACCCTTGTTGTTGGTATCGATCAGTCGTGCTCGATGGTCTTCCGCGGCCACGACCACGGCCGCGACCACCAGCTGGCCATCCTCCGCGGGGTTTGAAATCCATTTCGTCGACAATTACGAGGTTGAGGAGGCACAAGAAGCGATCAGCGGGATTTTATGTCCTCTCACCTTGGACTGGTCCAAGATGAGGCACACGACCAAGGTGGGGCACAGCATGAGGCAAATGGCTGGAGAGCGCTTTGTTGCCTGGTGCGGTATAGGCCTTGTCGAAATATGCAAGAAATATGCAAATGGCACGTACTTTGGGACCAATAACCGTCCGGGCGGCGACAAGGGTATTGGGACAATAGCCAGCGAAATACCGCGCCGTCAATCGCCGCGGGGCGTGGATACCCACATCAACAAGTACCGGGACTGTGGACGCGTGCGTGTTCAACGCTGTCTCAGCCTTTCCAAGCGGTTGCCTAGCACAACCAACCAGGCGGAGACTGTGACGGCAGGCTACGTTCGCCCGCACTGCCGTGATTCATCCGTCTGTCGTCTTTGTGATAAGAGCTTGAGCTGCTGCAGTCCCCCTGCTGTGCGACCTCTGCGTTTGCACCAGCCTCGTCGCCCCGCAGCTTGGTGAATTTCTACCCACCTCAAGATTTCACACCCACACTCTCACTCAGAATCGGAGTTGTGGCTCTAATCCTCTCGTTTTCCGGATCAGTGTTCAATCAACTTTCGCATATCCGTTATCACGATGAGTTCGACCTCCGATGAAGCCCGCTCTGGCCGTTTGGCTGCGCTCTTCATGTCGATCATCAAGGGGAAACGGACCGTTACAAAACCACGCGACGTCACCATGTTTCTTGAAGCTATATGCAACCAACAGGACAAAACATCCTGTGTGGAGAGGCTAGTGGCGAGCGATGCTGCCTCAGATGCACTCCGTGCAGGCTTGCGATTTGACATTTCTGATGTCTTCATCAACAACGAGCTGAGGCGCTTTTTGTGCTATCTCCAAGATCCTATCCTGAAGCAACTTTGCAACGGCGACTTTCTGCGGCGACTTCTCATAACTGTCGTAGATCCGCCATCTCTATGGGACGCGATTGTTGGAGCTCACAACGAACACCGTCTGTCTTCCGATGCTGAGAAATGCTTTGCGTGGCTCCTCTTGGAGCTGCTCTCTTGGACTTCGAACACCCCAATAAACCTGCAGAGTGCTACAAAGCATGCAGTTGACACCGGGTGCTTCACAGAGTCTGAAGACCACGACCTTCGTGCCCTCGGTCATCGTATCAAGCATGTATTTCACGCCAAGTCGGTTGCCATCCCGGCTCCCATATCCGGACCAGGTGGACGACATGACAACGATTTCATTGATTTCCGTCAAATTGCCATCTACCCTACCGAAGACGAACTCATCTCAAAAGAAAAATCATTCTATCGCCGAGCTGATGCTGTTGATGAAGCACCACCGGAACAACGCGTTGCAGTTCATTTCGACAATCAATTTCGCCTTCTCAGAGAGGACATGCTTGATGAGCTTCGAGAGGACCTGAAAAGCTCACAATCAAAGAAAGGAAGGCGTAGGAACCTGAGGCTCCGCGGTCTCTCTCTCGTAGGGTTCCACTGCGGTGCTGATAGACGTCGATCAGCTTTTTCGATTACGGCCAGATGCAATTCGGGGCTCGAACGACTCACGGACATTCCACAAAGACAGCGCAAGTCCCTTCTGAAGGATGATCGCAAGTTTCTGAAGCACCAATCATTCGGGTGCTTGATGGAGAGAGATAAAGTGATCGCATTCGCCACACTTGAAAGAGTGGAGGATCTCCTACTTCGGGATCCTCCACTCATCACGTTACGGATTCCAGATACAAGAGCGCTTGAAAGAGCTCTTCTCACATTCAAGCTCTCCAAGGAAATTGACTTCATCCTTGTTGATACAGCCATGTTTGCCTACGAACCAATTCTTCAATGTCTACAGGCAAAGGTCGAACTACCTCTTGCAGAAGAACTTCTTTCTCTCGATGAGAGTAACACTGGAACAAGATTCAGATCATCTTCCATCTGCCCACAACATGTTGTTGAGGCGATTGATGATTCAGCTGGTCAGAATTTAGAGGGCCCTCTTAGGCTTCCCAAGCCCGTGAATCTTGACCAGTCACAAACCAAGTCCTTACTTGCCGGTCTCACGCAGACCGCAAGCCTCATCCAGGGGCCACCAGGTTAGTTTATATCCTTTTCTTCTTTGTCTAAGTTTGTTTCTTGGTATCTGAGACTCTACTAGGGACTGGTAAATCTTTCATCGGCGCCCTGCTTGCGAAAGCATTCCATGACCACACGCACCAGAAGATCTTGGTAATCTGCTACACGAATCACGCACTTGATCAGTTCTTGGAAGACCTACTCGATATTGGAATTCCTGATGAAGACATGGTACGGATGGGATCAAAATCTCGACCCAGGACTGAACATCTCAGTCTATTCAACCAGTCCAGTGGGAGCCGTCGCTCTCAGGCCACCTGGGATGTTATCCACAAGCTGAATGACGAAGTGGATAGCTCTGAGAATAATCTAAAGGGTCTGATGTCTTCCTATACGAACTTCAATATCAAGAAGAGCGAGGTCATGGAGTATTTGGAGTTCTCTGAAGACGATTCGTGTTTCTTTGACGCCTTCAAAGTTCCAGAACAGGAAGGCAAATTCCAGATTGTCGGAGGTGCCGGTAAGACTGTGGACGAGACTTATCTCTACGACAGATGGTCCAGAGGAGAGAATGCGGGGGTGTTCAATCATGTAGTCTCACCTGCACATCTCGAAATTTGGAATACCGGACCAGACCAGAGGCGCGCCAAAATTAACCAGTGGACGCGGAACCTTCTTGAGGAGCGCATCACCGGCATCTCAAGCTTGGTCAAAGCTTTCGATGCATCCCAAACCCAGCTGCAAGCTACGCTTGATCAACAGAAAACGGAGATTCTTCGAACAAAGCGCATTGTCGCATGCACGACCACTGCCGCTGCAAAGTACACACAGCAACTCCAAAATGCCGCCCCGGACATCATCCTGGTTGAAGAAGCGGGCGAAATCCTGGAAAGCCATGTCCTCACGGCAATGACTCCGCAGACGAAGCAGCTTATCCTCATTGGCGATCACCAACAGCTACGACCCAAAGTCAACAACTATGCTCTGACCGTTGAAAAAGGAAACGGGTATGATCTGAACCGTTCTCTTTTCGAGCGTCTGATTCTCGCCGGCTTCGCGCACACTACACTAGCCCAGCAGCACCGCATGTGCCCGGAGATTTCTTCACTCGTCCGCCACCTTACCTACCCGGATCTTCTGGACGCTCCGAAGACGCAGACCCGCCCACGCCTTCGTGGACTCCAGGATCGTGTCATATTCTTCAACCATCAACATACTGAATTCGCTGAGGATGCCATCGCGGACCGTCGTGACCAAGGATCTGGTGTGAGCAGGAAAAATGACTTTGAAGCCGAAATGGTTCTGCAGGTCGTCCGTTACATGGCGCAACAGGGCTACGGCACAGCAGATCAAGTGGTTCTCACACCCTACTTAGGACAGCTCAGCCTTCTTCGTCGGCGTTTGAGTCAGGAAAACGACCCCGTTCTCAATGACTTAGATTCCTTTGATCTCGTTAAGGCGGGACTTATGTCTCCAGCAAGTGCAAAGCACAACAAACAGCAAATCAAAATCTCCACCATCGGTAAGCCGTCTCGGGTCTCTCTCGATCGATTGTTTTGCTGACAAATTTAAAGACAACTACCAGGGTGAAGAAAGCGACATCGTCATTGCCTCACTCACTCGAAGCAACTCTAACGGCGAAATTGGCTTCATGTCTTCTCCTGAGCGCCTGAATGTCTTGCTTTCACGCGCACGCATTGGCCTCATTATCATAGGCAATTCCGAAACCTTTCTACAGAGCAGAAAGGGGAAAAGTACGTGGGGTCCATTCCTCGACTACTTGAGCAAAAATGGCCACATGTACGAAGGGCTTCCCGTCAAGTGCGAGCAGCATCCTGGTAAGAAGATGGTTTTAAAAGAAAGGAATGATTTTGATGAACATTGCCCCGATGGCGGCTGTTCGGCTCCCTGGTTAGTTGTCCTACTCTTCACCCATGATGTGGCGGTTTGTATCGGCAGGTTTCACTGTTGGTGCCTACAGTCCATGAATAAAGGCCTTCAAAGCATTGCTGACATCCTACAAAGCGGCACTAAACTCAGCTGTGGAATTCACGATTGCCCCCAACGATGTCACCAACTGTCGGATCATTCGAAGATCAAGTGTCAGCAGGCTATGACCGACACATGCTCTCAAAAGCACAAGCGGTCATGGCGTTGCTACGTCGGTCGGCCCTCTTTCTGCAGAGTCTGTGAAGATGAAGCACAGGAGAAGGCCAAAAAGCTCCAAAGGGACTTCGATCTGGAGGAAAGGCGTCAGAATAAGCAGAAGGCCTATGCAAAGGAGTTAGCTGAGCTGCAGGACGAGATTGATCACGAGCGCAGGCTACGCCGAGAGAGTGTTGAGGAACGGGAGCGAGACAGAGTGTTACGTCAGCGTCGCAAAGATCTTGCGGATCTCAAGGAGCAACCCGGCCTTCCCCATGGAGGTAGCCATACTCCGTCAGCACCACCATCAAGCAATGTGGATCGGACCCCAAGTCTGCCTGCTGAACCTACTTTGGCCCCCATCACGCCGCCGTCGGAAGAGACTATTTCTCGTAGGGACAGTCACCAGATGAAAGGAAAAGGTCCTTGGAAGCTGGAAGAATCATCAGCTCAACAAGAGTGGGAGCACCAGAAGAAGCTTGAAGGTGCATCTAATGAAGCTCTGGATCAACTGATGGGCATGATTGGCCTGGAGAACGTGAAAGATGAATTTCTCGCCATCAAAGCCAAGATCGACGTCGCTGTTCGACAGAACATCGAGATGAAGAACGAGAGGTTCGGTGCTGCGTTGCTGGGAAATCCCGGCACAGGTCGGCTCAACCCTGTTCCATACTGATCTATCTCATGATGCTGACTCTTATCCAGGTAAAACTACAGTGGCACGACTGTACGCCAAATTCTTGACGTCAGTCGGCGCGTTGCCTGGGGACGCGTTCGTCGAGACTACGGGCTCACGACTCGCCAACGACGGTGTCTCCGGCTGTCAGAAGCAGCTAGATAAGATTCTCAACAACGGAGGCGGTGCGTTGTTTATTGACGAAGCGTACCAGCTCGCCTCAGGAAGCAGCCCGGGTGGTCGCCAGGTGCTGGACTTCCTCCTCGCAGAGGTTGAGAATCTTACCGGAAAAGTTGTCTTTATCCTCGCTGGCTACAACAAGCAGATGGAGGCTTTCTTCTCGCACAACCCCGGTATTCCGAGTCGTTTCCCCCGAGAGATGCAGTTCAAAGACTACAAAGACGAGGAGCTCTTGGAGATCATGAAATACGGCATTAACAAGAGATACGGGGATCGAATGAAAATTGAGCTTGGGATCACTGGGTTATACGCCCGCATCGTCGCTCGACGTATTGGCCGCGGTCGTGGTCGCGATGGCTTTGGGAATGCACGAGCTGTTGAAAACGCCTTGGCTCGCATATCAGACCGCCAGGCCAAGCGGCTCCGCCGTGAGAGAAAGGCAGGTAAGACGTCTGACGACCTGCTACTGACGCAAGAAGATCTTCTAGGACCAGAACCTAGTGATGTACTCGAAAGCAACACCTCGTGGACCAAGCTTCAGCAACTTATCGGCCTCTCCTCAGTGAAAGACTCGGTCAAGGCGCTGTTCGACAGCATACAGTACAATTATTCCCGGGAACTTGACGAAGAGCCTCTGATAGACTTCTCCCTGAACAAAGTCTTCCTCGGAAACCCAGGTACAGGCAAGACTACGGTGGCGAAGCTCTATGGGCAGATTCTCGCCGATATTGGCCTTCTATCCAATGGTGAAGGTAGGAAATCTGAAATCCTCCATTTCTGTATGCGTATCGTGTAAGCTAACGAGAATGCTGATTCTTAGTTGTGATAAAAACTCCTGCAGACTTCGTCGGAAGTGTTATCGGAGCATCTGAAGCCAACACAAAAGGGATTCTCGCCGCCACTCTGGGCAAAGTCTTGGTCATCGACGAAGCCTACGGCCTTTACGGAGGCAATACTGGTGGCACGTCTGATCCGTACAAGACGGCCATAATCGACACGATTGTTGCGGAGGTCCAGAGTGTACCGGGAGACGACCGCTGCGTACTCCTTTTGGGATACAAGGAGCAAATGGAAGAGATGTTCCAAAATGTCAACCCTGGTCTCACCCGTAGATTTCCCCTCGACTCTGCGTTCTCTTTCGAGGACTTTACCGACGGCGAGCTGGCCTCAATATTTGATCTGAAACTTCATCAACAAGGCTTTAAGGCCACCAACCAAGCGAAGAAGGTAGCACTAGATATGCTGAGCAGAGCACGCAACAGGCTCCACTTCGGCAACGCGGGAGAGATCGACATCCTTCTCAATGCGGCCAAGATGAAGCACCAACAACGTATTTCGAAAGGGAAGCAACCAGTCTCGGCTACCTTTGAGGCGCAAGATTTTGACGCCGATTTTGACCGCAGTCAGAGGGCCACGACGAACGTGGACAAGCTCTTTGAAGGCGTGGTTGGGTGTGAGGACATTATTGCTCAGCTGCAGGGGTATCAGAACACTGTTGCGAACATGAGAGAGCTCGACATGGATCCTACCGAACAGATACCGTTTGCTTTCCTATTCCGCGGCCCACCAGGCACCGGGAAGACGTCCACGGCGAGACGGATGGGCAAGGTCTATTACGACATGGGTTTCCTCTCCACCGCAGAAGTTCTCGAATGCTCCGTCACCGACCTTGTCGGGGAGTTCATCGGGCAGACTGGACCGAAGACGCAAAAACTGTTCGAGAAAGCCCTCGGAAAGGTCCTCTTCATCGACGAGGCATACCGCCTCGCAGAAGGCCATTATGCCAAGGAAGCCATGGACGAGATCGTCGACTGCATCACGAAGCCCAAGTTCGCCAACAAGCTGGTCATCATCCTGGCCGGCTACGACGCCGACATCAACCGGCTCATGTCCATCAACCCGGGCCTCACGTCCCGCTTCCCCGAGACCATGACGTTCCGGCCGCTGAGCCCGGAGGAGTGCCTAGCGCTCTTCGCGCAGACGCTCGGCAGGAAGAAGCACCTGGACGCCGCCGTGCTGGAACCGCCGTCCCCGGCCTTGCGCGCGCGCGTCGCGGGCCTCTTCGCCGCGCTCGCCGCGCTGCCCAACTGGGCCAGCGCCCGCGACGTCAAGTCGCTCGTCAAGAACATCTTCGGCAGGGTTATGCGGTCCGGCCCGCCCACGCGTGCGCCGAGACGCGTCGACGAGGCTTGCGTCGTCGAGGAGCTGGAACGCATGCTCCGCGAGCGCGCCCACAGGGGCCAGCATGCCGGATGCTTCCCGACTTTGACTACGGAGCTGGCGCCCACGGCAAGTCGTGGCCCGGAGCCTCCGCGGCCGAGGTTGGCGACTGGCACTCAGGACATGCAAGAGCAGGCGGAGCCACCGGTGGAAGAGAAGGCGGAGCCACCGGTCGCCGAGGAGGAGAGCAGCGAGGTGAGAGATGCGGGCGTGAGCGATGCGGTGTGGCGGCAGCTTCAGGCGGACAAGGCGAGGGCGGAGGATGAGGAGCAGGAACGCGAGAGGCTGGAGGAGAGGGAGCAGGAGCTGAGAGATGAGATGGAAATGGAGTCGCAAGAAAGGCGGGGCCAGGAAGAGAGCAACCAGCCTGAGAACGATTCTGACGATGACGATCCCGAGAAGGCGGAACGCGAGCGCAAGCGCATTCAGCGGATACTCGAGCAGCGCAAGCGAGACGAAGAGTTGGCGGAAATTAAGCGGAAGCGGGAGAAGGCGGAAGAACAGAGGAGGCAAGAGGCGAAGAAGCAGGCGTGTCTGAGGAGCATTGGGATTTGTCCGATGGGGTTTAGGTGGATAAAGCAGAGTGGTGGGTACAGGTGTTCCGCAGGCGGGCATTGGGTGTCTGATGCTGAGATTGAGAAGTTGATGAGGTAGATAGGATTGATAGTGGAAGATTGAGGACCTCACATACTGAAGAGCCATGTGTGGAAGGAATCCTAGAGCATAAACTTATCGATCTGTAGTTTCTTTTACACGCTCCTTCTTGATGGTAGATTTGCAAAACCTTCCCTCCTAATCTACCGCTTTTAAAGCTTTTCATCCGCTGTATATCTCTCACATTCAACACGGCTCTTATCCTCATCCACAAAGAACAACGCCACCGCCGGCACCCCGATCAGCGCCGCAACAACACCAAACGCGCTCCAATCATTCCCACTCCGATCCACCACCGCGCTCGAAACCAGCGGCCCTATCCACCCCCCGCCCTTGGAAACGATGCCAAGCAGCGAAAAGAACCTGTTCTCGAGCCCCCGCGGGATCAGCTGCGCCATGAAGGCCTGGCCGTACGACCACTGGGTGCCGAGCGACACGCCGTACAGGGCGTTGAAGGCCCAGATCTCCCAGAGGTTGTGGAAGCCGACGCGGGCGGTCCACACGCCGGCGACGCCCCAGAGCGCCAGGGCCAGGCAGGCGAAGTTGGAGACGTGCAGCAGCAGCTTGGTGCGCAGGGCCAGGCGGGCCTGCAGCCAGTGGGCGCCGAAGGCGAAGACGCCGGCGGAGCCGCCCTGAGCGACCAGCATGAGCGAGTTCGTCTCGGCGGAGAAGGCGACGGTGCGCGTCTGCGCGATGGTGACGACCGTCTGCAGCGTTGCGACCCCGTCGGCTAGCACGAAGTACAGCGCCAGGTAGAAGAAGGTCTGCGACAGCTTGGCTGCTTCGCGCATGTTGCGCCACACCTGCCGGAGCCCGTGGCTGACGATGTTCTGGCCTGCGGGGACGGACGCGCCGGGTCGCCGCTTCTCGAGGATGAACCAGGGGATTGAGAGGATGAGCGATGTGCCCGCCATGACGGCGACGCAGACGGAGTAGCCGAGGTTGTTGAGCGAGACGGAGTCGGAGGCGTGGAGGCCCTTGAGGATGCCGAGCGTGAGCGCGGCGCCGCTGCTGAAGCCGACGTTGTTCCAGCCCCAGCTGCGGTTGATGATCTTGGAGCGGACGAGCTGCATGCGGGTTTCGTAGTCCTTTGGCGTGATGGAGCCGTTTTCTTTCTGTTCCAAGGCGTGCAGGGCTTCGGGCTGGTCCGCGGCGACTTTGGGGAACAAGGCGTTGAAGAAGACATAGGCAATCCAGAAGGTGATGTCTGTTGGAGTTAGTAGTTTTAGATAACATTAAGGAGCTTTCTTACTGCTGAAGATGTACAGCGCCATGGCTGTACCCCATTGCCCGGCGTCGTGGACTCCGAGATAGGCGACCTGCAAAGCAAAGCAGAGGACGGTGTTGACTCTAACAATCCATGGCGCCCAGCCTCCGTAGTCCGCCATGCTTCCCATGAGAAGGAAGAATAGCGCTTGTCCGACGAGGGTGATAGCGGTGGATATCAAGATCACGGAGGCGGTCGATTTTGTACCCCCCGCCCAGAAAACATGGCATGGAGCAGTGGCGTCAACATCACAGGACTGGCTTCCGAGCGGCTGCACGCGTGGATTGAAGCCCGCCTGCTGAATAAGGTTTTGGAACAGGAGATTCGTCCTGTTTCCAATTGTTAGCTTGCATTCTCATTTTCGTCGACTTTCGAATCGGTGATAGCCAGCAAGACTTACAAAACAAATGGGCCGATGCCGTTGTTTCCAGTGAAATATGCGTAGTAGGCATGTCTCTCTCTACGGATGCGTTTTTTCGCAGCGTTGCTGACGATTCCTACCCCTGCATCTCCTCCAACATCGATGTGCTGTGACTTTGCGGGGCTCTTCTCTGCTGTCTCGACCGCCCGAAGATCAACTGACGTTGGCGACTTCGCTTCCTGCGCGCTTCCTGACATGTCGAACGATTCAGCGGCAGTAGAGAGGACGATCGGAGAGAAGTTCAGCCACGTTGTTACATTGAAGCTTCGTGTACCCCTCTTTTGTAGGCCACCTGCCCCAATGGCGACACACACCATTAGCGTCGGCCGCGGCACGCGTGTTATGAATGCATGCCTATCAGAACGGCAGGGTAGTAACACAGGGCTGTGGTGCAGCTGAAAGATAGCGCCAAAATTACATAGCCTTAGAACATGGGGTCTGGCGTATCACTGTGATTTGATAGGCTGAGTGCACGAGATCTATAGCTAGGATTACGGATGCGGGTTGGATGCGGGATTACTCCGCATGGTGCGTCGGCTTTGCATTTCAAATGCGGACTCGTCTGTTGCTGATCTAGAATTCTGACCGGGGGTTCTATTGGGGGCGGCATAAGTGAAAAAACGAAGTAAACCAGCAATGGTTTCCGCGTGATGCATTCCCGACGATGAGAGCAAGACCGACAAAAATTGTAGGTGACAACGCGAATGGTGTTGAGGTCGATCTCCGTGACCCAGTCTTTGAGATAAGCCTTCTCGAAATTTTATGGCTATTTCGATGGTCTCAAAGGCAGATGAGCTTTGTAGTCAAAGTCGTAGTTGTGAGTGACAGCCATTTGGGAGCAGGCGGTATGCGCGAGCAACAGCTGTAATGAGGTCCAGCTTTCAAGCTAAGTACACAAACCGTGCGCCTTTAGATGGACACGAACGAGCTTAGAAATCATCTTTTTTGCTTTTCTGTTCTTTTGTATTTTCTCTCTCTCTCTCTCTCTCTCTCTTTTCTTCTACTGCTGGGACTGCATTGTGTGGCGATGCGAATACGAATAATCTGATGTTGAGGGCCCGGCCAGGAGGGGCGACAAATTCACCGCTTCGGAAGTGATGTTGTATGGCAGTTTCTATCTTATTTGCTAGAACATGCTCTTGCATCTCTCCCAAGGTTAGTTCCGCTGTCTCCGTCACGTCTATGCTGTGAATGAAAGGGTCCAGAAGCGTGGAGCGGTTTCAGACCATTTACCAGAGTTCGGAAGTTACTTAGCGAGAAGCGCTGGAAGGAAGACAACGAATAGGGAGAATAAGCAACCTGCATGTGGCAAATTAGCTGGGGAGCGTACATGACCACGAATAAAGAAGTGCAGGAACGGACGAGTGTGGCTATGTCGAGCCGAAGAGGGGTTCGGCCATGTATGTGTCGTTTTGTGACGCCGGAAGTTCGGGACCTGCGTCATGCAGTTTCGAAACTGATTCGCAGCTCGCCTCGACGGCGCCGACACAATAGACTTTTAGGCAATCATGGATGCTTGCCATAACGGTCTTTCTCGTAAACATCCAGCCAATGGGAGAGCCTGCATCCTCCCAATACCCACACCGACTCAACACCAAGCAGCGAGTACCGCACTTGTCTCCGCCCCGATGACGTGCCGACTCTCACATGGAGCCACACTTAAGCCGCGGCGCGCCACATTTAAGACAAGAATCTCAGGCACACAACACTGGCCAGGCCCTCAACAGACCGGCCATGACCCGTATCTGCAGCGTCATGTCATTTTATATTAATCCGCAGTACAAAAGCGTTTGTACCCGCTGTCGTTCAATTCAATCTTTCCCTCAAACAACTCATTCCACTCTTTCATTGTCTTTCTTTTGAACGCCAGCTGGCTGGCTTCCACTCACTTCACCTGAACCCCTCACGCATAGTCCGTGATATCTCTCCATCATGCATTTCATCAGAGCAGCCACCTCTGCTCTCGGAGCAATGTTCCTTAGCAGAGCCATTGCTAGCCCCGTTCCTGCCGCCGACCTTACCCGAAGACAAGATTACGGTGACAATGTTGGAGGCGCGGCCACCTTCTACGGCGGCAACGTTCAAGGCGGCATGTGCTCATTCAGCGGCTACACCCTTCCCCCCGGCATTCGCGGCACCGCCCTATCGAGCAACAACTGGGAGAACGCAGCCAACTGTGGCGCATGCGTCAACGTCAAGGGCCCCAAAGGCGAAACTATCAAAGCCATGATCGTCGACCAGTGCCCCAGCTGCGCCAAGAACCAGCTCGACCTGTTCCAAGGAGCCTTCACAGAGATCGCAAATAAGTCAGCCGGTAAGGTTGGCATCAGCTGGGAGTTCGTTCCCTGCGGTGTCTCCGGCACCATCAAGCTGAAGAACAAGGAGGGCACGTCGAAGTACTGGTTCAGCATGCAGGTGCTCAACAGCAACTTCGCCATCGACTCGATGCAGGTCTCGACCGACGGCGGCAAGACCTGGCAGAAGACCCAGCGCGCGGAGTACAACTACTTCGAGAACGATTCGGGCTTCGGAACCGATACCGTAGATGTCAAGGTTACGAGCAGCAACGGCAAGAGTATTGTCACGAAGAACGTCAAGGTCAGCGGTAGCTCCTCTCAGGAAGCGGACTCGAACTTTTGAAAGGGTTGCATGCTATTCGAAGCTTGCTCTTTTTTTTTTCTTCTCATCAACGCGAAGGTCGTTGGGTCGGGCTTGGATCCTGAGATTACAGAGCATGGGTCGTCAGCTGGGACTTTTCGGCGCCTCACTGTCTCTTATGTAAATACACTGATGTCATCAACTGCAAGTAGCCAAATGAAAGGCACTTCAAAGGAATTATTTCCGCTTTGGAATTTTGACTCAAAGCAAACGTTGGCGATATAGCAGCATGGTGCTCAGGGAAGTGCGGGCTGACTCCTCAGTGCAACCAATAGGAACGGGAAGGATTCGTTCACCCCAACAATGCTCGGCATCGGCCTTAACCGTTTGTCAGCCTGAACCACATGTCAGCTTCATCTGTTTGTCAGCTCTCCACCACATTCGGTGTCGGCCTTTGATACCTCCGACGTCCACCTCCACAGCACCGCATATATACACGGTGAAGCCGTCAAAGCTTATTCCAAAGCCAAGAAAAGATCCAGCTATCATGAGCCATCCAGTTCTTTTGATCTTGGGCGCGGGACCCAACATCGGTCAAAGTACGGCAGATGCATTCGCTGCAAAAGGCTACAAGGTAGCGCTTGTTGCCCGGGGAAAGGAGGACGGCTGGGGACCAAATGGCGAACTCGAGATTCGGGGAGATCTCTCGGACCCGGAAACAATTCCCAGAGTCTTCAATAAAGTGAAGTCAGAGTTTGGCCACCCGAGTGTCGTCATCTACAACGGTATGATCACGTGGTGATGTTGTTGCACCTTAACTTAGCTAATAGCCTACCACAGGAGCGGCACGAACTGTCTTGTCAGGAGATGATCCACTTCAGGATTTCTCACTGGAGAACTTCAACAACGATATGAATGTCAACGTCACTAGCGGTGCATTGGCTGCACACCATGCCGTCCTCAGCTTCAAAGAGTTGCCCGCAAAGACGCCGAAGGTGTTCTTCTTCACCGGGAACAAGCTGCCTGTGTTGTCTTTGCCTCAGGTCTTTTGGTTCGGCATGGGAAAGTCCGCAGCCGCGAAAATGATATGGGACTTAAGCACGGTGTACCGGGACAAAGGCTTCAGATTCTACTTCACCGACGAGAGAACCGGGGACGGCAAACCGGCGATGATGGCAAGGAGTGGGCCTGCGCATGGGGAGGTGTACGTGCGGCTCACCGAGACCCAGGAGCAAGGACCTTGGTATTACACCTTTGTGAAGGATCAGGGTTATGTTGATTTCTCGGAGGATGACAAGCAAGTGTAAACGGACAGTAGAGGAACGAGCAACAAATGGAAACAAACTAGTAGACCCTACAGCAAAACCCCCCTACTGACACATGCTTCAAATATCGCCGCTACTTCGTTGCTCCTCCATGATCAGCTCTCTTTCCTTTTCCATTTCGTCTAGGACAACACGAGTCCACTTTCGTTCACGAAAGCTGGACTTCTTCAACCATTTTGCGTGGCGGGCCACAAATTGAAAGATTTCCTTAAGAGACTCCTTTCCACCCCTGTGAACTTCACTTTCATGCGCCCAATCTTTGCAGAAACCATTCATGTCCCCCAGCCTCCACAGATTACGGTTCTCCGCGGGGGTAATGTTGAATGATCTCCCCTGAAATGTGGAAAGTAAGTACTCGTTCCTGTCATCAATTGCGAACAGAAGCAATGCACCTCCGACAGGCCAATGCAAATCTTGAGAGACTTCGAGTCCCTCAGGGCTCCGCAAGTTTGGAACGCAATGCTTCAGAATCGACGTCATTGCGGCCCACTTTCTTCCACTGATTGCTACTGTCCATGTTGACTTGAATGGAAGAACAGCTTTCCCTTTCCATTCTTGCTTCTCCAAGGCAGCTCTTTGGTCCAAGAGCAGCTCAAGTGGTTGGAGAGTCACCAAGAAAGGTATGACGTTACCACCCTCGACTCCCCACCCGTAGCCAAACATCGTCAAGAAATTCTTGTGGATGGACAACGGGTTATGGTTCATTATTTCAAGATCTTTGAGGACACAGTCTACCCTGCTCTGGAATTCTCGGTCTTGAGGTTGGCCGCTCGGCAGCATGACCTGCTTGATGGCTACAACTTTACGGTTGATTGCATCTTCACCCTTGAATACTCGGTACGAGGCACCTTCTCCTACCTTTTCCCAGTCAAGGAGGCTACTCGCGTCATAGATTGTGAGATCAAGAGGCTCAATCGTAGCCAGCAATTGGCTGAAAGAGCTGGTATCACTCTGGTTTCGGCTTCGGCATGAGACACTGGATATGAATGTGGCTACTCTGCTTTGTGAATTCACACGCTATGAATAGAAGAGTCAGAGAGTGTTGCGAGACTTTTCTTCAGTACTTGCCTCTAAACTTTGTTCTGTCATTATCGGTGGCTTAGGTTACTCAGACCGTAGTATGGAGGGGAAAAAATCCCGGTTCGTTCGTGGCTGCTCGGGAAGCAGCAATGTTCTCTCAAGTTTTGGATTGCTCAAAATTGGGGCTGATTGATTGAGGGATGCGTGCTTTTAATGACTATCCGTTCCAGTCACGACAAAATTTTCGTATCCTTTGAGCAAGGAGATGATCGTATCATAACGCCACAATCGGTTGCTGCCTGGTCTCGAGATCCACGCTAGTTAGCGCACCACTCGGCTCCGTTACACAGCCCACCCGACCTTAGCGAGGTGCTACGGTGCTCCTCCCAGGCGAAATTAACAAAGGAATCGATAAGCTGCCCGCAGCGGACGGTGGGGGCCACTTGTGATCTCGATTCAAAATGTGTCGCAAGACTCTTGAAAAGGCCTCGTACTAGTTCTTCGCGACTACTCTGCTGCAGGAACAGCTGGTTTGCAATTTATATATGTCCCCAAAATAAATTTAAAATGCTGTAGAACCCAGCAGTCTCATTGTCTTTTCACCCAGGACTTGGATGTACAAATCAATCCGTATTCCAAACACTTGGGCTTTATAGGACTGTGAATACGTACACTGTTGTTGCACAGCCTTCAAAACTAGCGTAAGACTTTAAGCTGGAGAATCAATAGATTACAGACTAGGAGCTGAAATCAGCAGAATTAAGATCTGTGCCCAAGCCATGAAACTTCCTCTCTTCGAAGGTGAAACTTTACGTAGTAGTGACAATTTTGATAGCTTAAGAGTGAATTGGTGCTCAAATCTAGGTATAGAACGTCCTTCATCCGCTTCAGGACAAAACGCTGGAACATGAGACATGAAAGAAGAGTATGAAGACAGATTACCCTTTCATACGCGGACAACAATGGCTTGGTTTGGCTTGACCTTCTGCTCACACAAGTCCTGCCACACCCCTTCCACGCCCTCTATCCCTTTTTCTGGTACGGTCTCAAACTCCCCCATACCACTCTCCTCCAAACACTTCTCCCATGAGGCGTTCATATTCTTGAAATACTCTTCTGGGCTCTCAGACTCAATAGCCACATCCCTGATCCCACTGGTATTGAGCTGCACCTTCTTCAGCTTTGCCATTTTCTCTTGCGCGCCTTTCATCTCCTCTTCCGAATACACCTTCATCTGCGAACCAACCGCAATGACGACGACCTCAGGCTTGAAGTCCGAAACCTCACCCGCCGCCCCCACCGCCTCCAAAAACCCCTCCAACACATCCCCGGCCGCCCCAAAATCCAGCACCACCACCTTCTCCGGCTTGAACCCCGCCACCCACGCCACCGTCCCCGGCGTCGCGAGCTCCCCATACCCCACCGCCTTACTAGCCACCTTCACCGCACCTTCGCCATAGCTCTTCAGCACCCCCGGCGCCGAAGTCGCCTGCAACAACGCAAGCGGGCCCTCGTCCCTATTCCGCAGCAGATTCCACGCGAACCCGCGGCCGGTCTTACTCGACGCAGACAAGCTCACCACCACCGCAGCACTCAAATCCGCGTCATCCGGCGTCCACGGCAGGCCCGCGCCGAGCGGGTGGACGGGGGTGCGGGCGCGCGCGGCGAATACGTGGCGGGCGGCGAGGTAGCCGCACTCCCAGACGGGCTTGAGCGCGACGGTGGCGGCGGCGGCGGGCAGGGCGGCGGGGATGGGCGCGGCGACGTAGCGGTTGTAGAGGTGCATGAGCGCCCGGCGGTGCGGCGACGTCTCGATCCAGTGGCCGGCGGGCGCCGCGCCGCGCAGCTGCAGGTCGAACGCGTGCGAGGAGGTCGGCCAGAAGCCCCAGAGCGTCGTGTCGGCGGGGAGCGCCGGGATCGTGCTGGAGAGCACGGTCGCGTAGCCCCAGGCTGGCACGATGCCCCAGGTCGTGTAGGGCGCTGGGGCGCTGGCGGGGACGGGGTAGGCGTCCCACCAGCGGAGGGCGTCGCCCAGGCGGGCGTAGGTGAGGTTGTTGGAGGAGAGGGTGATGAGGGTGGTGCGGAGGCGGATGGAGGAGGGGGCGAGAGGTGGGGGAGGGGTGGTGAGGGGGAATGTGGCGTGTTGGCTGTTGTCCGATTTGGACACGACGTGGATTAGGGAGTCCATTTTCGTTCGCGGTAGTACACCCGGAGAATTCGTGGTGTTTTTTTGCAGTCGTAACACTGCGGGGATATATACTATCGTCTGATTGTGTTGCATGCGGGGCAGCGGAGTCTGGCATGGCTCTTACCTCCGCGTGATGCCGAGCGCTTACTGAAGCCGTAAGCAGCCACAGCGATGTTGCCTACATTGAGATGCTGCGCCGCGTCGCTTGGCACGTTGGTCACCGCAACACCGGCGGTGTTTTGCCAAACCATCCGCCTGTGACAAATAACACGGATTCTCGGGGTGGCGGACATAGAAAACCCTCCGAGCGCAAAGATCCATGTGGAAACAAATCGTTGTATTGTAATTGGCTCACGGCACGACCAAACTAAGAGGCCTCATTACTCCTTCCGTTGCGCATATGTATCCAGACAAATTCTTCATGTACCCATGAAAGCATATGCGTGCTGTAAAACTTCACGAGTTGAACACTTAGAGTATGGGAGAAAGGGTGCGGGAAATCAGCAACCCGCATCGAAATATGCCGCGGAACAATCAACCCTTTGAGTACACAACATCAGAACATGTGAACTCTCCTTGCCGAGTGGAACATAGCTGGGAGAAAATCTTTGTTGTCGTTCAGATTCTCAACAGCCGCCTGGAGCTCTTTGGGGGTTCTCTTCAATACTGCGGCACTCAGGTTCTTGTCCAGACGTTCGGCTTGGAACTCGAACCACTTCTCAAACAACGTTAGGGCGGTCAGCTCGCCCGCGTGTTTTACAGCAGTAATGCCGAGATCGAGGGCTTGATTGAGAAAGTTGTCGGAGTCGTCATCCACCTCGTCTTCCGCAGCTGTATCATTCGGCCTCAGACCCCTCATCCATATGGACTCCTTAGCAGATCCTACGACCTGGCTGTTGAGGTAGTCTCGAAGTACGTAGCAGAGCTTGCGCTTCTTGCGCGACATGTACGTCTGCCAGACTTTCAGGAGACCCGGCTCGGGCATCGCATCATAGAAGTCGATCTTGTCTGTTGCGATGCGGTGGCCGTAGAAGTCGTGCGTTGAACCGAGCTCCAAGTGGCACAGGAACCAGTTCGCACCGGGGACGTCTGAGAATCGCGCCAGCACCCATTCGCCAGCCACTGCCTCCAGCTGTGGCTCCTCGATGAATTCAATCATGCGGACGACCTTCTGCTCGTCCCGAGTATGGCTGTCTTTGTCTCCTTCGGTTTCGACTGTCTGAGACTCGTCATGGTCTTTGCGCTCGGGTAACGTCGAATTGCCGGGAAGCCCGACGGCTTGCTTCCATATCTTTGTCGCCCTTCCTTCGGGTGGTTTGTACTGTTCATCCAACACCTTGTTCTGAACGACTTGAACCACCTTGAGCTGTTTCTCCAGAATGTGTTTCTCGCATGAGAAGCTCACTGTGACCTGAGCGAAGCCAGTGCTGATGCTACACCAGCCAGTAATCTTCTGGTGCGGGCTGACGGCATTGTCAACATGCTTCTGAAGCCTGTCATGTTCCTTTTTCTGGAAGGTGATGATGACGCGTTGTATGTCGAAAACGCCCTCAATGCCGGAGTTGTTCACGATGATTGGATTCGGTGAGATCATGCTCTCCATCTCTTCTCGTCTGGTATCTTCCTTTCCGTTGTCCAACTTTTCATCTTCAAGCGTTATGTTGTCAAAGTCCGGCGGCAGTGTAAGTCTTCTTTCGAGCTTTGGCTGTTCCTTCTCGTGTCCGCCACTGTCGCCGTGCTTTCCTTGTAGCAAGAACTCGATGCTATTCAGAAAAGCCTCAACGACGCGGTCCAATGGCTTCCACGCCTCGTCAGTCAACGTATTGGGAGATCCTATTGATGGTGATGGCGAAGTCTCCTCCTTTACTTTGGGTCGTTTTGCGGTGGGGCTTTCGCTTGAATCGGCAGGTCTTTTCTTGCTGAAAGACCCCTTGAAGGGTGATCCAAATCCCATGATATTTTTAATGGGAGCCTTTGCAATTTCAGACATTGAATCACTGTGCATCCTCGGGAGCGAGGGTTTGAGAAGCCTTTTGGCATCTGAGAAGATATCGTTGCCCGGTTTCGGATTTGTTTCGGAATTCCCGATGGTCTTCTTACCGCAGACTTTTTGGACGAACGTGAGGATCTTGCCGATGTCTCGAAGCTGTGGTTCAAGTTCGTTGAATGTGGCTGCCTTGACGATCTCTACTATCCTCTGAATCCAATGCATGGGAAGGTGCTCGTGCTTGTGTCCTTTGACGAAATTGATGATCTCGCGGAGCATTTTGACAACTTTCTGGAAAGTAGTCATTACCTCGTTGCGCTTCGTGTGTAGTCGGTTGGCGAGCATCTTGTTGCTCGCTGATTCCTCCTCATCTTGGCATTCGTGGAACGCATGTAGGCTGGATGGGTACAGAGACCGTCCTCGGATCTGACTTCCCAGGTCCTTACCGGCCCAGTTGAACACGGAGACATCATTGGAAGAAATGATGACCTCGTCAAAGAGTCGAACCAGAGCCTTGGGTAGCCCCTCTGCCATGAAAGTAGGGAATCTGACCGCCAGTAGACCCATTAAAGAGTACGCACGATCTGTCTCGACTGTGCACTTTCGATTGCATGCGAGTGACATGACTTTGTACGCCGAGAATTTGTTCCTCAAAGTTCCATTCTGCCAGCGTTTGAGACCTTGTATGTTGCCAAAATTAGCAATATACTGTCTGTCTTTCATGATCGACGTGTTCGCTTCTGCCACGAGGCATCGGAGTAAGAAGTTGATCACACGTGTCTCGTCACTTTCATGTCTTTCTTCATCGTTCGGCGAAAGGTGATCTTGAAGTCGAGCCCTGAGATTATGAAAAAGGATGATTCTGTCTCCATCTTCCGGTTTCTGTTCCATGAGAAGCCCCGCGGCTGCGATATGCACGGCGTGGGAGATCAAAGGGATGACGGTATCCATATCGAGGCTTTTTGGTAATTGAACAACGAGTTTTTGGAGCAGTAGGATCAGGTCTTGCGAAGCCACAACCTGAGCATCAGCTCCATTCTGTTGGGTCTGTGGCCGCAATCAGTGGCTGAACGGAGCGTCATAATTAAAAGGAAATCTTACATCACTCTCTGTGCGGCCAGCCATATCCTTCCAGACAGTCCGTAGCTTTTCCAGTTTTTCTTCTGAAAGTTTCTTGGAGTACAATTTGTCGGTGTACAAATTGATGAACGGGCATAAGTAGTAGTATGGACCGAGGCTCTCAACCGGTCGATCCAGGGGCCTCCACGCCGAGTTTACATAGAACGTCGTCTTACTTAGGACAAGTTCCTGTAGTGTCCACCCACGCGTAGACCATTCCGGGCATGCCTCGCGAATGCTGTCGAAATCCGTGATATTGGGTTCAGGTAGAGTATCGCTCTTGAATCGGTGCCATTCTTCGATCCATTCCGTGTCCGAGCGGGATGTGTCGAGATGTACGAGACAAAATTCGGCGTTAGAGTACCAGTCTCCCATGAGCGAGAGAGAGTCGATGAGCTCGCCCTGATTGGTCTTGTTGATGCAACACGTGTCGAGCCAGATGTAGCGTTTCGCGGCCGGGGGAAACGATTTGTCGTTGAAGATCTCTTGGGCTCTCTTGATGGAATACTCGATCTTTTTAGCCGACCGCCACCGTTGCAGGAGGCCGCTCATCTCGTCGACAGCTTCTCGAACCAGACTGTGGTCTTCGAAAAATTCTCTTTCTGCCTTGGTCGCCTTCCAGGCCTCTTCCGCCTTGTTGAGTATCTTTTGGGCTTCCTCTACGTCAGTGGCCTTCTGGGAGATTGCGCTCTGCTTGGTTCCGGAATCTTGCTCGACAACGCTTGTCTCCTTTGGTGGGCCGCTGGACACTGTTGCATCCATCTCCTGTGCTAAGGATTTGAAGACCGCTGACTCCCGCTCGGCGTGTGCAAGCTTGGATTTGGCGGCATCGAGTTGTTTGTTGGCATTCTCAAATTCTCGGAGAACTAAGGCCGAGCTGATGCGTTTGGAAAGGAGCTTCCCAACAATGAGCTCGTCTGAGCCATTCAACCCAATACCAGATAGAGCTTGATTGGCTGCCTCATCCAGGGAGTCTTGTGTCTCTTTCTCTTTCTCTTCGAGATCTGCCTTGCATTGGTTCTTGATGCTGGTCACGTCGTCTCGTCTGGCAATCTTTTCCGCTCTGACCATGGTTCGGTCACGGTCTCTCGCCCGTAAAACATAAGGATAGTCGACTTCAAGCCCCTTCCAGCTGTGCGAGAGCACGCAGTATTGGCTCGCTTCGTCAATGTCCACATTCTCTACGAGGTTCATGGTCTTAATATCGAACATACGCCTTGGAGCGCATACCGGCTGCTCAATTGAGGGACCCATAAGCTCGAAATCGAATGCACCTTTCTTCCGATCCGGCACGAAAGTGGGCTTGAATTGTGGCACGAACCAGAGGTTCAGGAGGGCCCGCAATTTCTCCGGATTCTTCGCAACATCTTCGAGTGTGGACTCCGATATGCTGATCAGGTCGGCGGCTTTCTCTTTGAGGAAGTCTACGGCATCCATGGCGAAGGTATGGGCTGCTAAAGGATGGTCAGTGTGTAGAAGACAATGCACATTGACATGAGAACTAACGAAAGCCGCGAACCCGAAATAAAGTATTCACAGTTGAATCGGATGGTTGAAACAGCAGTGGATAGCGTGGTGGCAATGCGACTTTGAATGTGTTTGTTGAGGTAGACACTATTTGAATGGTCGTTGACCGCTTGGCCTGGTCGAGTTCATCCAACCATTTCACACTGATCTGTGTGGTGCGGAGCACGCACACCGCCGGCAACCCCTCCCGAGCTAGGATAAGCAAATGAAGACAGCGTTTCTCTTTCTTAATCTGTCGCATTTTCTGGTTTTGCCCCGATACGAACGCTGAATCCGCCATCACGGATAATGGCCCACCGACCCAATCGTTTGGAACAGGTTGGAGCAATGGATTGTGCGTGTGGAGCCAAGGCTCCACACCAATCTGGTGTGCTCGGACCCGAGATCGATGAGCTGTCTCATGCCCCCAGCAAGTCCGCATTCTCCTTCCAATCATGTTTGCCATTGGCCTTTTCAGCTCGCTGCCTGAAATGCAGGGCTTGCGATCACAGGTGATGCGTGTCAATGCGTTCTGCGAAAATTTCCAGCTTGCGTTCTGATCGGCACTCGGAGCTGATGCCAACCAGTCGTCCTCTCGACAGGGTCCATCACACAGCCAGCCACTGTAGACAAGCTACTGCAGCTGCAGCACATGCAGAAATCAAAGCTATGGGGCAAGTTTCACCGGTTTTCGGATTGTTACACGTATTGACACCGCCTCTTTCCCCGCTCCCGACTTGTCAAAGCTCAGAACTCAGCCTCATTGCTCTTTTTCCCAAGTTTTTGCCGCAACCTGCAAGTGTTTCTTGGGGTATGCAAAGTGTACAACAGTACTGCTTGCTCTCTGAACAACACCGATTACTTCATTCGCACCACGCAACCATTTCAATTACAGATATTCTGTTTAAGTAGCATACCATGGCTTCATACCACCGTATTCTCCAGGTATTCGACAGGTCTGTTGAGGGCAAGAACGTGGAATGCAACTGGTACGTAGGCAGCACAACATGCAATTTAATACTAATGATGATTATTGGAAAGTGACATCCATCCGTGGGAAATTCTGATTAACGAAGAGCGGTGGTCCGGCAAGATTCGCCTGATCGGATTTGTCGACGTCTTCTTCCTCATCTCCTACGCGACCAACGACCGCTTCGAGCACGGCATCATCATCTACAGTAAGCCCTATGCGGTCTATCACTAATAGCTTCGCTTTTATAGCAATATAGACTGATATTAATCCACAATAGAAGACGATGGCGCCATTCGAAGCACTCTCAAGGATGCTGATGTGGCTGCAAATGACATCAGCTTAAACTTGGTGAACAAAGAGATGGTGAAAAATAAGAAAGGTACCTGTATTCCTCTTATTCCTTTAGTAGGAAACTTATTAACTCCGCTCCTTTGTGCAACTACAGCACCAGAGAAGTACTTCTCCCTCATCGGGAACGACAAAGGCAGCCTTGATTACACCATTGTTAGTCTGGGTCACCCGGTCAGCCTCAGCACGGAATATCCGAGATCTGCTTTGCAGAAGTACGAGATCAAGCTTCGCAAAAACAAAGATCCAAGCATGGCTGGTGAGTCCAATCACAGTGTTCAAGTGCGCAGTCACGCTGACAACTCTTGCTAAGGGCCTATCCTCCGCGGAATAAATCAGCATACCATCCCAGAGCTGATGCATGACGTTGTTCGTCTGGGGATTGTATCAAATGCCGAGATGACCGCACATCTTGTTAATCAATTAATGAGTGGCACGCATACTGAAGATACAATGAGGAAATGGATGGCTGCTCTTGGAGGCCCGAGTAGAGTTGGCCATGGAGCAATTTCAGGCTAGGAGGGCGCCATGAAGTTTTCTTGCTCTAGGAGGCAAACAACATTAGGCATGGCGTCTTTTGAATCCACGGTAGTGTTGTTGTTCATACGTGAAATTGAATGAAAGTTGATTCCACGCGTTTGAGCTCCTTTTTTTTCTCTCCCACAGAAAAAACACAAGCATGTGACTATTACCAAGTGCTTTTCAATATCTATTCCAACATCTTTCCAAAAGTTTCAGGCGGGACGGCCTTGGCCGGAGTAAATAGCGCACTAAGAAGATCAAGCTCCTCATTTCACCGTCCTACATCTAAGCAATAAGAAAGCAATAGGATCCAAGATTTCCATTGAAGAGCTTTACAACCCTATTAGAAGCTTGCACAGAGGGGTGCTTAGCTGTGCTGCCCCACTACCCTGATGATAATACCGTTCAAGTCCATTTGGTGGACCGTCGTCGAAGCCATACGCGTATGATGGAATACCTGCTGAAACAATCTATAAACCACATATCATATGACGACATACCATGTGCTGAACTTTCTACACAGTCGAATTCTCAAAAGGGCCGCCAAGAGAATAAGGATATTGGAAAATCTTGAGTTCACTGATCAAGTCGTCCGAAAATGTTTTAACTATCTACGCAAGTAGTTTGCTCACTTAAAGCGTTCCGTATGCCAAGGGACGTCCTTTCTACTATCATTTCATTTGTAACCCACTACACCATTGTAGATTCGGCATAATCGACAGACGAAAAGGGATAAGACTTGGGGAATCTGACGATGAGACTTCCTGATTTTTATTAAGTTTAGTTCTCGGAGCCCCATTGGCTCTACGTCAAGAGTTGCTTTAGGAGCGACTCGGGCAGACTGAGCTCGGACTGAGTCGGAACATACTCCGTACCAGGTTGCATGCCGCAGCCAAGCACCATATTCCAGCGAGAATATCGGAACCTTAACGGGACCCCACACAGCCACGCTGTGCGAGAGAGCCAAAGTATTTAGTACAGCAACTGTTGCTGGCTCGAGACATACTGTCTTAATAATGCAGAGAAACTTCAATGCGTCGATTCTCCACCTGCTTGCAGCACTCGTCTGCCTCAAATTTGAACCGAATACCTGTTTTCAATCAAGTTCACCCTCTTATTTTGCTCGTCCAAGGCCTTGGCAAGATGCACTGGGGCCCGGAATGGCACGGAGTTAAGTCTTCCGCCCGTCAACTGCGCTTGAATGCTCCCACACACTGACGGTTCCCAAGCACAATCCCGCATACAAGCGAGCCACACGTCGCCTTTCCCAAACCGACCGCATGAGATCATCGCCGCCCACCCATAAGCTTTCGAAGTGAAACCGCCCACGTCGCACCCACCCACGCCTTCCTGATCTGACAAAAGAGAAAACAAATATAGTGCGCTCAAAAGGGACAACAGAACATGCGCGTATATGCGTTACACTATTGTACATCCCACTGCCCCCAAACCGTCCAAACCCAACAACTGGTAGCCCATCGTAAAAGTGGTATAGTGCGCCCTCCCAAAAATAATCCCGTGAACGCATGTCCCTATCATCCCCATCCGTCCGACATTAAACTTTTTTTTTCCCTCCCCTCCACCGCGGCAAAAATAGCAACAACGCCTCGACACGCGTCATCCTGCCCCCAGCCGCCCCACGCACCACCTCACGGCATTATCTTCCTCCCCGGATGCCCATCCTCCGACACGGCCAGGTAGGCTCCGTAACCCAGCGGCGCAAACCCGAGCTCCAGGTCGGGGTGCAGGCTCGTGACGTCGGTGGTGCTCCGCTGGGGGGTGACGGTCAGGCTCCTGTCGGCCTCGTGGCTGGCGGTGATGCTGCTGTGGCCGTCGTCCAAGACGGCGCCGTCGTGGTGGTGCTGCACGCCGCCCAGGTCGTCCATCAGGATCACCGTGTCGCTCTTGTTCGCGCCGACGCTCTTGCCCAGCGCGCTGGCCCTGTTGTTGCCGGCGCTGTTGTCCGTCTCGCTCGCGGTGTCAGCGCCGGTCCCGCGGCTCCCGATCGTCGTCAGCGTCGTGCCCGTGCCCCAGAGGCTCCAGCTCCTCTTCTTGCCCACCGCGCGGGCGGCGCCGCCGCCGCCTCCGTCGAGCGGGGATGGCACGGCGACGGGGTTCTCGCGTGACCGCGCCGACGCGCGCGACTCGTGGTTGCTGAAGACGCAGGGGAACAGGCGCACCAGCAGCGGCTTGCAGCACGGCAGGCACGCGCAGATCAGCCCGACGTTGGTCTCGAGCGCCAGGATGATGTAGTTCCACACGCCGTCCCAGTACGGGTCGCGCGACTTGAACCAGACGGTGAAGAACCACATGCGGAGGACGCCGGCGACGCAGATGCTGTTGGCCGCGAAGGAGAGAGATGGTCAGGGCGCGTCCTGGAGGGGGGGAGGGGGGTCGCGTTTTTGAGCGGGGGAGTATGGGGGATTGCAGCTTACATGACACCCACGCAGAAGAGCCCGACGAGGCCTAGGCGCTGGTCTTTTGGGACGTGCATGCCCCAGATAAAGCGGGCGGGCCAGAGGAAGATGCAGAGATCGCTGAAACTGTTCAGTGCGGCGGTGGTGATCAGGAATGCCTGCTGATTGATGCAGTCCCGGTTGATCCTGATGCGGTCCTCTTGGTTTGCTACCGGCGGGCAATTGACGTATTGATCAATCTGGGGGATCATCGTGCTGATGCACCAGCAGACCGAGTAGATGATGGCGCCCTTGCAGAAGTAGTCGTTGAAGGTTTGCAATGGGAAGATGCGGAGATAGTTCAGGCAGATGGAGACTTTGGTCAGGGCCACGCCAATGGGATAGAGTATCTCGAATATGATGTTTATCTGAGCCCGCGGGTTAGCTGCTGCCGTGTGACGAGCGCGGGAACAGAGTCGCTGCTGGGGCTCACCCTCAGGGCCTCCATGACCCATTCTGGCTTCACGTCCCACAAGTGCCGCGTCAAGTTAAGCCTCATAGTCGAGTACAGGCTGGTTACTGTCACGGTTGTCAAGCAGGCCTGGGGACACACGACGGTCAGTACTCTGCAGATTGTGAGTGTTAAAATGCGACGCACCCATGCCGGCAGCATGAGCCAGTCGTCCCAGGCGAGGATGTGGCGGAGAACGGCTCTGCTGTAGAAGCGCGCAGCGACAGCCAATGTCATGAAAACCAACAGCGGTATCTCGATTGACGCTATGTAGGGAACGCGGTCGGGAGGGTCGACGAAGTTAGGCGCTGGCCAGTCTGCCGAACCCCCGGCAGCTGCCATGATGCATTATGACGCCGAAGGCTGAAAGGAGCGTGCTGGTCCAAAGAACACAGAGCAGTATAGGAGTGAAATAGATGGGATTGTCTGTGAAAGTAACAAGGGAACAAAAGCTTCGGGGCGCGGTCAAAGGACACGGAGCGGCGCGCGCACAATAAGATCTGCGTGCATCCCTTCATGTGACGAAACGCTGGGCCACGAGCTTGCCATCGCTGCGGCGGGGCGGCGGCAGATTATCTGGAGCGTTTTAAGCTTCATCCGGGCCTGGGTATCCTGCCTCCTTTTGGGCGCAGGCGCTGCCTGTGATTGGCCAGCCCGCCAGGAACCTCATGGACGCGTTTCCCCCGGGCTCCCTTTCTTTTCATTGAAGTCTTTCAGGCCAGCCGGGCCCCCGGCCATCCAACAATTCTGACTTTCCGATGCAGCTGGCGCGCCCACTCCGCCCGGCTGCAATCTTGCGCCAGCCCCTTTCCCGGCCTGCTGGCGGCCGGCCGGCGCGCGCTGCAGTGCTCGCAGCAGGAGTGCCGCGCGCAGCGGGCGGCGCAGGGCGCGTCCGCATGAACCACAACCTGGAGCAGCAGCCGGGGCAGGTTGATCCCTGCGCCGCCAGTGCCGGCGGAACCGCACTGGCACTGCCCTGCGCAGCGGCCGGGCGGACTCCGCTCGTGGCTGGCGGTGATGTCCGCCGCGACGTGCTGCGCGGCGGAAAATAGAACGGAGGCCTTGCCGGTTCGGGTAATTCCCAATCACCAGACGCCCGCTGCGAGTAATGCAGCAATAGCGATGCGCGCCGGAAGCGAGATGGCTGTGTTTCTTTAGGCCCGGACGCGTCTCAGGTGCGTGCGTAAGTCGTAGTCTACTTCAACATCTGCTCCCCAGCCCTTCCAGCCTGGCGCGGCCGGGTGCTGGCTTGGCTCCGCTGCTGTCTGGGCAGTGGCATGCCGGGACAAGAGGCGCGCGTTGGGGCTAGAGAGATTGGTGGCACTCTGGGCGTTCCTGGCGTCGACGGCTTGGTGAGGCGTTCGGCCGCTAAGGCGGGCAAGGAACATACAGCGGGCGAGGAGTGTGGTTCTGGTGTGGGCTCAGACAAACACCTCCTTAGTAAGAAATCTTCCACCCAACGACCGCTGCCCCCCGCTGCCGATCACATAACAGCGGAGGCCGCAGCAGGACCCGCACGCCGCGCGGATGGCCGGCGTCCCGCGGGATGGTGTGGACGACCAAAACAGCCTCGGCAGCACCTCCAGCCACCGCCCGCCGCCCACACCACCCTCGCTGCATTGCGCGTCCACAACGTACGATGGGCAGCAAAGGAAGGGCCGAGTCTAGAATCGAAGCAGTGGGAAGTGGTCGAAATCCTAAATTGCATGAGACGCCCCGCCCCCACGGGAGAGGCGTCCGGCTGGACCGATGCGGTCCCCTCCGATATGCTCGCCGTTCCCCTGCAGCATCGGTTTCGCGTAGTCCCGAGTCCAACGCAGGGGGCCGTGCCCTTGGAGGTACTCGGCCCGCAGTACAGCAGTCCGATCCCACGCGCACCTCCGCGCGTTTCAGCGCCGCCGCCCGAACGGCAAACCGGAATCCTGCGGCTTGCACGGGATGAGACCTTTGCCGTCGGCTAAGCACGGCTCCGGCTCCGAGTGCGACCCGGCCTGAGTGTGTGGTGTTGATCAGGTCCGGGTGTCTGGATGCGATGAAGTCATTGTGGGAAGACTTCTGGGACGATTACTACTTTCCATGCTGCGCTGTCAAGCAGATCATTGCCACGCGTGCCCAATTATTCAGCTTTTAAAGCCTGACAGCGCTAAGCCTCACATTAGTTCCCGGCTTCCGGCGGCAATTACCCCAAACTCCGGATCTTATGTGCAGTCCCCGCGATAATAGACGATCAAAAGACTGCGGAGGGAGCGTGCACGGCGATCTGCGGAGATCGCAGAGCAGCAGAACCCCAAAGAAGAAATTAATTCCGCCCAAGATCGGGGTTTCCCTTGAAGAGCTCGGAAACACTCTTTGAGGTTGGTCCTCTGCTCTTTGAGACCAGACTACTCCTGCGAGGTGTACTCATGTTCTGTCGTTAGTGTGACATGATCGGGTCGCTAAATCTTCACTGTCCAGCGCTTCATCTGCTCCCGTTTTCGACCACTGCCATCGGAAAGAGGAAGCGACAGAAACGGCAGACATTTCAGCAGCACCGTCGTCAGAAGGTGGTATCCTTAATCAGGCACAAATTCATCTACCGACTTCTATCATGAAAGCCTCGCGGCAGGCCGCGGAAGAAACGAACGGCTTCAACTGCACTCAACCCTCTTCGTGGACATTCAAACCCATCTAGGCGAAGGGGTGCTTCCAGCCAAAGTGCCAAAGCTATCCGGTTCCATGCCTCAATGGCTCATAGATGTACGTTATCTCATGAATCCGGTCGAACAGAGCGCCCCACTCTGTACAACCATTCCTTGATTCACTGACGCCCCAACGCTTGATCTTATATCTTCTGTCTACAACTATGTCAGATCCTGCCTGGCCTTCTCTCTGAAACGTGGTTTTCTCCGGCTCACATCACTCCTTCACAGGCCTCCTAATAAATTAGCATAACCGTCTTCCCCGAATAATAAGCTCCTCTGTCATGGAAGATGTCCTTTCTAAAGATGAGAACGAACAACTCCAGTAAACCTAGCGTTTAAGGTTGGCTACGGCCCCTCTCCAAATACCTAAAGCTGGGGAGCCGGTTGAGAATGAATTTGGTCATTGAAGGAAAAAGAAGAAGGTAACGTTGTGACTGAGGATTCGAGCACCGGATTTGATGACAGCTTTGGCAGTGTGACGGATCCCCACGCTAGGGACTCAGAATTCTTGTTAATGATTGCTAACATTGCTTACAGTGACTACACATTTTAAACCCACGTCGAATACATCTACGACCACCAACCTCGTCCAGAGCCATTATATTATCGATACGCCGCAGCGTAACTCATTTCCTCTCCCCCGTGACTGGTAGCTTAGAGGATTATGGCCGCCACGTCTTCAGTTTAATATCGCAGACCTGTATAAAATTACTAACATACCGATGACCCATCCATACCTGCGAGAAGCTCTTTGATACAAAAGAGTAAAGGGCAGACGAGACTAGGCCTCCAGCAACGATTGAAGCTAGCCTGTTGCATGAATAAACACAATTTTCACATTGAATAAAACAGAGCTGCTTCATCTGCACATAAGTGTAAGGTTAGTGGAAGGTCCCCCAAACTTGTCCGTTGCTTCACTGCTAAGTGAACTACATACGAGGTCGGTTCGGATAGTACTGTAACACGTGGGCAGTTGAAGCATTCATCTAGATAGGATTAATATTCCTTTCACTGCACATCTGCATCCGGAAAAATGCTTCAGCTACCTACGTGTTGCAATACTATTCAAACCGACCTCGTATTTGGATTAGTTTTGCGTTTCTTTCACTTGACAATCTGATCCCGAAGAATACCTTAATTTCCCATGTGTGAAGAGTACAGCATTCTTAAACCACTTCCCGAGCCAACGACGTGTGCATCGTTCTGTCCGTAAACAAGGGTGTTCCGGCTAACTGATTGTTCCTTGAAAGGCTATTCACGCTCGCACATCCATCACATTAGTCAGTCTCTTATATTTCCTGGGGCTACAAAAGCCTGTTATGCCTCGAAGCTGAATTACAGTTTCTCGTTATATTTTTAGCTTCATTTTGCACCTTCCGAATTCGGAATGGGGACAATTGCATGCCCGAATTCGCGGTAATATACCCCGATTATTTATTATAATGGAAGCATAGTACATGGGGTGTAGATGGACACATCTAAATAGCTATATTACGCTTCAGCGCTCCCCCAAAGCAACTCAGCGTGCACCACTAGTCCAACTCGAACATGGCTACCAAGTACCCCATGAGGGTCAATATATTTGTTGCATTGACAACACCAAGCTGGCGGGAGACACAAGCTTCTAAACTTACCAGGAATGATTGGATTAGTATGCGCTAATGAAGTTTTGATTGTCGAGGCCTTGTAGACATTGAACGCGGTCACCAAGGCCATTATGAATGGTAGATTTGATCACTAATCGGTCGAGCGTGTGCTTCAAGATACCGAAACTAACCTGAATGCCATTTTATTTTTATCTCTATGGATGCCCATGAACTTTATAGGAGGGACGGTCGTAGGAACGTTACAGCAATCCACGGGGGAATATCCTTCATCTTCCGCGATGCCTGCGAGAAGCCGTCCCATGATTTATTAATGATCCAAGCAGCAAATAAAATGCATGCAGGCCACGGCACCATGTGATGGTCAAATCTAAAGCTTGTGATAGTGAAAGTAATAATCTACGTATTCGAGAATCTATCACTCCGCTAAGCAGAAGCCGAAAGATTTACTCCCCCACAAAATTCCTGCGCAATGCCGACCAATATCTCTGTCGCCTGATCCAAAGACTCAACGTCCACCCCTTCCTCCTTCGCATGCAGCCCCTCGCCCTTTGGACCACAGGCAACAACCGGAATACCCTTATCAGCCAGCCGAGCCGAGTCTGCCCAGAACGTCCCCGCCGCCAGCCCGGACTCCTTACCTGCAACCTTCCGAACACGCCTCCCCACCAGCTCGACAAACGAAAGCTTCTTCGGAATCTCGAAGCGACACCTCTCAAACGAGATCCTCAGCGCACACTCGCAGCTCGCCACCTCGCTCTCCACCTTCTCGACCACCTCTGCGGTCCCCACCCGAGCCGGTCCTTCTCTCCAGCGCGAGCGGTGCGGCGCCGCACGGCCTGGTGTCCGTCGTGGGCGCTGACGGTGCAGGCGGCCGAGACGCCGGGGCGCGGGACGGGGCCAGGCCGCAGTCCATGCCGGCCGTGATGGTTGGCGTCGGGGGTGCCGGTGGAGAGGGCGGGGTGGAGGCAGGGGGCTGTGTCTGGCTCGACGGTGGTGATGTGGGGGGAGCGGTTGGGCGGGGGAGGAGGGGTTGTGTAGCCGTCGACGATGCGTTGTAGTGAGAGTCCAGATGGATGGGTGGGGTTGAGGGAGGGAGGAGAGAGGGTTGCCTGTGGGATCTCTTCGTAGTGCTCGAGTGCCGTGTCTTGGATCAGGACGCCGCCGTCCTTCTGGGACGTCGTGAAAACGGTCAGGATGGCTTCCTCATAGTTGCCTTCGATCTGTGTGACCGTGGCTTCCTCACTGGCAATCATCTCGATCGTGGTAGGGTGAATGCCGGCGGGGACGGGTATCCGGACGGGTGCACCGAAGATGCTGCCCATGCGAGCGACTGCGCGGCCGTGGTTGCCATCGGTGGCAGCGAAGAGAGCAGTCGGTTCAGAGCAAATCGCCGCCCTCACAGCATCGATGTCTGAGTCCAGAGGCAAGTCGAACTTTTGTGCGATGGCGCGGAACGTGCCCTAGAAGGCGCCGAGTATCTTCAAGGATGGAAGACCCAGACGATTGCTCTAATCTTTGAGATAGACATCTTTCACGCCAAGTTCCTGTGCCACCTCATCCAGGGATATGAGGCTGGTTGGACGATATTAAGGCTGCTTCCGGTGAAAAGCATCGATGAGTTTTGTGGAGGCGGTGGGCGGCGTAACCCAGGCGGCCGGGCTGAAGTAGACAGGGCGACGGTGTGAGGCCATGGCTAACATATGAGTACAGATAATAGATACGGTCGAGGCCGGTCTGTAGCCACGGCGCTGCCTGGTAGCTGGCGCGAGAGGTGGGTATATTGGGCACCTCCCCTACCCTCCTCTTAACATCATGCTCAAACGTTATCTTCATCGCAAGGTCACCTACTTTGCCACACAGGGCCCATTTCTTCTCCGTCACATGCCGTTGTGACCCGGTTGTGGGGGCCAGGCGTTTGGTGCGGCACAGCACGTAGCGCGCGCGAAACCGGCTCCTGGCCAGTAAGAGCACTCGAAGGGTATCTACCCCTGCTGTCACCTTGCATGCTGATCTATATTTGCAATGGCATTATTTACAGTACTTTCCTCGCTACCGCCCTACATAAGACACGTTCATCGCCTCGTTGAGCTTCCTGGCCTTTGAAAACTTCGTCCCGTGAGAATGTTCCCGATCAATTAGTTTTCTGGCCATTATTCCCAGCATTCCTGCACCACAGTCTTTTTCGATTTTAACAATGGGTGACAAAGCCCTCGATATCGCTGTAGAAGACGACGGATTTCACACCTGCAAGCACTGCCAGGATAACGTTCTCCTTTCTCCCAAGGTTTACTGTGACTCGTTCTCAGGCGTGTATAAGAAAAAATTATCCATGAAATACATTGTGCAAGCCTCATCGGAAGGCTGCGAACTGTTTCAGCTGTTTCTCGTCAGATATCGCGAGGAGCTAAGAGGAGAAGAACCTCCATCGGACTATTTGGATCAAGAAAAGACTGATGATTCTGTTCGGTCTCAAAGGAGGGGGTGCTAGCGACGTTTACATAACTTCTGAGGGCTGGAATGACCTGCACGGCTGGTTCGGAGAAGCTTCCACGCACCACGGCAAGTGCAGCGCTCCAAATGAGAACAACGCCACTGATAGGTCAAGTGTAGATGATCCGACAGTCAACTTTGTTACAAAAAGAGCATATGATTTGGACATGGCATCGACGCAAATCTTTCAGCTCGCGCGACGGTGGCTTGACATCTGCAAACAGGAGCATTCTGGGCATTGTTCCAGACGGAAATCCGTCGTCCCAACCCGACTAGTCGATGTCGGCCTCCCTGACGGACCACCATGCCTCAAGATCCATGAGACAGTAGATTCTGAGCAGGTCAGCTGGTGCGCACTCAGCTACTGCTGGGGAGGCATGCAGCGCGGCACAACCACCATGGCAAACCTTCCCAAACGTCGCTTTGAAATCGTGCTCTCCGAGCTGCCAAAGACCGTGCAGGATGCCCTGACAGTCACGCGTGAGCTTGGGTTCCGGTACCTTTGGGTCGACTCCTTGTGCATCGTGCAAGACGACAGCCACGACTGGGCCAAGGAGGTTGGGAAGATGGCTGAGGTCTACATGGGCGCATCCGTGACCATTTCCGCCTGTTCTGCATCCAATGCCGAGCAAGGCTTTCTTTATCGGCGTAGGTTGGATGACGTCCTGGGCATCAGGTATCGACCGCAGCTACTCAAGTTCCGGTACCAGTGTCTTCCGCCAGAAGCGACACAGCCAGAGAACGTGGCAACTGGCTGGCTCCACGTTGCCAACTGGGGAAACTCAAGCTGCAAGCATCCCGTCGAAGAGCGCGCGTGGACACTGCAAGAGTTTCTGCTGAGCCGACGGCTGCTCGTGTACTGCGCCGGCCGCATCCAATGGCTCTGCAACGGCGCGATGGCCGACGAGCACGACATCCGGATCCGCTCGACCGCAAGAACCCTGCTCCCGCGCATGACGTGGCGGGAAGTCCTCGACGAATACAGCGGCCGCGCCTCCTCGCACGGCGACGACCGGCTGGCCGCCCTCGGCGCGGTGGCCCTCCAGTTCGCACTGCTGCAGCGGCAGAGCCGGCAGCTGCCGCCATCACCGCCGGCGTCGACCACGGAGCTGGCGAAGGACTACCTCGCCGGCCTGTGGCGCGACGACTTGTTCGTACACCTGGGGTGGTACACGGTGTGCGCGTGGCCGCTCCCGCGGGCTCCCTGGCGCGCGCCCAGCTGGTCCTGGGCCGCGGTCGACTCCGCGGTCGCGGTGTGGTCACCGCAAGCGGACGGTGAGCCCCCGCCGCTGCTGCCGAGGCTGCTGGCGGACGAAGTTGTGCCGGCGTTCGTGGAAAATCCGTTCGGCGCAGTGGCGAAGGCGGTGTTGAGGATAGAGGCGCCGCTGCTGCGGGTGCGGTACTGCTACTTGCCAAAGGTCGCGGCGGAGGCCGGCAAGAGACTGGAGCCGGATGGCGTGATCGTCGTGCTGAGGAACCAGAGTGGTGCGGCTGATGAGGAGGAAATGGGTGTGGCTGCGGGTGGAGTGTTGGGTCAAGAGGAGGGGTCTGTGGCGTCGGGTGATGCTGCTCTCGAGGGCAACGGAGAGATCGTGCATACGCCTATCTACGCGGACGCTCTTGATTCTCTCCCTTTTCTTACTGTGGCAGATGCGAGTGAGAGGCGGGAACAGGTGGCGGAGCTCTGGCTTATGAGGGTGTCGAATTTGGTGTACCTCGTTCTAGTAGAGGTTGGCGAGGGTGTGTTCCGGCGGTGTGGTGCGCTGAATTTGGATATACTCTCGTGGGAGGCGAAAGAGCCCACGATGGGGGAGAGAGCGATGCTGCAGAGAGCGATGAACAGGGTGCCGTGGAGGACGTTCGACTTCGTCTGACGGCGGGGTGAGTTCTCACTGATTGCTCCCTGGAGAGCAATCCAGCTTTGGTTGTGCCCAGAGACACCAATTCCAGAGGTGTTTCCCAGAGCACCTCACCTTTCTGGTGATGTCCAAGCCTCTAGCTCATCTCCACCCTTGGACGCGGCACTTCCGCCGGCATTTCCCCACAACACTGCATTTAGCCTACCCCTCCAGGACACTCCACCGACGTTGTCCCACAACATGAGCTCTAGCTCATCACACAGTGGAACTAGTGACTCAGAATACGCCTACTGAGTTAACATACGTTTGATGATAAGTATCATTGCGGGTTGAAGAAGCTGTGAGAATGCATTCGGATCCGGGCATCTGCATCCACGGCGGGGTCGGGACTCGACGTTCAACTAGGCGTAGATCGGTCGGATTTGGCCCTCGCTCTACTACTCTTTTGCCTTGGAGCTGTTGGATGGAGAATAGTAGACGGTCTGACACATTGACTTAGAAAAGAGCCAGATGATCGATTAAACCCCAGAGCTGAACCATTCAAATCGAAAATGGCTTCAACCTTGAGAATACAGTCCTTGATTTCTGCTAAGATTGTCCTACCCCGTGCTCTTCTCGAATTTCTTATTCCAACTCATGATCCATAGTAAAATATCGAAGAGGTAGGAGTATCAACACCACATCGTGTTATATTCGATACAGGGTCGGAACTCGTCGTTTAGTTCGTGCCCAGGCTTTCCTGAAGTTGCTTGACGAGGGTAACGTACAGCACCTGGGCCTCCTTAGTAGTGATACCCTCGTCAAGCTTCTTCTGCCAGGCGTTCTTCATAGCTTTCCCCTGTTCAGACACTCAGGCATTAGCCACCACATTTGAGGAAGAAAAGCAGCAAGTACACCCGTCACTTAGACAACAGGATTTGATCCGACAAAACTTCGTGGGTGCAATGCACATAGCAAGGCTGGGAAAGGAAAGGCCGTATCCGGGACGGTGAGTGTGCGGAAGCGCAAGCAGTGCGAAGGGTGGACGGAGGGTATACCTTGACGTCAAACATCCCGGGTTTCTTGTCCTCGATGTTCTCTCCGTTTGCGATCTTGGCGTAGGCGTACAGCTAGGGCTTGTCAGCGTTTCGGCCAAGAATTACAGCGACATGGCGTTGCTGGGGAAGGAAGAGATGCAAAACTCACCTCAAGCTGCTGGGGCTGAGTAGGTGTGGACTTAAGCTTCTTGACATCCTCGAAAGCCTTCTTGAAATCGTCTTCAGCTGTCATGGTGGGCGAGAGATCGTGAGATTAGGACGATTTCTGGCTGGGGGACTGTGGTTGATTGTGGAAAAGAAGGCGAAGAGTCGTCGAGGAAGAGCGATGAGGATGTGGGGTTTGGCGGGGCAGACACAAGATCCCATCACGCGGCTGCCGGACCAGAGCGTTGTGACGCAATGGCCGTCGCCTGCCTGTTGCGCCCTGCCAGCCCCAACAAACAGGACGCGCCCGGCTAATCGGTGCATGATTTACATGTGCTTGCCGAGCCTTCGCTTGGCTGACGCCTGTCTGTTAGAATGCGCATTCGCGCTGTTCCTCGAGCACTTCTCCAAGCTGGCTGCGAGAAGCTCTCTGAGACCTGGGCGTGTCTCGGTCGGCTGTCCGCGGACTGGAGCTCAAATCTTGTTCAGATCCCAACTGTTGTTGACCGCGAGTCGTGACCACCTTTCCACAATGACCCACTGCAGCTGCAGCGCCTGAGAACGTCATCGGAGACAGAACTCACTGCCGAGGTCATCTAATGTCACGCCCGTCAGATTTCTAGAACTCATGGTGCGATCCAGTAAAGTCGCCGGGCGTCCGTCCAAGCTCTTTCCATCCGGGTTGAAGCCAAACAAGTCATGTTGAGAAAGATTCCTCAATTACTGCAGTTAAGTCTACTAATCTGTGTCACAATATCCACCGCCGGATGTTCCAGCCTCAGCGCATGGAACAGTCCGTTGGTGCCTGCCACCACCACCACCACCACCACCACCAAAGTATCGTACTTCGTCGTGTAAATTCCTCTGCTCCTCAGATCATGGTGCGTAATGCAAGGACTCCCGTCCGCCAATAAAGCCCATTGAACGCCCAAAAGCAAGAATCCCGAATTAAGCCAGCAAAAGCCGCATCGTCGCCGATATGTGTCTCGTTCGTCGTTACGCGGGAGGAGAGAAGGAGAAGGGAGAGCCTGCCAGGCGCTTAGTTGGCCAGGATGGTCGAAACGAGATCTGTAGCGCCCGTTAGTTCCCGAAGAGAAAAAAACAAAACCCAACCAGCACATGGAGTCTCCGATGTGCGCAACACTCACCTCTGTACTGGATCTCGCCGGAACTGGTGTCGACGGCCTTGAGCAGCTCGTCAACCTCGTCGTCCGTCATCTTCTCGCCCAGGTTGGTGAGGATGTAGCGCAGCTGCCCGACGCCGATGAAGCCGGTGCGATTCTGGTCGAAGACCTCGAAACCGCGGCAGTATTCGTCGATGTCGCCCGGGTCGCGGAAGCCGCCGGGGCGGTTCAGGATCTTGGAGAAGGTCTCGAAGTCGACTGTTGGCGCGAAATCATTGTTAGTCGGGTCCGAGAAGCATCGAGCTTGTGGTGGGAGACATGTGCAGCTTTTGCGGCTGTGCGCCCGGCCGAAGCCGGTTCTGCAGAGTGCATTCGGGCGTGTGCATGTACGGGCAGACTTACATTCGCCGCCGGCCTGCTTCTCGAGGTCCTTGATCTCGGCGATGGTGGGGTTCTGGCCGCAGGCGCGCAGCAGATCGCCGAGCGAGTCGAGCGACACACGGCCGTTGCCGCGTTTGTCGAAGAGCTGGAAGGCTTCCTTGTAGTTGGTCGAGGCCTGCGCCTGTGAGCTTTCGTACGCCATAACGGGTGCGCGTTGCGTGCAGCGGCGAGAAGGAGAGTGGTAGGTATGAGGGGATAGCGCGAGCGCTGGAGAAAGAGATCTCGGTGGAGAGGGCGTGTTTTGCGGCTGGTTGTTGACTTTGGGCGGGGAGGGGGTTGTTTGGGGGATGGCGGCATCAGGGAGCGACACCAAAAGCGGAAAAGGAAGCGGCGGGAGAGCGTACCATCGTCTTGGCTTGGAGTGATCGTTTATGTGAAGCAGCAACTGGCGACAAAGTGCGACAGACACGAAGGCACGGAATGCGGTAGGCGAGGGTGAGGTGGTACAGCAGAATTGGGTGTTGCACTGTGACAGATGTCCGCCCCAAGGGTGAAGCGGGCGCGCAGTGACCGCGCTACGCCCGTGCCATGCGTTGCAATGGCAACCGCCCAAACAACACAGCCAACGTCATCCAGTCATGTGAAAGTCTAGACGCCCGTAAACACCACCTGCTCTACGCCGGTCCCAGACTGCGCTTTGCGGCCACCGCCAGCGCCTGTTGACATCGCTGGACGGCCACAATCCTCTCCAGCCCGGGTCTTCACCGCAATCTGCCCGCTGCGCCCTGACTCTCCGGCGGTGTCCCTCCATCCCGCAGCACTCGCACCTCTTTACTTCCTCCGCGCGATGACCAGCCCAGTTCCCCACTCCAGCTCCACCTCCAGATCGTCGCTCTGCCACCCCTCTGCCGCGCTGATCTCGTCGAACATCCGGTCCATCACGTCGCCCGTGCCTCCGTCCTTCCGCGGCTTGATGTCCGGGTGCGCCTCGTGCCAGCCGTGCCAGGCGCTCCACGTCCTGAAATACTCCCTCCACTGACCCACCGTCGCTTTACGATACAGCCGGACAGCCTGCTCTCCTTTGCCGCTGCTCGCACCCTTCGTATCCGGCACGTACTCAAACCTCTTGACGTCCTCGAAGAACTCCTCCGCCGGCACGATCGGCCGATAGTACTGCTCGACGATGCTGCGCCCGGGCTGCGACCAGTACGGCCCCAGCTTGTCCTTGTCGGCGCTGTTGTACGACCACTCGGCAATAATCTCGGTGGCGCGCGGGTAGTCGACGAAGAACGGGTTGCCGTACGTCCAGAAGGCGACGGTGCCGCCCTGCCGCAGCACGCGCGCCAGCGACGCCCACACGCGCGGGTAGTCGAACCAGTGCGCCGCCTGGCCCGACAGGATGGCATCCACGCTGTTGTCGCCGAAGAAGGGCAGCTCCTCCGCCGGCCCGCTCTGGAAGGAGACGTTGGGATACGCGACGAGGTCGGTGTTGGCTTGTGCTTGCTCGATCATGCCGGGGGACGGGTCGACGCCGATGGCTGTCTCGAAGTCTTGGGCAATGGCGCGCGTCACGATGCCAGGACCGCATCCGAGGTCGGCGCATAGGCTCTTCGGGCCCCGGTGGTAGGAGAAGATCAGGTCATAGAGCGATCGCGGGTAGCTGGGGCGCAATGCTGCGTATGAGGTGTATGAGAAATCGGCCTTCCTGAGGTAAGTTTAGTATGCGCAGTATAGCTAACGCGAATGAGCAAAACCCACGCAAAGGTAGCCATGGTGTATTAGAGCAGTAAGGTGTTGTTCCACCTTGTTAAATTGACTGCCACTCGGGTATTGCGGCGACGTGGGCGAGAGGTCTTGAGGGGGGTGAATCCTAAACAGACTAGCAACTTACCACCAGCTTGTGTTGAGATATGCAAGCATGGAAAGATACACGCTTTCTTCACGCCTACCCCACGTTTGCTTGTTGTCTCGGATCCGACTTCGCTTCCGGCATCACGTCATCGGCTGCAGGTGTAACCCCATCAGCGATTCACCGTCTCGCCTGCCAATGAGTCGATCGCACGTTCTACGAGCGTACAACGTGCAAGGCGAAGTTCAGTCGAATCGAAAGTCGTCGAAGCTCTCTACGGGCCGGTGTGCCGCTTCAATCTCACAAGTGTCTTCCTTTACATTCGTGTTGGTAGGAATGGTCCTAAACCCTCCCATGACGCTTCAATATTTGCCGCCGAATATGCTAGAGACAGACAGTCTGCATGAATCCATCGTTTAGAATATTTTCACGTCTCGAATCTCCCAACCATCACGCCACCATTGTTCATTTATTGGCTGCGAATCCCAGCTTGGATATCCGGAAAGGTAACCCACGCGGTGAAAGTCCTCGCTACCCGGATCCTGGGACAGGATCAGTGCACCACAATATGTGTGCATCCTATTCCCTAGGCAGCGGGGAAGGTATTGCTTGAGTCTGTCCAAGATGATTTCCGCAGGCGTTTTATCCTTTGGGAGTGCAAACAGCTCAAGGCAGAAAACCTTTTGTCTGTCTTCGAGCGTTGTGCTCTTGAGCAATTTGTCAGGCCATGCCTTGATCTTGGAACAAGTCACTCTTGTCCCCGATGTCAGATCGTGTACAGTGGTGTTACTGGCGGTTTGCGGCCGAGAGAATATCTCCGTGGACCACTCTGCTTCCTTAACTCGTCCACGGACACTAATATACCCTGATTTGACATCTCCGAAGGGAGAATTGCTTGAGTGCAATTTGATTTGGACATCTAGCAACCGACAAGAGGGTTTCCGAGAGCTGCGTAATATTTCCCACTGTGCTGTCTCTACGCACGATGCCCAGGACCACGATGGAGCCCAGAGACGGGGAAGGTCTCCCTGGAGACTCTCTTTCAGCTTGCAGCGATGCGATCTTTCGTGGGAACGGACACTCCACCCTAGCTGTCGGAGTAGATCCTTCTCCCAGAGTCCCGCACAATAGCGACCGTACTTTCCGGAACTTCCGTATAGTTCCGCTACTGCGGAGATACCGACGAGAGCGTCCGATGGGAATGTTGTTTCTCGTTTGCGATAAGTGGAAACCAACCATTCCCAGGCCGCAGGATGCTCCCACCTGTACCCTGGCGAGCATAGATCCAGAAATTTCCTTGGAGCCATGTCCATCAACCCAGGGTCCATTCCGGTATGCATGCGTGCGTAAGAAGCAAGAAAGCCGCCATCACAGGCATGGAGGGTGGGGCAGAACCATCGGATGCTACCATACCCGTAGCAAAGGATTCTAGAAGATAGAAGCCCCTCCTGAAACGTCCATCCTCGCTTGAAAAGGGGTGGGCCATTGACAAAGTTCGATGTATCGAAAGTTTGCCCGAGGAAGATGGTTCCGGATTGTCCGCTCGAGGAGCGTGTTTGAAGGCGGCCATATGTCTTTGTCCCGGATTTCACTGAATCGAGGGTGTTCTTGAAGAGTCCGTACTGACTGTCCGGTGCTCCCACTGCGGCAATTGTTACGTACGCCCCTCGGAAAATGCGGCTCATTTGGGAAATTTGTTCCGTCATCTCTTTGCTGTCATCTTGCAGTATACACCAGGTGTCAACCCAGAGATACCTGACACCCAAGCCCCGTGTTACTATGATGGCTTCCTGGATGGTTTTGGGAATCTCATCTATTCGAACTCCATGGACTCGCTCGGAATCTTTCGTCAGCACAAAGCTTTGTCTTCCTCCCCAGCAATAACTGAGAGCTGTATATCGCAGATTTTGCCCGGGCATCGGACAAACCAATTTGACTTCTCGAGATTCTTCCTCGCCAACGTCGACGAGACGCTTTGGCGTGAAGTCTTGCCTCCACGCTCGACACCGTTTGTGGCGCTTATCGCACTCTTTCAGCCATGTGAGCGGGACACTGAAATTGGTGGCCAGATCATCATCCACAGGACTATGTGGTTTTCTGTATTCGATGCTGCGTATTACAGCATCACCTAGCACAATATGAGTTCAACTGCCAGTTCATCAAAGGTGTATGAGCAGGACATACCTTCGTTGGCATAAACATTCACTAAATTGCCAACCAAATCTGGACCAAACTTGATAGCAAGAAAGTAAACAGGCCCCTCCCGACCAAGCTGATACGCCACACGGCTCTTTGTCCATCCGGCTCGAGTAACATGGCTCCACCAACATGGTGAATTAAACAGATGGCTGAAAAAGCTACAGCCATTTTCGATTGCTCTCCGCGCCTCGGAATACGTTACAGATAATTGTCCGGCTCTCAGAGTTGACGATGGACTCCGAAACATCTCACATAAGCGCGATAGAAATTTTCGGTTGTGGAAATCGGCTACGACGTTTTGGCAGTGTTCGCAGGTGTGGATCAGCGTATCATTCTGCATCCAGCCTTGCTCGTTCTCACTCGTCTGTGCGTCTGAACGGCCATCGGGATGACTAATCTGTGTTGTAGATGGTTCTTCGAGGAGGTTGTCGGATGATTCCATGGTGTTTGAAGCTTTCGACGATTCGAGAGGCCTTGATAAAGCTGCGTCTAGGCTTGTGCTTGAATGATGCCCGCTTCAAGAAGATGGTGAACATTGTTGAGAAGTGAATAAGATTGCTGACGACCGTATGTGTAGCCTGGTCTGAGTAAGCCGACATCCAAGTTGCGGAAAGTGGGGTGCTGGTCATCTCTGAACCCTCATTTGGCATTTTTCGCGGGGAAAAGTTCAGCTTTACCAATCCAATTTGCTTCTCCATCTGCTATACGGCAATCAAAGTAAGAGAAGTTCATATCATGGCACAAAGTAGGATGATGTACTTTCTTAAGCCATCGTCCATCATCCTAATACCTCGTCAACCACCGCTTTCTACAAGTACACCAATTGACCTATCCACGCTCACAGCCACCCACTATCTATCCTTGACCTCTTCCTGACCTCACTTGGCAGTCTTCGCCATCACGCTCGTAACCGCCTCCGGACTCTGGATCCACTGCTCGTTCGCATCCAACAGCTTCTCTCTCTGCTCAGCCCAATTCGCCTTCACCAGCTCCAACCTCCCTGCACTCCTCGGCTTGACATCCACACTATACGGGTTTATCGTATTCACAATCCCCGGTCTCAAGTCATCCATGTCAATATCGATCTCCCGTCCGCCATCATCCTTCTGCTTCTTGATATCAAACGCCCACAGCATATACGACACCATGAAAAACAGGTTGCGCTCTGCCAGATGCTGTCCGGGGCAGACGCGTCGCCCAGCACCGAACGCGAACAGGTCAGTGCGGGCGCCGACCTGCTCGTCAGACGTCACCATCTCGAGCTTGCCCTCCCAGCGTTCGGGTCGGAACTCTCGCGGCTCGGGGTAGGTGGCGGGATCGGTGTGGATGGCGTAGGTGTTGAGGACCAGGACGGTGCCGGCGGGGATGTGCCATTCGCCGACTTGCATGGGTGCGGTGGTGGCGTGGGGGAGGGCGAGCGGAGCGACGCTGATCCAGCGTTGGAGTCTGGGAAGAGACGTGTCAGAATTGGAGGGCTTCAGTGCATGACCGGATGTGTTGACTCACTCCTGGATAACCTGGCGTGTGTACGGCAGGTCGACGGCGTCTTCATCTCTCGGGAGCCTGTCCGGGCCCACCACCCTGTCAATTTCTGTCCACGACGTTAGCATCGGCCAAAGGATCCGTGGTTAGGGAAGTTAAACCAACCCTCCTGTGCCTTTCTCTGCACCTCAGGAAACAGCGCCATAGCCGCAACCCAATTGTTCAACGAGCTCGACGTCGTATCCGTCGCGGCCACCAACAAACTATTCGCAACCTCGCACCCTTCCCTCTCACTGATGCCCTCCCACCCTCCCTTCAACTTCTCCTGAATTGCCGCGATGAAGTTCGGCAACGGCGTGCACGTCCTCACCAACTCCTTAGTCTTATTCCAATGCCGCCACACCAACTCCTCATGCCGCGCGGTCAACACCTTCGCCATCGGCCTCCCCGGCACCGCCCAATACGGCAGCTTCCAAACAAACGCATAATCATCCAACCACCCCCACCGCATCCCCAGCAACCCCCACTCCAACAACGAATCCACCACCTCCCTAATCCCCGGATCCTCCGCACTCGGCACCCGCAACCCATTCAACATCGTCATCCCCACACTATTCGAGAACCGCTCGAGATGGCGCCGCAACCGCGCGGGGTCATCCGCGACGTCGACCAGCAGCTTCGAAGCCTCGAGCGTCTGGTAGGGCAGGTAGCAGCGGGCGGCGCCGACGTTGAGGATCGAGTGCCACATCTTGCGCGCGGCGCGCCAGCGCGGCCCGCTCATCATCGCCGGCACGTAGTTGCCGCGGCCCTCCAGGTCGAGCCGGTGCGCCGGCCGCCCCGCCGTCAGCTGCCCGCGCTTGTTGAGCAGCTCGTGCGCGAGCGGCGCGGAGCTGATGATCAGGTACGGCGTGTTGCCCTTCATGATCGTGTAGAGCGGCCCGTAGCGCGCGGCCCAGGCGGTGTATTGGAGGTGTGGGTGCACGGCGGGGATCTGTGGGGTGGAGGCGTTAGTGGGGAGGTGGGAGGGCGGGGGGTGGCGGGCTGACTTCTCTGATGTTGCCCCAGATTGGGCGGGTTGGTGGGCCTGGGGGCAGGCTGGCTGGGCGAGTTCCGATTTGGAGGACGCGATGGATGAGGTAGGCGGCTAGAGTGAAGAAGAGGCCGCTGAGGGCCACGTAAGGCCCGAAGCGGAAGGCCTGTTGGGAGGTGGTGGTCTCCATGGTGAAGAGTTCGGTGGGAAAGCAAATGGAGAGGAGAGGAGGGCGGAAGGAGATGGGAGTAAAGCCGTGCGAAGCTAGTGAGCAGGATACTCTGGTATAAATATTGCCACCCTCCTCCTACTCAGCCTTAATGGCTCATCCGCCTTTTCTCCATCCCTCATACTGAGGGATAGGGTCCGCACCACCAGGACCTGGGCACGTGCAAGGAACGACGGATTGGCAAGCGTTACTACCCAGACCGGCACACCGAGCAAGATCCATTCCTGGGTCTAGGCGTTGCACAGCAGCGTTCCCAATCTTCGAGGCACCCAGCAATTGGCGTGTGACTCCCGATGTCCCGTTAGGCCTTTGCCTTATCGTCTCCGCATTTGCGTGAGGCATCAGAGTGAGCCATCTCTTCTCATGCACGTAAGCATTTAGTGCTCTTGGAGAGGCCGGGGAAGCAGCATTCGCTTTTGGTCCGCGGACACGGATCATCAGCGCTTGTTTCAAGATGAACAACGCAGACACGCACATGTACGGGGGTGCATACAATGAGCGTGGGCTGAGTGGCGACCAGCAGGTTTTATACGTGCCTCGGCGGGCGTCTTGCCGGACGGCCCGGCCAGCTTGTGCATCAGCTGCGTACTGCTGGCCTCCGTCCATCTTGGACTCATGGGTGTTTATGTCGGCCTTGGGATTAAGGTGCGTCGTGCAGAGCAGGCGCTGGGCGTGCGGGCGTGCAGGGTGCAGACGCCACCGATCCCTGTCCCTGCATACGTAAGTACACACGGCCAACAAGGCGCTCCCGCATACGAAGGTACGTACGGTTGATCTACATGGTGCTGACTTGCCCCCCGCCTATTGCCGTGCGAGGCGAGCCGTGGGCCGTGTGGGAGAGACCGATCCGTCTTACGCGAGGCGGGCGAAGCACCGGAAGAGGCAGCTGTTGCGGGCGAAAGCAGGCGTTCATCGCGGCGCCTTTTGCTCCTGCGAGATCACTGGTGGTCCACCCCGCTGCGAAGAGGCTGCCGAGGCCAGCTCGGGCTGTGGGCGGAACAGCGGCTGGGGGGCATTGCCCGAAGCGGAACCATGCGGCGCGTTAGCGTGTACGGAGTACGCTCAACTGCCCATCCCGCTCCGTCTACTTCTTTTTTCTGTGCCGTTGAGGCGATCCTTGACACGCCGGCGTCTGCTTACGTCCACACAGTCAGCCGCGTGGAATTAGGTCCATGGCAAAAGCATCGACGATGGACTGTGCAGCAGGCGACGGACATGTGGCCGGCCAAGCGGACGGTGGGAGAGAACCATCTCGAGACCCGCGTATAAGGGAATTCGCTCTCCATCAGCTGGGCTCTGTGCTGAGTGAGAGCCAGAAAACTCACGCTCTCTTCTTTGCAGCGGGAAGGAACAGCGGGAAGGATCAACAGAGCACAACCCTGTTCGGCAGAGCATCATTCGCGGCCCCGCTGCGCTCACTGGCTGCCCGCTCTGCACCTAAATTGCCGTGACCGCGTGAGATGTGACTTCGTGAAGACGACTAAACAGGACCCCTAGGACTGACAACGGACCAGCGGACGTACGGGATGACGGCCGTTGTCGTCGCTGATGGTAACGCGAAAGACCCAGTGATGTCGGGCGTACGTGAGGCAGCACAAAAGCGCTGCATGGGCGTTTGTCCGTGTGTGACCGGGACGTGCAGCGGGGCAGCAGGACTGGAGCCAGGGCCTGGAATGATAGGGCGTGCATGCGTTGCGGGCCTGGCTGGCCTTGCATGCGCACGAGACCGTATGCTACCGGTAGCGTTTGCCTGCTTGGTCACTGACCGGTTGTTTCGCCTCGAGTAGGGCTGAATCAAGGTGAGCCACCATGAGCCACCATGAGCCACCGATCTACCTCTTCCCATCAAAGCCTGCAATAGCGGAGAAGCATGGACGATAGAACACCTTGCCTCCCGTGATCTCCATTTATCCGGACCATGTACATCATCTCTCTAGGGCTTCGATTCGATAGTCCGGCCCTGGAAGAGGCGAATCAGGTCGAGTGAGATTTAAGCGTCCTGGTCGGACATGTGTTGGCGTCGGATGAAGAGACCCGCGTAGGTCGGTTCTCGTTGTCCGTCGAACCCACAGGAGTGCTCAGCAGTTCTAAATATGCGGTGCTGAACAAGCGTGCCATTCTGTTCTACCGGTAAAATGCAGCTACACCATCTCAGCGCGCCATGCTCAACTAGCTTAGCCCTGCATGATACTCTCCTTCTCCTGTCAATGTAGTAGTTCTACGCGCTCTAGGCCCAATGCTTGACGTAAAGAGTTGTAAGCGCCTATCCAATGCCAACGTTTTGTATACCAATGATGTCCGCCCGCCCATCCCATTCAAATATGCCTGCACCACTTCTCCAACACGCGATCCAACCCCGGCACACTCGGCGCAATCTCCTCCAGCGCTACATCGCACCTGACCATCGCCGAGTCCGCGCTCCCGCCCCCAATCCCGCCACCGCTCCCCCCACCGCCCACTACCGGAAGGAGGAGATGATACCTAACCAGCCGCTCCCACTCGCCGCGCGACGCCTCCCTGCCCCAGACCTTCGTTCCCGTAGCGCCTGCCGCCAGAGCGCCGCCAGCTGCCGACGCGATCTTTGCCTTCGATGCCAGCGAGACGTACTCGGCGTACGCCATGTTGAAGTTGCACGTGTCGGCGTCGTGAATGATATCGAGGCGGGCCGTGGAGATGAGGAGCCCGAGGGCGAGGTCAGAGAGGGAGGGAAGGAGGGTGAGTTTGGAGTCGGGTGGAGCGAGGAGTGCGCTTGATGAGGCGAGCGATTGCCCCGTAGACGTGGAGAAGTGGGCAGCCGTGAGGGGAAAGGTTGAAGGGGAGAGCAGTGAGATAGGGAGGAGGAAAGCGGAGAGCGCAGATGATATGGATTTGTTGGTATAGTAGTGCGGCTCGATGTGAAAATGAACAAAGCCATCGTCGGCGAAGAGGGACTGTTCACTTTGTTAGCTGCGTTACTCTCCCTCGTAGTTATCATGGGAAATTACCTCCACGGAATCATTCCAAGCCGTGCGAAGGTCTTTGGAGTGTGCCGCTTGCTTGCCCTTGGCTCCGCTTCTCGATTTGGAAGGCGACCGGGTAGACAGCACCGACTGCTCTGAATCGATCAAGTCCTCTGGATGAAGCATCAAGGCTGCCTTGCATATTTCTTGGAACGATGTCAAGCTCTTAGCTAGCGACAAGTGAACGTATCGATGGCTGAATCTGCTCTTGACGCGCTTCTCGAGATTATTCGACACATCTATTCTCGTTGTCAGGCCGAGGACAGTGATTGGTGCTTTCTTTGACTGCGCAATGTCGAACAAGTTGTATAACAGCGTCTGTCGCGGATGAGAGGCAAAGAGGTCGAATTCGTCCATGATGAAAACGACTGCCTTGGCGACCTCATCCGACTCTTCTCCAGCCAGTTCCGAGGGGTGAGATAAGAGCGCCAACAGCGTGGACAACGTATCCGCATAGTTCTTGCCTATACTGTCTTCCTCAGCGTCCATTTCTTTCCCAAGCTGCCTCCATATCTCGCGCAGAGCAAGCTTATCATCAGTGTGGACGAAGCCGTTGAGCCTAATGATGTGAAAGTCCTGTCTTTGGTCTTTCGAGATCTCCCGCAACACCTGATTCACCATCGTTGTTTTGCCGCTTCCACGGGCTCCGATCAAGAGCATGGAATTGCCTTCTCCAGCACTGACTGTTTGCTCTACTAGTTGGTGAACCTTTCTGTATTCTTCGTCCAGGCCAATCAATGGAGTAGGCTCCTTGCCAGTGATCCTTTCCAGGACGAGAGACTTGAGTAGGTTCAATGCGATTTCAGCCGGCTGCTCATGTTTTGAAGGAGCTTCTGCCTTCTTTGGTGTAGCCTGCGCTTTTTGCATCTGACTGCGCCGTTTCGAAACTGAGGAGACCACGGGCTCTGGCGTCGGCGCTGCAACGGTTTCTTGGTCTGACTTATCCTCACTCTCAAGTAGATCAAGCAGACTGGTCTTCTCGGGCGGAGGTTTCGTAGCCGATGCGGTTGACTTAGCAGGAGTCTTCGCCTTCGTCGCCGACTTGCCGACCGTCTTCAGCTCTTTAACCAGCTCCCCATGCTCATGCTCCAGCGATTTCCTTGTCGTACGAGTCTTCCTTGCAGGGGTTTCCGGCTTCTCCACCGCATTTGCTCTCCCGCCTCGCGAGCGTGCTGGGGCAGGCTCGAGCTCGTCGGCTCCATCCTTCTCCGCAGTGTTGTTTCCCTGTGCCCGTTTGTTGCGCGCTTGCCTTGCCGGCTTCACCGCTGGCGTCTCCTCATCTGCGCTCCCAGCGTCATCCTCTGGCAAGTTTTCCTTGAATGAATCGCTCTGCTTTGTCGCCTTTGGCTTGGCCCGTGTTGTCTTCTTCGGCTGCGAGACTGTTTGGGATCGCTTCACAGCGGTGGCAGCTTCAGTCTGTAGCTGCCTCGCGGGTGAGCCACCAAAAGCGCCGTCAAAGTCATCGTATACATCGGGGTCATCCAGGTCATTGGCGGCGCCTCGTCGCCCAGCAAGCCTAGTGCTGGCGCGACTACCTTCGGTGGAGATTAAGCCGGCACGGCGCGTCGGTCGCTTCAATGTGCCCTTCGCAGGCGTGGGGACCGGGGTGGATTTCTCGATGTTGGCGGCGGATGCATCGTCGTCGGCCGAGCTCAGCTTTCTGCGCTTCGCGGATCTGGCACTGGGAGCCATTGCTGGAGTTCGCGGTGGCAAGAGTCGATGTGGGGTCGTGCAGCTTCAGCTATGCATGTTTGTGTTATCGGTATTCGCGGGTGAAGTCGAGGTTGTGGTGGAGATGGCTGGGCAGATGTTTACGCGGGCGGGTCGAGGGCTTGATCGCCGTCGCGCTCACCCTTGCGCCAAACGCGCGGGCATGTGAGACCGTGCCTACGCGTCGCTCTTCCTCTGTGCCATCGCTGCGCATCTTTCCGGTCGAGAGTCTTCATCGCGTCCCTTCTGTACGCGTCCAGTGAGCGACTTGTGCATTGCCTTTCTTTAATGTGGTGAATCGAGCCAAGCCGTCGCGGGCGGTCGCGTCTTTCGACGGCGTCATTGATTCTCGCCACCCCATCCGCGCCAATACACCACAACATGCCTCCGCCATGGCGAGGATCCAAGCAGCCTCTCTCTCGAACAGGACAATAAAGCGCCCGCGCAAAAGGAAGGCACCGGGCGAGAATCCCGACGGGGGAGAGCCGCCTGAGGCGCCCGTCGAGACCACAGAAGCCACCGCCTCCGCATCCACCACTACCTCCGTTCCCACCAAGACTCACGATGGCGGCAAGAAGCCGCGGCGCACGAAGAAGTCCGACGCCGGCTCTTCAAATCCCAAATTACGTCGGAATGCCTCGTCCAGCTTCGTCGAATCATCCGTACCGTGGCCCGACCATTTCTCGAAGCTTCAGCAGACCTTCCGCGCCTTGAACCTCGTTTACACGTTCTGCTGCACGAGAAAGCACGTTGCCACCACTTTAGACAACATCAAGTCTACCGTTGAGGGCCATATCAAGCGGGAACTGCTGGTGGATGATGTTGCCCAGATAAGGGCTCTGGTACCGACGGCAATTAACTTTGCTTATGTCGACGAAGCCATGCTCCAGGTAAACCTGATGGGCTCTGAGGACAACATGGCTGGCAGGAGAGCAAACGAGTTTCGTCTTGCCGATCCGGATGACAGAGAGAGGGATGAGGAAAACAAGGAGGTGCTGCTCTTCGAGTTCATCGATGGAGATTTGAAGCGCCAGGTTCAGCACAAAAAGACTGGAGAGCCAACAAAGGTCACGCAACCGCTCAGGAAAGAGGATCTCAAGAATCCTGTGTACAGCCAGAAACAGATGTTGAATCTCATTGAGAAACGGAACGCCAAATTCACCTCTGCCGTCAATGCTTATCTCAACGACTGCGCCGAGCTTGAGCAGGATCCTGTGGAGAAACTCAAGGAGGAATACATTCCGTACATCCCTACACCGTCTGAGAGTCGGGCAGCTACACCCGGACCCGGCAGCAGAACAGCCAACCTTCCTTCAACGATTCCATCAGAGCGGAAGCCAATTCCAGAGATCTTGGAGGAAATCAAAAAGCTAGAATGGTACACCAGTCAGATAGTCCCAGATGGCCACAGGGTTTTCGATCCGCAAGAGCCCATTTACGGAGACTTGAACTTCCGACTCTCGCAGAATCTTGTGAACGCCCTCTTCAACACACGTAACATCACACAACTGTATGCACACCAAGCCGAAGCAATCAACAACCTGTACGACGGTCACAATGTCATTGTCTCGACTTCGACGAGCTCTGGTAAATCATTGATCTACCAGATTCCGGTGCTTCATGAACTGGAAAAGGACCTTGATACGCGAGCAATGTACATCTTCCCGACAAAAGCATTAGCACAAGACCAGCGTCGAAGCCTAAAGGACCTCCTCCATTTCATGGATGGCCTGCAAGACATCGTCGTTGAAACGTTCGACGGAGACACTGCCTTTTCCAGCCGCGGATATATTCGGGACGAGGCACGCATTATCTTCACCAATCCTGATATGCTTCACATTACCATCTTACCTCAGGAGGAAGCCTGGCGAACTTTCCTGCAGAATCTCAAGTTTGTGGTTGTGGATGAGTTACATGTCTACAACGGCCTTTTTGGTTCTCACGTTGCGCTGATCATGAGGAGACTACGGAGAATTTGTGCAGCACTAGGAAACCACCACGTGAAGTTCATCTCCTGTTCCGCCACCGTTTCGAATCCAGAAGCGCACATGAAGACTATATTCGGCGTTGAGGAGGTGAAGTTGACTGACTTTGATGGGTCACCGTCTGGAAGAAAAGAGTTTATTTGTTGGAACACGCCGTTTAAGGACCCAGGAGATCCAACGTCTGGTAGAGGCGATACCATGGCTGAGGCGGCAAAGTTGTTCTGTCAACTAATTCTTCGAGGCGTGAGAGTTATTGCTTTCTGCCGGGTCCGAAAGCAATGCGAGGGGCTCATAAGCGCCGTGAAGACGGAGCTAACAAACCTGGAAAGACCAGAAGTTATGGCCAGAGTCATGGCATATCGAGGCGGCTATACTCCACAAGACCGAAGACAGATCGAGAGAGAGATGTTCGATGGGAAACTAGTCGGCATCGTCGCTACCAACGCTCTAGAGCTAGGTGTCGATATTGGATCGTTGGACGCAGTCGTCACTGTCGGCTTCCCCTACACTATCGCCAACCTCCGGCAGCAAAGCGGACGTGCAGGACGCCGAAACAAAGACTCACTGTCGGTCCTCGTTGGCGATTGTTTCCCGACCGATCAGTACTACATGCAGAACCCGGATGAGATCTTCACGAAGCCCAACGCCGAGTTGCAAGTTGACCTGGAGAACATGCTCTGCCTGGAGGGCCATATCCAGTGCGCTGCCCACGAGATGCCCATCCGCCCCGAGGAAGACATCAAATACTTCGGCCCGCTCCTTACCACCATCGCCGCCGAGCGCATGCGCAAAGACGACCTCGGCTTCTACCACTGCAACGAGCGCTTCCTGCCTCGCCCCTCCACCCACGTCGCCATCCGCGACACGGAAGAAGACCACTTCGCCATCATCGACACGACCAATGGCCGCAACGTCGTCCTCGAAGAGCTCGAAGCCTCGCGCGCCTTCTTCACCATCTACGAAGGCGGCATCTTCCTGCACCAGGGGAACTCGTACCTGGTCAAGGAATTCTCGCCCGACGCCATGCTCGCCAAAGTCGAGCACGTCCGCGTCGACTGGACGACGCAGCAGCGCGACTTCACCGACGTCGACCCGATCGAGACGGAAGCCATCCGTGCGATCCCCGGGTCGCGCAGCCGGGCGTTCTGCGGGCCGATCCGCATCAAGCAGGTGGTGTTCGGGTTCTTCAAGGTGGACCGGCGGCGGCGCATCCTCGACGCGGTCGCGGTCGACAACCCGCCCATCGTGCTGCGCAGCCGCGGCATGTGGCTGGACGTGCCGCGGCGCGCGCTGGACATCCTGAAGCGGCGCCGCCTGCACGTCGGCGGCGCCATCCACGCCGCAGAGCACGCGGTGCTGAGCCTGATGCCCAACTTCGTCGTCAGCTTGCCCGGCGACGTGCGCACAGAGTGCAAGAATGCGCTCAAGGAGTTTGCGGCCAGGGAGAGCACCCGCAAGCGCCCCGCCCGCCTCACTTTCTACGACGCGAAGGGCGGCCAAGGCGGCGCGGGGATCGCGGCCAAGGCGTTTGAGTTTGTGGATCTGCTGCTCAGGCAGGCGTGCGAGCGCGTGGCGGCGTGTCATTGTCTGGAGGGGTGTTTGGAGTGCTGTTGCGATGAGAGGTGCAAGGAGGCGAATGTGGTGATGAGTAAGGCCGGGGCGGAGGTGATACTGAAAAGTCTGCTCAACTGGGAGATTGATGTCGAGGCGTTGCCGATGGGGCCGGAGGAGGGGAGGGAGGCGGCGAGTATCGAGACGGTGGTGGAGGCGACAGAGGTGAGACCGGCGAGAGGGAGGAAGGTCGAGGTTGTGGAAGTGAGGAGGGAGGCGGAGGTGGTGGCTGTCAAGGAGGAGGGCGACGCTGAGGATGAGGATGGGGAGTAGGGTGGCAGCAGTAATGGCGTGAAAATGAAGGACATACCACGGCTTGAATTGGAATTATCGTCAGTTGCATTGGTGCCCGGCTGCGCAGGAGTGAAGTCATGCCTTTCCGCTTACCAGTGCGTCGCCCGCGACCTGCAACAGTGCCTTCCTCAATGTCCGCCGCATGGACGGAATGCATCAACGAAAGCAAACCCACGAAGTGACCGAAGTCGCAATCAAAAATTGTCCCAGTGTAAACCCCAACGGAGAGTACATGCTCGCCACCGGCCGCGCTGTGCAATGCAGGGTAGTCAAGCAGGCTAAGCCGTCTTCTTGAGCACAGCCGCCCCGAGTAGGTAAGTATGAAGAAGAAGAGAAGAAGAGTTGCTTGGGCGAGGAGGAGGGGGGTTTATATAGTAGGCGAAGGTGTGGTCCGTGCGGTGGAGGTGGCGGTCATGGGGCGGCTGTTGCCTGGAAGGATGGAGTGTGGACGCATGTTGGGCACGGGCACGAGTAGGGTAAAGAGTGACTACGTGGCTGCCTGGATGGGTAGGGGTGGAATGAGGAGGAATGGTCTGTGCAGCTGCCTGCGGTGACAAAGGGTCGCCAGGCACAGGCTCGGCGTTCACTTCAGAGTAACTTTGGGACCTGGGTTGTTTTATACCCCGCGCGGAAGTGATACCAGCTTTTAGTGACTTCAACTACGGAATAAACTCTGTTTGGGCGGGTATTCTATGGCGTGTCAAGGTATCCTCGTTTATATCATTGGATTCTTCTTCGGCAGTATCGTGCAAAGTGGTACGCAGCAGTTTTGACGAACTGGTCTAATCTAGTACGCAAATAGAACTACCACAAGCCATACCTCGCTGCCGGAAAACTCTCTCAGCCTCTCAGAAGCCTCAGTCCCATACCTCGACCCGGCACGGGTGCCGTTCAGCAGGATGCTGGCCACCACCACCACCAAAGGCCTGGTACGCACGCTCACCCATCGCCAGATTGACACCTCTACCCGGATTGCAGCTGATCTCCTCGTAGGCAAGCTTGATGTCGAAGCACCTCAACGCCACGACCAAAACCGTCTTAATATCAGCCAACGTGAGCGTTCGGCCGACGCAGCTTCTCGGCCCGATCTCGAACGGACGCCAGACACCCGTTAACGGATGCAGCGGGTGCCCCGGGCCGGCGAGCCAGCGGTCCGGAAGCGGTGTGCAATCGTGAATTCACCTGATGCCGTCGAGTGCGTACATCCCGCTGAGCTGCGGCAATACCGGCTACCATGCGCTGTAGGGGAACGAGCGGCTGAAGGCGTGGGGAAGGATAGCGGTCCACAGGGTGTCGAATGATGGGGCCATATATGAACGGGAGAGACGAGGCCGAGTGGGCAATGGTTTTTGTTTGAATGCAACAAGACTTTATGTTGTTAGTGACGAAGAGAAATAGTTTAGTAATGTGATGTTCGCGTAGTATGCGCATGGGAGTGTTCTCGTGAATGAGTAGCCTGAATTGCCTAATCACTTCCTCGTTCTCAAACCCGGGGGATCTGTCGACAAAACGAACAATCTAGCGCTCGGTGTTGATTTCGACTTTATGAGGATGTCCAGGGCAAGGCTTCAAATGCACGCGAATTCTGACGAACCAATTTTACCTGGTGTAAGAGCTTTATCGAACTTTGCAGTAGAAACATGATTTTCAAAGTTCCTCTGTTTATCGTCTATTTGCTGGTTGTCGACGTGCATACGTTCTTTCTACTATTGAGGCTTAGAAGAACCCATAACATGAGAATGTGATAGAAATAAGGGAGCTTTTCTCTGATATTCTATGAACTGTTTTCCTTCTGCTGCAGACGTTGATGCTGTTAGCTGTCAACTGACTCTCACCATTTGCGAATGAAACGATAAACAAGCAGTTTTCTGCTCAGCGCGAGTTGCTGCTGGCATTCCTGAAATTTGTTCGGTTCAGCGTGCCCCGAGAAAAGGAAAGTACACGGCCGGGGACAATTGGTGGAACATGTGTATGAGAGGTGGTGTGCTCGGTGCGTGAGCCCGTTACGAAGACGAATAAAGGCTTTTAAGGAAGCGTGGCTGGGTCAGGATAATGCCGGATACTCTGAATAGAGCATTTGGGTGGCGACTGCTCTACTGTCCTGGACAGGGTGTTATATGAGCCGACTGCGCACTACGACAAAGTTTATTGGAGCAAATTTCCCGAAACGAGGAGCGGCAGAGGTCAACCCCGCTTCCGCCAGTCTCCTTGTTGACATCGACCTGCCTCTTCAAGGAGAACCCCGCGTGTCGTGACATACAAACGCCGGTCAAATACGAGTATGTCACTCCATACCGTGCCCAGCGCGCTACAAAAGCCGCAGCTGCGGCTGCTGTGGCGGCACGCATTTCCCGTGCCCGACGTTATTCTCTTAGGTATGTTTGTTTCGCCGTGGATACATGACGGCGCAGATGCTAATACTTTCCGCAGAGCCCGACACCTAATTGGCTGCTCTGGGGGCAATTATGGCGATGGCAGCAAGAGCGTGGACATTGCTGCTTGGTAGCGCTGCGTGCTGGTTAGCCGGCGTGGCCTCTGCCCAGACGCCTCCCACCGCCTATCTGCAGACACCGTCTCCGCGACAGCTCGCGTGGCATGAGCTTGAATACTACGCTTTCGTGCACTTCGGCCCGAACACCTTCACAGACGAAGAATGGGGACGCAGCCAAAGCACCCCAGACGTGTTCGCGCCGACGGCACTGGACACGGACCAATGGGCAGAGGCCTTCGTGGACGCCGGCATGGCTGGCATGATCCTGACGGCCAAGCACCACGACGGCATGTGTCTGTGGGACACCAACACGACGACGTACAAGATCTGGAACGGGCAGTGGGCGAAGGAGCGTGTCGCGCAGGGCCTGGACGCCAACGTGGTGCGGCTGGCGGCGGCGTCGGCGAAGAAGTACGGCATCAAGTTTGGCGTCTACCTCTCGCCGTGGGACATCCACCGCGACCCGGCCATGCCGAAGCCCAACCTGACCGGCACCATCTACGACGAGCCGCAGATCTTCGGGGACGACTCGCCGGGCGACTACAACGACCTCTACGCCCAGCAGCTGACCGAGCTCGTGACCATGCGCACCGCCGACGGCGAGCCCGTCCAGCTGTTCGAGGTGTGGCTCGACGGTGCGAGCGGGTCTGACACGGTCCAGACGTTCAACTGGACGCGCTTCCGCGAGATCATCCGCGAGGACCAGCCGGACGCGGTAATGTGGGGCCACCAAGGCGTGGATGCGCGCTGGGTCGGCAACGAGGACGGCGTCACGGTGGCGACGAACTGGCACACCATCAGCCGGACCCAGGACGATACCCACTACAGCGGCGACGAGCTGCAGACCGGCATTCGCGACGGCACGTACTGGACGCCGGCCGAGGCGGATGCGCGGATCCGCGACGGCTGGTTCTATCACGCCAACGAGACGCCCAAGACTGCGGACGCGCTGATGGACATGTATATGCAGTCGGTGGCCCGGAGCGTGAATCTGCTCCTCGATGTGCCCCCGGACATGAGCGGGAGAATCGTCGTGGAAGATGCAGACATCCTCGCCCAGTTCAAATCCCAGCGCGACGCCTTTCTCAAACGCAATATTCTCACACCAGGTCTTGCCGTGAACGCAAGCAGTGTTCGTGCTGGGAACTCGACGCTCTACGGCCCAGCAAATGTGCTCGACGGAAATAGCGACACGTACTGGACCTTGAACGATGAAGAGACGACGGGTGCACTGGAAATCGACTTGGGCGGCGTCTATAGTATTGACGCTTTTGTCACACAGGAGCATATTGCCCTGGGCCAGCGTATCGGCGGATACGCAATTGATGCGGTTGTGGACGGCGCCTTCACGACGCTGGTCACAGGCACCTCGCTCGGATACAAGCGCATTGACAAACTGAGCGCATCTATCCAGACGAGCCGCATTCGTCTCCGCGTCACACAGGCGAATGCCGTGCCTTTGGTCCAGAGTCTTGAGGTTCTTGGAGTGCAGACAAGTACAGTCTGATTGGCGAATGGTCGGTAATCTCAACACGTCAATGTATATATTGTCTGATATCTCAAGATCAGATACAAACGATAAGTTGACCTACCTGTCATTAATACGTAGTTGTATCAAAGCTCGAAGATGGGTGGTTGGGAGGAGTAGGTGATGTCGAGTTCCACAAAGGACAAACAGCTACCCCGCGCGCGAGCATGACATCATTGGCTTGTTCTTATCGTTACTAGTGCTTGCTTTGATGTTAACATATTTAGCACGCAAGATCTAAGCATTTTCAGAGGTAGGCTGCAATTCTCCTGCACTCCGTGCTGCTGTCCTGCCGCCACGGTCATCGAAGCTGTCACCGCGGTGATCCTACGCCTTAACCTGTGCCATGGACACTGATCCGCAAACCCAGCATTCCAATCCTTCGTCCGCCCCCATCTTTCTTCCAAGCACGGTGTTGGTGTGCGGTCACCATTAATAGACGAATAGGTCGTTTATCATCTGCGGTCTTTCGGACCCCATGGCGCCTCCCCAAGGCGCGCGCACTAGTGCTTATTCTGATGACACAGGCCTCGAACAGCAATTTAATCGGTCCCAACACCGACACCGACACCGATCCCTCACCGCGGTGTCTACGCATGGTCTCCAAAGCAAAGTATAAGCACCAGCATGAATGCTTATAACTGAGGATCTCTCCGAAGCGAGATACTCAAATTCAACAACACTGAAATTAATCCATCCTCTCGAAGGCTTCTTCTCCCCACGACACTCTTGCCGAAATGGAGTACGACACGCCAGAAAAGGTGGCCGCATTGGGCGAGATGGAGTATGTTCCAATATCAAACAACAAAACCTCTAGAACCATTGCTAATCACCTTCCAGCCCGCAATTGGCCGAGGTCAGCAGCAAAGAGACCCCCACCACCAGCCCCACCCATCCCGACTAACCCAACCCCAGATCCTCAAAAAGATGCCCCTCCCAGCCGGCCGCGCCCTGGTCGACGCCTTCCTCGCCAAAGCCTCCGAATTCACGCCCTCCCCGGAGACCGAAACCGAGCACATCATCCAAATCCCGCTGCGCGACGGCCGCCTCAGCCCGGCCCGCGTCTACCACCCACCAGCCACCGCCCGCTCCGACCGCAGCCCGCTCGTCGTCCTCATCCACGGCGGCGGCTACTGCTTCGGCAACAACGAGCAGCAAGCCGGGACGGCACGGGCCGCGGCGCAGCTGTACGGCGCCACCTGCGTGGCCATCTCGTACCGGCTGGCGCCCGCCCACGCCTTCCCGGCGGCGCCGCTGGACGCGCTGGACGCGGTGCGCTGGCTGGCCGCGCACGCGCGCGACCACCCGGCCGTCCGCGCCGACCCGGCGCAAGGCTTCGTGCTCGCCGGCGGGTCGTCCGGCGGCGCGCTGAGCGCCGTCGTCGCGCAGAAGTGGCTCGACGACGCGGCCGCGCCGCCCGTCACCGGCGTCTGGATGCTGGTCGCCGCGCCGCTGCACCCGGCCGCCGTGCCTGAGCGCTGGCGGCATCTGTACTTCTCCCGCGAGCAGAATCGCGATGCGCCGGTGCTGAATGGGGAGGCGTTGGAGTATATCAAGGGGATGTACAGGGCGGATGTGCGGTCTGATCTGTTCGCGCCGGTGAATTCGGAGGGATGGTTGGCTCCGGGGAATGCGGAGAAGATGCCGCCGTACTACCTGCAGGTGTGCGGGATGGATCCGGTGAGGGATGATGGGTTGGTTTTCGAGAAGATGCTGAGGGAGGCCGGGGTCAAGACGAGGATTGATGTCATTCCGGGGGTGCCGCATGGGCCGGACGTGTTCGCTGCGGTTGGGCTGGCGGCGGCGAAGAAGGCGCGGAAGGATAGTATCATGGCTCTTGGATGGTTGCTCGGGAAGGAGGTCAGTGAGGAAGAAGTTGAGAAAGCTATTGGGAGCTGATGACGTGTTTTTTTTTCTTTGAGGCGGCGTGAACAGGATAGAGATCAGTATATGAAGGAAGTTTCCCACTGTGTAGCCGGCTGGAGTTTGGTACGGCCCTTACTCATAGCGATCATTAGGTTTTTGGAGAAGGCGAAAAGCTCAAATTCATTTAATTTACTAGTTTGAACACCAGAAACCTCTGAGAGTCGCATTTTCACATGTAGAGAAGTTCGCTTGGACAAACTTGGCCGTTTAAACGCCAGATTTTCAAGTAATTGGCAATGAAAATAGCTGGACGAAATGAGAGTACGAAGCTGCTTCAAGCCAAAAATATCGTCTGAAACTGTGGCTCTCTTACTTCAACCCAATATGTCAATGGAATATGTGCAACCGCCACCCGATAAGCCAACCCTCCCTCCCGCCGTATCAGGAGCGCATTCACAGTTGGAACTGGGTCCAGAAGTTGGTCGTCGCTGTCTCGGGGAACGACGAAGACGCCGCTACTTCGTTTGAAGGTGAAGAGATCAGAGTCGAAGAGAGCAGAGCGGACTGCTGAAAGAGAAAGTGCAACAAATTCGCAGTCGTTCTCTCCAGACTCCGAGAAAGAGCTTTCGTGTTGATGATAGTGGGATGACCCACATCCAACCCAGCCAAAATTCTCACCGCCTCGCGTTTGGATGTACTGGTAGACGAAGGAGTCAAGATTCAGACGCTTGCCCACCCTTAGTGTAGCTGTTTGTGCACGGAAACATATAACGCCTGGCTTCATGTTTGCGCTGGATTGCTCATCTTGGTCTGGCGGGTGTTCTGCGGCTCCAAATATCTCTTTCCAGCAGTGTTCGTAATTGGGCCACCGGTACTTGAGTATGTCATCCAAGTCCGCAAAAGGAGCACCATCCCATGACGAGGGGGCAGTTTTGCTCTCTACGCAGCCGAGACTTAAAGCCAGCGCGAGGTATATGCGAGGAGACAGCTTTTGGGAGAAAATTTGGGGTATGGCAACGCGGTCGTAATATTCTGGCTGAGCCTTTTCCGGAACCCACACAAGCGGGTCTTCTGTGGCGAAAATATCCTGGAGGCGATATGGAGATTCTTCTGATACCCTAAAGGCACGAATCAGGCTTCCCTGGTAGTCCCCGAGGCCTGATCTTCGTGCCTCGAGACGGCCCCCTAAGAAAGAGGACCACGACCAAGTAGGCAGTATGGTATCTTCGGACTTCGGTTTGATTTTTCCAGACTTGGGTGTAAGTTCATCCGAGAGCAACAGAGCTTCGTCAAAACTTGGTAGGGGCAGCCCGTAGTAATGGTTTCCATTCGGATACAGCCGGTTGAGCATACCGCGAAATGCGCTGATGATGTCGGAAGATTTTGTCAGTTCGCGTTGGAAATAAAAAAATACATGACGATTAAATGCACAAGCTCTCCGCTCCCCTGGTTTGAGCTGTGTGAAAGAGAAAATGCTGTCGTTATCAGCCTTCGTGCGGTCGTTGCCGAGCGCAGTGTGGATATCCTCATGCAGTATCTCTTCCTGGCATTCAAAACAAACTTGCTCACGGCCAAAGTAGAGTGTCCGCTTGGCAAGCACGGCTTCTTGATATGTCCACGCTCTTGAATTCCAATAGCACCTTCGGATAGTGGCAGCGTGTGGCTCCAGGAGTTGTGTGACTGTGATGCCGTCGAAAGCCACTTGTTTATGGACATCCCGGGCTTGACTGACACCTCGAAGGCCAGCATTCATGTCCCAAAAGGAAGCCGCGACGATAACGAAGGAAGCTGACGCAAATATGGTGTCCATCGCGTCGATTTGCCGCGCCTTGGTGTCTAGATCGTCTTGGACAATGCACAAGCGATCCACCCATAAATACCGCTCATTCAGCCGAGTGCATGCAGCCATGGCATCTTCAACTGTTTTCGGCATCCGCGACGGCTCTAGTCCATCGACTTGTCCCAAATCCTGGATTGAAGACTTCGTTGCTTGCAGCAAGGTTTCATTTGGACATCGACCCCAGACGTAGCTCAGTGCAACGAAGCGCACAGTCTCGGTCGGTTGAATGACCCTTCGTTTCGCAATATCAATGAGGCGAAAATTGACCGGCAGGTCTGAAGCTGAAGATGAGCTGTCGTAGGGTCGAGTGCAGTTGTGTTGCTCATTGCATCTTTCGAGCCATCTCCTGATCAGGTCCCAATCGTGGACAAGCAGCGGTCGAAGACTCCCTGGTGGAGCGCCAAACTCAATCTTCCGGACAAGAAGCTCTTGTGGTGACCTCATGACACCATTGAAATAGATTATCCAACCTAGTATGGAGCTTGAGGCGCCGTTATCTTTCCTGAAGAATGTGATTCCCCCGATGCGAGACAGTTCTGAAAAGGTCATATTGCAAGTCCATGCGATCAGGCTACACAGCTGGCAAGTGGAGTGCCACTGGTATTTGCTGGGTCGGAAAAACTGGACCCATCCATTGGTGTCATCAGGAGCGTGCGGTATGCAGAACGTCATATGCCGGAGGCGGGAGTGTCGGCAAAACGGGCAAAGTCGAGAACCAGGATCATACTGCTGGGAGCACTCGTGGCATTCGACATGGAAGAATTCGCCTGCCCTGTCTTGTTGCGGCTTGATGCGTTCCACCTTGCGCCGCCAGTATCCGCGGCATTCCTCTTTATATATGGCACAGTGAGAACAACCTCCTGTGGTCAGCTTTGGAGGCTTCATGTAGGTGCGCAATGCTGCAGCTCAGCATGAAAGCTCGAAATGACAAGACTGATTTGATCCGCATTCGTCAGCGAGCTCGGTCGGCTCTATCAGCGACCATACCTACGTGATGGGCCTAAAGCCTTCTCGTGCGCGTAGTGGACAGGTCTTGTTGATGGCTGCCGGGGAAAGTGGGCACCAGAGGCGTCGAATTTGCCATGTGTGCTGCTCTGCAAGGCTACCCCACCCCACTTTGGGCATCGTAAGCGGAGTGACGATTGAGCCGACGCTAGTAATTTCGGGGCGCGCCATGGCTACCCGACGTGCAGGCAACCCCTCAATTAAACCACACCGACTTGACTTTATAGTATATATAACAGGTTAAAAGTATAAAGTAAAATATATACTTTAGTCTTGGTAGTTCGACAATACTCCAGAACTACCTAATAGAAAAGAGGGCGGTAGAAAAGTAGCCGCCTTCTTCAATCGCTGACGTATAAACTCTCCCATCATGCCACACACCTTTTGACTTTCACTGTTTAGACTCCTGCAATAACCCCCTACCCCAACCTACGGATCATATGATTCAGAAGCAGCGGCAGCTGCTGCTTTCTGTTGCTGCTTATCCTCGTAGTCGACGATGACTGCCTGAATAAACTTCTTTGGAAGGTTGCGGATTTCAGGATTTTCATGGCGGAGGATGCGGTCGGAGACTTTCAAATACCGGATGGCGAACGCATTCCACAGATCTATGTCACGTTCATACTCTCTAGAAGGCTTAGGGAAGTATGGATCATTGACCCGGTATGCGTTCACAGCTTTCTTGATGCCGTCGTTGTCCATAGTAATCTCCGAACATTGGTTGAAGTCGAGCACCCAAAGGTGCAGGGAACGCCTACTGAAGTTGATTTTCCTCTTTACTCGAAGTGCCGTGCTCGTATTCGGATCCATTTTCTGCAACTCCTCTGATGACAGAGGCTCCACGATGGGAAACGTTGGCGCGCTTCCCAATACGAACTCGACGTCACGAGCATCTATCCCAGCTTGCCAATGCAAGGCAGCCAGAGCTCCAGCCATGAACATCGCGAGCTCGATGGTGTCCATTTCGAGTTCTTCCATCTGGTTGAGATGTAGCTTGAAGTTTCGAAGGCTGAAGAAGCTTCCGCCACTTCTTCCCTAACGACTACCAAGGTAGATTCGGACCAGACAATCTTTATTTCCTGGAGCCACAAGAGCCTTGATCCGATGCCGCTCCGCACAGAATTTCTCCACCAAGAGTATGCGGATGGCAGGTGGCATGGGGAAAATTCTCTCCATGGAGTAGACGCCACAGGGAACGTGGATGGGAAGATCCTTCGCTGGAAGTAAGCCGCGATTATCCTCCCACCATTCTTCATCGGTCTTGGCCACAAAGTAATCCGGACATGGAACGTGGACCTCATCTGATACCTCAAGAGTCTTCGAAATAGCCTCCCAGACCCTCGTGTTCATGACGTAATCATTCCAGAGCTGGATGTCGTCCGTCTTGGCCAGCTTCAAGACCTTCGTGTTTCCGTCTCGCGCATAGACAGCTCCGCAAGCTCCCCATCCTATCAACCTATGTTGCGACGTGGTATTTCCATCAGCTGCAGCTTGTTGCTGTTCAGCAAAGCTCGACGTCGTGGAAATGACCGATCGTATCGACAGCAACTGTCCTAGTTGGAACTCGAGAGTCTCTTGTTCTGCATCCGCATTGTGGTCGTCAAGGCTGAGAAGTTGGGAAAGGCGGAGGCTGTCCATAATTGCAGCGTTTAAGGAGGCTGTACGCCCTACTGAGCTAGCTTCTGAAGACATCATTCTTCGTCGATCTGCCATTTTCGTGCGAGGAAGAGAGTATCTGAGACTTATGTGCGTTTGCTGTAACTTGTGAGGTAAGTTTGAATTCGATGAAGGCGTGTTGGCGACCCTGGGTTGGGGGGTGCAGGCAGATATACGTTTCCGATTTTTCTTCCAACCAGGAAAGAACGGCTCTGCATTGTTTCGCTCGACTTTGGTAGCGTTGCTGCTGCCTTCTACGTAACCGTGGTTGGGCGCTACCCCAACAAATTTTCACAGTCGCACCTCTCTATTTTGAAGGTATAATTCACTTTGTGCGCCGCGAGAGCTTTAACACCGGTCCGATGACGTAAATGCGGAAGGAAAGTATTGAATAGAAGATACCATGTAGTGTCTTTGCTAGTACAGAATACTTACTATTCCAATCATCCTCAAAGCAAAACCACCAAGAAGAGTGTAGCCATCAGGCTGACGAATATCAATAGCTCACAGGGAAATACAGCTTTGTATCCAGCACCATGGGCCGGACTCCCGCCGTAAGTTCTGCCGCCCGAACTCCCAGACCTACCGCTACTCCCCGCTTTTGACTCATTGAAGGTTGTCCAGTCGGAAGACCCATCTTCAGCAGACTGCTCCTGCGCAGCTGTCCTTGCCATCTTGCTTGCCAGGCAGGCGCTTTCGTATTTCTTTATAACGCTGGATCCGCATTTGCTAAAGAGGTCGTCGCCGTTGGTGCTGGGTAATCGGGTCGACAACACTGTGCTCCTGAGCTTGCAGATACATGTCGCGGCCTCTGCTGCTTCGAATTCCGCGGCGCTTGGTGCATTTGAATGGAGGCAGTTTCCGATGCGGGTCTCGAGCTGTGCGCACTGGTTGTTGGAATTGTCGTTGCTTTGAACTTCTTCAATAAATTCCCGGACTTTGTCGTACGTGTCGTACGCGTTGAATAATCTCTCCACTTCATGGTCAAATTAGTGACTTCCGGTTACTGAAAGTGAGATAAGGACTCCTCACAGCTCTCTATGTCTTCGGTAGTCTTGGATGAGACCACAGGATTTTGGCTGGCAGGTTTCGGGACGGCCAACTGTGGGACGATGACAGGTTTTGGAACGGCTGGTACCCGGTTAAAAGGTTTTGGGATATGGAATGCAGCCTCAGATACAACTATAATGGTGAGACTGGTTGAGAAGATGGTGCACTTCATTTTTAGTAGTCATAGAAGATGATAGAGTGATGCTGCCGATCTAATGCCCACTGCGCTGCACCCTCTTCTTATTGCGGCGAAGGCGCTTTGGTGAGACAGACTTAAGGCTACGTCAGTACACATGTGACTCTAAAGATGCAGGTGAGCCTTGCACAAGTGGCTGCGCAAACACAGAAAGCTTGCGTGTTGCCCTTCAAGGTGCGAATCCAAGGCAACATCCTGGAAAATAACATTACACTAGGGCTGATCAACCCTGTAGAAAGGCTTATGGTCTGCATGTGATGTATTACCAATAGTCATTGAAGCGTTTTTATAGGTCTACAGCCGAGCCTGGGGGCCAATTGCCAATCGTTCGAGTATTGCGTCGCAAGGCTGAAGCAAGTAATAGCCAATCTTGTTTCCCAAACCCTTTCCTCGGGACTCGATCAAACGATGTGCATACAGCTTGCCAACCAAGCCAGCCAATGTAGAGCTCAAATCTAGACACTTTCTGTGTACTGGACGCCCCTCACGGTGCATCATTCATCCACCTCATGCATATCCGCTTGCCGCTGCTCCCTTGCAACAACAAGACCTTACATGGAACTCTGAATAGCCTGATGTTGCCACATACTTGACACATCTAAATTCCAGCCAACTCTTTCCTCGAGAATTCTTCATGCTTCCATCAATGATTATCACCGAGGCTCGGGCGGTGGTTCATCTCTATAATTCCGGAGGGCTTCATGTCAGCTTACGGAGTCAGAATCATGCCGATAGGACGATTGAAGCATTTACGCGTGGTCTCAGACTTTCAAATATTGCCATGATTTAGCCGTACGCATGAATGCGAAATGCACATCTTATCGTTCCATCACAGCAATGCACTAGGCTTTCCTCCCGTACTGTCGTCTGCCCGCGTGGGATTCCAGAACAAAATGGCTGCTTGGCTGCTCAGCCTTTGGACAAAAACTCTAGTGCCAAAACTTGCTTTTTCTTTTTTTCCCTTGCCTCGTGGAGTGGCAGCCTTGCCGATCGTTTCCATCCCTGCCCAGTGTCCCGCTCGGTAGGTACCCGCCGTCGGACGCTCCTCGGGTCCTTAATCGAACCTCACTCGACAACCACCATATTTTTCACCCTCAACCGTCTTCTGAACCTGCAGCTTAGGCCATGAAATCACCACACTAGAGGCTGTCCTTCATTTGAACGGCCAGATGGACTGAGTCTGTTTGAATGCCCGAGATTAGGTTGGCTCTGTTTCTATATGAACGCCGTGGAAATCAATAGCCAGTAGAGAGCCCAAGCTCAAGGACGCCATTAACTTCAGTACACATCTCTCAGGTTTGAAGATAGAGACTGAAGCCTCATGAGAATGGTGACCGTACTGCACCTGAGGGTCAGCGAGTGCAGTGGCAGATTGCCAAGTAATGGCCCGAACGCTCTGTTGGACTACGAGTCAAGATCGGATCTGACGGCAAGATAGACGTTCCAAGCATTTGACTTGATACGAAGTTTCCCATTCTTGCTAGCAACTTGAGTCAGTGCTAGATATCTTACTGTACAATCTTACATGCAATCCGCACTTAGAACACTAGTGGAGGCTGCTCTTGGACGGCTCTCACTGTTAGTCATTTGACCCATCATGAGATGGGAATTCATTCATTCATTCATTCATTCATTCCTGCATGTATATGTATAAGACTTGTATAAGCCTACAAGCTATGCATTCAAGTTGGCACGCTGGTTTATTGCCATTTGAACTTGCACACCGAAAGTGCATTGTGACCCATCAATTTCCAGACGAGACTTAGCGAGCGAGCCATCTCCACCTCTGACGTATGCACAGACTTGCCATGCTTGGCTAGCCGACATTACTTCCCCTCTGCCTCGAACTGGATAGCAGCGAGATACGAGTTTCCACAGCTACTTGTTAGTGGAGTGAGGGGCGTTTGACAGAAAAAAGGGCAACTTACTCACGCAGGATGGCGCGGATGTGGTTGGACTGTGCCACGGTATTTGCCGGCGGTATGTCGAAACTAGTAGTATTGCACCAATATCGGAGTTCCGGAGCCACAAAGAAGTTCGCGAATCCACTTCCAAGCCCTCGCGTATCTCCACCATGGCTTCTCTTCCCCTCGTATCCCGCTGAACGAGCTTGTGATCAGGACCGATTCCATCCCGATATCATGGTACATCTCGACACCAATGATAGAACCAAGAGAAATAGTGGGCTTGTCCAAGAAGACTAAGAGCTGAGGCTCAAATAATACCAAGCGAATGGCTGCTTCCGCATGGTGAGCTCGAGCACTTAGAGGTGTATTTAAAGGCCCAGTCCCGCCAGAAGCGAAATCCTCCAAGAAGCACAGCAGGGTCTCCACCATCGGTATTCAACAGCCTCCGTCCGTACATCTCAGACTACCTCTTGTATTCGACCAAAGCTAATTTGCCTGGTAGACCATGAAGACATCCAGCAACTCTCTCCTCGCTCTCGCGAGCCTGGCAGCGCAGGTCTATGGCTTAGTCCAGATGGAGGTCCGGTACAGCGACAACATGATCGACGTCGGCAACGCCGACATCTTTGCCGCAACCTGGCAGACGCTCTACGATACAGCGGGCAACGAGCGCGCAATCATGACGGACCGGTCCTTCGGCGCCGACAACAACCAATGCACCCATGCCGAAGACAACAACCCCGACTTGACCGTCCGCGTCCAGATGAACGGCGCATGGGGCCAGACCCCCGGTCTGGAGCAACACCAGATGCGCGACGCCCTCATCCAGTCCTTGTGGGAGGTCCTCAAGAGCGTTTCTGACCCCTACGGCTACGAGGTCTTCACCGGGTGCCGTGGCCTCACGTGGATGGAGAGCGTGGCCCAGGATCCCAATGCAGCTTGTGGACCTGCAAGCGCTGTTTCTTGCCTGGATCCATGCAGGAATGTCAACTCTCCCGGATTGGCCCAGTGCACCACGCGTACGTGGGGCCATTCTGTTCCCTCGTCGCTGAGGGTCACGGCGTACATCGACGGTCAGCTGCAGCCTGATGACTTGATCATCACCTTCGAGTCTGCAGTGAACCCCCAGGGCGGTGGCTGTGGCTGGATGGAGCATATCTCTGCCGCTGTGGCTGGCTTCATCCCGGTTGCTGGTGGGCTCTTCGCGAGGGGTATCTCTATTGCATGCTCGGAGTAAAAAAAAATGGGATACTGAGAACTATGTGGTCAAAGTTCTTGAAATCTTCATTTTCAGTGGACATGAGGGATAAATCACGTAACTATGCTGAGGGCAACTGTGTTAAGTATATAATTAGATCTAAACAGCAACTTTTCTGAAGCTTTTTACGAGGTTGCCATATGTAACCGCCACGGGCTTACGCTGATGAAGAGGGCCCTGATATTAGATGATAAGTTCCCAATATATTGATCTTTGACGAAGCTATATCTGAGTGTTTTCTTCCATATTTACGTCGATGATGCAGCTGGCTTAATCGGAGTTGAGTAGAAACTTACTGGAGCCACCTGACAGAGAATCACGCATCCTGACGCAAATTACTATGCATAAACAATTTGAGAGCAACCAACACTCTGGTGATAATGATATTTGATCGCGATGCTGCGGATGAATGTATGGATACAGGCGGCAGAAACATCTTTCAGCTCCCAGCGGCAGGAAGTGACTGTCAAGCATATTTTTTAAGACCTCCCGTGCGGCGGAAGGGTCACTACAGAATTTTCACTTCCATGCACCATCGACCTACTTTATACACCGCGAGAGCTTTAATACCGTTACGGTGAGGTAGATGCGGTACCGAGGTATTTATCGACACCACTGTTCCCCCAGTTATGCCGCAGCTTGAGCGTAGAAGCATGGAGACACGGGCTTTCCAAACGAAATGCTTGGGAAGTCCGCCTTTACAGATGAGTTGTACACGCATCTAAGCATAAATTTAGGAAGTAAGATTAGAAATTACCAAAAGGACCTCCAGTGCAAAAAGAGAACATCCGATAACACATTTGCAAGCAGCCAATGCTCAAACCTCAGGAACGACAGGCAAGCGATCTTCCCAGGATCCTCCATCATCCCACTACCAAAATTCCAAAACACTTCATCCAAATGCAAGACTTTATGCAATGCAGCAACTACCTTTGTGTACGTAAGGAAATCCTCATCCCATGCCATCTTTCCCACCTCAAACCTCACGATCAACCTGTCAGTGCACGGCCATCGGCGCAAACGCCGTCGACAGCCTCCTAAAGAACCCATTATTCAACCCCAACCCGCCGTCCTCGCTCATCCCAATCCCCGACATCTGCGCGTCCTCCTCCGACAACGGGTCATCCTGCTGCCTGCACATCCAGAGACACGAATCAGCCAGTCCGCACAAGCATCGAAGCCGGCGCCCGGCCGCCGGAAGGAGAGAGAGAAAGAAAACACGGCCGTGCCCGATCGCGAAAGGGGTACAACGTACAAGAGACAACGCGTTGCGGCAGGATGATGTGGCTGGGGAGGATGGACCTTACATGAACAGCATGTCGTCAAACACCGGTCGCTGGTGGTCGAGGTTCTGGCTGCGCGGCCTGGTCTTGCCGGCGACGCTGCCGCTCGCGCTGGTGGTGGTGGAGGTGGGGGAGCCGGTCACGTCGACGTTGTTGTTGTTGGACGTCGTGGAAGCGGCTGCCCGGGGGAAGTTGTGCGAGACGGTGGCGTTGTTGGGGGATTGCTGTTGGGTTGCACCGGGGTTGTTGGCGCCGAGCGTGGGCTGGAAGTGGGTCGTGGGTGCGGTGGGCGGTGGGCCGACGTCCTCGCCGACGGAGAAGTTTTGGTCGTTGCTGGCGATTGTGAGCTGAGAAACATGGAAGATGTGATGAGGTTTTGGAGGCGAGATCTTCAACATGAACGAATGGCTTTGAGGGCATGAAGAGCGGATATGCGACAGGCTGGGTTGAGGATAGCGAAGGGTGCGGAAAGACAAGGACTTACCTGCTGAACGAATTCTCGAACGGATTTGTGTTGAGCATGGCAGCAGCCGGTGTGGGCGGGATGGTCGGCATCAGCTCCACTGGACCCTTGCTGTGCTTCAGCGCACTGGGCCTCCAGCCACCGCGCATCTGTGGTCCGGTCTGAATAGTGCCGTGCTGGAGGGATGGAAGAGATGGCGGTGGCATGGCTGTCACGGACAGGACAGACTGCCGCCGGGAGGGCGCAGCCGAGTTCATGCCAGAAGTCATGGCAGTACTCATGCGGCGGAGCATCGAGCGAACAGTACCTTCCGTTGCCTCTGAGCGATGCTGCTGTGCTTCCGGTGCTTCGCATGGAGCCATGAGGTTGAAGATGCCCTTGATGGCGCCAATGGACGCACCCACTGCGCTCTGCACCACCGACCACGAGTTCTCGAGGCGGATAAAATCATCCAAGCACACCTCTATGGCATCAATCTGCGCAAGGCAGACTTCCATGGCATCAGCAACGAAGGTGGTGCCCCAAATCCAAACATTTGCAGCCTCCTCTTGGCAATTGACGGGCTGGGCGTTGATCATTGTGATTGCCGAGTTGATCATCTTGTCAATAGCCTTCTCGGCCTTTTCTTTCTGCTGCGCGGCGTCGACATAATAGATGGCACGGCGGTCGTCGTAGGTGCCGGACTGCTCGCGGACGCCGGTCTTGACGCTCTCGTAGACATTCTTGAACGCATCTTCGTGCACATACGCCATAACCGAGTTGTAGTTGTCGAGGGAGGCCAGGACCTGATCCGATGCATCCCCGATGACCGCACTCAGTGCCGCGAGGTGGTCGGTTCCTTCGAGAAGGCGATGTGCCTGGAGCGTCTTGAAGAAGGTGAAGTCTCCCGTGCGACTAGCGGCGTGGAGATTGTGCCTGATGAGTGCCACGCGCTGCGTCCAGTGAAGCTTTTTCTCGGCGAGCATTTTGGGAAAGTCTTGGAGAAAAGCGAAGGGGTCTGGTGGTGGAATGCTATTTGACGGGATGGAAAAATCAGGAGATATGAGAGTCGTACCAAGCTCATGGAAAGACCCAGCTTTATGGGAGAAGGGCGAAAATGGAGCCCAGTTGTCGTCATCCAAGGAAACATTAGCCATGGGTGTATCCCACATACCGAAAGCGCTGCTGGGGGTGTCTGTGGCGGGGTGATTGGTTGTTTGCAACGGAATTTGCAAGGGAATTGCTGTGCTTGCTCTGGGGCTGGCGAAGGCCGGTCGAGAAGCTGAAGTCCAGGCAAGTGTTTGTAGATCTAGAAGGCTCTGGTGACTGCCCATACTGTTTATAAGATCTAGAATATGGTCAGCGAGATCATCACTTCCCTTCATGACAACGCATGTCATCAACCTATGCTGTGACTATGTCTAGAGTGGTTAGAATGATGCAGCCTCGTCAATGAGCCCTTATTCTGCAGGGTTTGTTGTTTGAGACACTTGGTGGGCCAGGCCTTTGCCTGAAGAATCGTAGTTTTCTGATATTCTGCGGTGTAGCTAGCAAAAGAGACTCATGGAAAACGTTCTACAGCAGTTTGAATATTGGAAATAAACGCAGAATACGTTGACACGAACAGGCTCACATCCGTCTACTAAATTGAGAAATCGAATTTCTGGGGAGTAAGACAGTCGTTGAGGGCAAGGATCTGGAGTCTAGACTTCAGGGACCCACATGGCAAATGGACCATGCGTCGAACAAGCGTGACGATGCCTACTTGGTGGAACGTAAGTCTTTTGAACGGTATCCCGCAAAGTTTGCGGTGTCATGTCCAGCCGGGTTCTCGTCGAGGTCAGCGGAGGCTCTTTTTCTTTGTTGGGTCCGCTCGCAGTCGGCTAAGATAGATCCGGATAAGAGATTTGAGACATCCCGATGGGTTGAGAAGATAAAGGAGATGGCCTGTGGGTAGAAAAATACCATCGATCAGCTGCATTGACTGGCTGTTTACAGCAGAACGGCCTACGCAGTTTCCAGCATTGGCGGGTACACTTGGCCTTTTTCTCTCTTCGGTGTGATTGATGAGACCAGGTGGAGACTTTGAGGTATTCTCAGTGCTGAAAGAAGGCCCGAGACTTCCGAGCTTCGGAAACGGCTCTAACAGATGTTCATTGCCGGTGTGTGTTGGTAGGCAGCCGCAGTGTCGCCAGAAATTCTAGTACAAAGCCCAAGCGAGCATGCAAGAAATTTTCCGGTGAGATGGGCGGATTGCTCAGGTACGCTAGAGACGACAAGTGTGTCAATTTGACGTTGTGGCATGCATGAAGTATTGGAGCTTTCTCAGCTGTTCGGGGATCTCCAAAGGAACTTGAAGGTCGGCATCAGAACTCTCCCCAAAGAAGCTCAGCGCCTAAGACTGGACCTAGAGCGAGGCTCGAAGGCCCATCCGGTTTCTCCGAAACATGGACGGCGGAAAAGTATGACATCAGCCGTAGTAAGGAGCAAGGGAAAGTTTAGCGACCATTTTCGCCGACGCGAGATAGTTTTGCTGCCGCATACCCCGCACTGAAGCCTCACACACCTTTGTCCGCCACAACGCCGCTCCATTCTACGGTCCGCCTTTCCCGCTGTCAAGACGTTTTCATCATATTGACACAAGTCGAACCTCGACTCTACAGTCAACTGAGAGAGTTACTCGGGTTTCCGAGTAGTCTACAACTTCCGTTGTGGTCTAGGGGCTAGGATTTGCCGCTCTCAGATACCAGAGCACACCTCGCATCAAGCGCCGGCAAGGCCCGGGTTCGATTCCCGGCGACGGAAAGGAAGTTAATCAGTTCTTTTTTACGTTTTGGACGCTCCTCTGCCCACTGCGCCTTTTTTTGCTGTCTGCTGAAACTCGGGGTGGGGCGGTGGTGGCGGAGTCTCGCACTGATTTGAAGTGGTACGCGTTGTGGGGCGCCGCCTAACGGTGATCGGCGAACACCTGTTGCAGGCTGGAACCTCCCGTTCGGGTGAGGAACGTGCGAAGGTCACCTCGAGGCGAGAGGGCGGGAAGTGGTGCCGGTCGACAAAAGGGATCGGCTGCCGAGTTGTGTGCTGCTCCGGTCGAGCTCCCACGGCCCAAGGCAGGACAGATGAAAGGGGCATCTGTGGTGCCTTGCAGCACGCAGAGGCAGGAGAGCCGGTTAGGCCTGCAGGAACGACTGATGGACTGATTGATAGGCGGTGGAACGGCTCGGAAGCTTTTCCTGCAGCGCATCTGGCCGTTGTGCAGCCGAAGCGCGCGGCGATCCTGCATGTACGTACGCGTTCTCACGACCTCACCTCTAAGCGAGGGGATGGTTGACACGCGGTCATGGAGGTTATTCGGCTTTGGCGTTTAAGGTTTCCCTGGCACGAGGGAAGAGAAGCGAGGTGCTGAGCATTGGAGGGAAAAAAGGTTTGCCCGTGGGGTAGAAATGCTTGAGCTGTCATACTTTCGTTGAATTGACTTTGACATGGAGCTTGATCTCCGATGCAGAGAGTTTGTCTAAGACAGGGCGGTACGTATCTACTCATACGTCACTGTAAGTACGTGAATTCCCCTCACGCATGAATGCCATTGCCACTTCCTCAAAAAGTCGGCAAAGGAGTGGCGGAGAAATTGGCATCTGCATGCATCCACATCGCAATGTTGTAGACATCAATGACTATTCCTTATGCAGCTCTTCTCTTTCCTGCAGAAATCGTACTTCCTTGGCATGGGGGCAATTCTAGCTGCACTCTGTTTGATCCACGGCAGAGCAGCATCACAGCCTCAAAGCATCAACCTCTCAAGATCTCAGATCCTCACCTGGCCGGCCATCTCCCCGACCCACTCCCCATCTCCCCTTCCGAACGCCTCACCATCGCACCGCCAGCCTGCCCATATTTCCAGCACCTTCTCAACGCCCAAGACCCTGGAAACCCTTACTCAGACCCTACCCTGACTCTCCCCGCCGCCACAACCCTGACAGCCGCCCTCGACCCTGACACGCCCACGACCCCGATTGCCCTGAAGAACCCTCCAACCCCGCCGCCCCTGCAGCCCGCCCCATCACCCACCCGACGACCCCTTCCCCACCGCCCTGCCTGACTATTCCCCGAACCGCTCGTCCACGCCCACCGTCGCCACCGGGTGCCTAGCCCGGCCGCCGCGGGCGCGTCGGGCCAGTCCCAGTCCCCCAACCTTCCCTGCTGAAACGTGAAACGAAACGCGGCGGGTCAAACTTTTTTTTTTTTGGTCGTTGGGAGAGAGGAGGGGGGGCCCCCCGTCGGCGACCTACTCAGCGACCCTTCGTCGGCCGGATGACGTCTGCGGTTCCGTCATGATCCGCGCGTGGAGTTTCGTCGCGATCCTCTTGTCTCATCGCAGTTGCGTCCGTTCTGAACGGCAGTGATGCGCACGGGTTCTCGTGGCGGGGACGGGAGACGTTGGCTGGCGCGGGAAGGGTCTAGACCCGCTGCCACGAAATCTTTTTTATTTTCGTTCCCTTTTTTTTTCCCGCCGTGGGTGGCACTAACGCTCTTGGCGGGTGACGTAGGTGTGGTGGGCGATGGCGCTGTGCGGGTGTTTGATGTAGAGTGCAGGGAGCAGGTACCTGCAGTGTTCTGGAACCCGGACTGGGGGCAGCACACGGCGCGTGTGTGGGTTTTGGTGAGGCATGCTAGGCGCCGTAGACCAGGTGCACGCGCTAGCGCTTACGGGACTACCAGAGGGTGAGATGATGCCGATGGGTTAGCTGGATCGGTGCGTCGTTGTGGCGCTTGCGGGAATACGCGGACGGGCCGCGGAGGGAAAGACAAAGGGTCCGTCGTATAGTGGTTGTATATTTGACTTTGGAGAAAAGGCGTACATTGGGGTCATGTTGTAGCTGCATTAGTGTGGTGATAGGTGGTTTGAGTTGGCGAATTGACTAGATTGCTGCTGAGAAGACTGAACTCCGTATGCATGTCTCAGAGAGGGTTGGAGATGACGAGAGAGAACCTAATGCAATTCGATACCCAATTTTTTAGTAGCCAGAGATACACCATCGCTGCTAAGGAAAGAGACCGAAAAAGGAAAGGCGCATGCCAGACATAATATCAACTGCAGCATCACCACATCCAAGCGTTCCATGCTCTAGCCAAACGATGAGATCGCAAAAGAGAAAAAGGAACCGAAGCACCAACCAAATGCTTTGAGACTCTCGAGAACGCGCAGGAAAGAAACCAGAAACCAGGTGCCCTTCAAATTCCAGTCTTGCTTGTGTGATATACTGCATAATCTCAACTGCCTTGTGCTGCGCCAGCCCACGCCACGCACGCCAAACCCTCCACTGATTCCCATTCCCATTCTACACACAAACAGAAAAAGTTGAGTTCTGCAGAGAACTGCAAACCACCAATACTACTACGACTACTAGTATTTCTTGACTTTCTCTCACCCCTGGAGTGTTTCCCTGAACTATACACCACATCCTCCCAATAGAACGTCCACCTCGTGTTACACATCCAGACACTAAATCAACAATCTCCTCTTTTCCTCCATCAACCTGACAAAGCAAGGAACCGGGAGTATGACTAACAACGGACATCCGTTCGCCATCATCGGCAGGACCGATAACAATAAGACGCGAGATGGGAGATGCAGCAAAAACAGACGCCACAAAACGCCATCAACGTGGGAAAAGAAAAAAAAAACGCACCGGAGGTCAAATGAGCAAAGAGAAGGGGAGTAATGAACGGACGAGGATAGCAAAAAGAGTAAGAAGGACCGAAAGACCGAAAACTCAGCAGACGCGATTTCTCGTCCAGGGAATACGCAACTAGAACGCCCGGAGAGAAGGCCGCGATCAAGGGAAAAACTCTTCAAGGGAAGATAAGGACGGTAGGAAGTTGGATCGGCTGGCAATCGGAACAGTGTTGAAGACTTTTTTCTTCACCCCCCTATCCAAGTAAGTGTCATATTGCCCTTCCACACCGCGCAAGAAATGAATACGCAAGGGAAAGCCGGGAAAAGAGAAGGAAAATAAAGGAAAAGTGATATCTTGAGTCGTGCGTCGTTAAAGAGGTGGTATAGAAAAGAAAAGGAAATATGCAGCCCACCTGGTATGTCCGTTGCCAAATCGATTTGATGCGAATCCCGCGCGTGCGTCTTATCATGTGCTCCTTGCCAATTTTTCTCTACTCTTGCTTGATTTTTCAACCGCATTCTCCCGCGGCGCGGCTTTTTGCCCTGTCAAAACCAGAAGCAAGTGACTCTGGATCCTGGCGCTTGAACGTGCAGAAAACTTTCAGCTCGAAACACAGTTCTTCGCCCTTCACTGCTGTGCCGAGCTGACCCACAGCACGAGTTTGGGGCTTCGGGAGACCGCATCTTCAAGTTGCTCGTCGTCGCCAATGCTGTAGAACTGTCCATCCGCTTCATCTCTGTACTCCACTAGCAGCCCTTCGTCGGCCACCTCTTGTGCGCTGACGCCCTTCTCAAGTGCCCGGCGCTCTTGCAATTTCTTGTACAAGTCTGCGAAACGGAAATACGCCGGCATTCGAATGATAACGCAGTTGTCTTCCTCGAACCAGACCTTGATTTTATGCGCGCCAACACCGGTTCCAGTGATCGTGTTTGTGCCGGCCGACGAGACGGATCCTTGCGTCAAGGAACTGTTGTTTCGTTGCATACTAGGGTGCGCCTGAACCGGATGCAATGATTGGGCTTTCGAGGTTTGACGCTGGTGGCTGTGGTAGCTGGACTGCGATTGACTGTGCGAGTGGTGGCTCTGTTGCAAGTTGCCGGTAGAAGATTGTCTCGAGGCGCCGCCAGAGGGATCCGTGGATTGTTGAGACGTGCCAGATAGCCGGTAACTGTCGGCACTGATGTTGGGGTCGATTTCGTAATCATTCTCCTTGGGCTTGAAGAACTCGCTAACGAGCTCCGAGCGGGTGATGTGAGGGCCAAGTTTCAGCAGGTTCTTGATGTAATCGTCCAAGTTTGCTCGGCGGCCGTTTGTGATGTTGTCCGTGACATAGGTGACCGGACCAGGCATGTACGGCAAAGTCCGCTCGACCCCCTCCACTTGGCCTGCTTCCAATGGGAAGGCGTTGATCAACTTGATCTGAAGGTCGTAGAAATCCTGGTAAAGACGCGAGAGCTCCCAGTACGAGCCATCCTCCATCTGGCACTCGACAATGAACCAGAAGATGTCGTTCGCGAAGCAGTACCGGGGAACGCTGGCGTTAATTGGGGCGAGCAATCGAGGCTCAGCCTGGTTGGATTGGCGGTAGCCTTGGGCGCCGTTGGCCACACTTCCCGAACGCGAATGGGACTGTTTGCGCCGATCACTATTCAAGCTCGCAGATGTTGGGGAATTGTCCGAACTTACCGTCGGGTATCCATTCTGTCCGCTCCGACTCTGGATGCTCATGCGCTCCATGCCTTGCTGCAGTGTTTGCTGCGAGTTCGACTCCAGCTTGCCAAGAGGGATGCTGCCGTTCTTGTACTCGGCCGCCATTTTCTTCCACTCTTCGACGCGGGGCACGCCGGCGGCACGCACCGCCTCGTGGGGGTCGGGAACAGCCTGGCCGGAGGTCATGTCGCGGATCTCGATGAAGGACACAGGAATCAGGCCGGGGCCACCCAGGCGGGTGATGGGCTTGGCGACAAACCACTCGGGGTTCGACTGGGCAATGACGATGATGGCCTCGCCCTCCTTGGCCTCCAGCTCGTCAGGGCGCTCGGCCTTGAAGTCGTACATGACGACGCCGTAGACCATGGCGCCGGTTCCTCCCTTCATCGCCTTGCTCATCCTGATGGGCTTAGGGAATGTTTCGTGCTCGGCGGACGTCTTCTCGGCGTAGCCGCTGTCGTGGCCGGCGCTGGGCAGGTTGGCGAGATCAGAGTGGACGGAGCTGCCGCTGTCCCGAACGGTCTTGCCGACGGTGTCGAAGTACTTGACGGGTACCAGTCCTCGCGAGCCGTGCAGCGGGTTGCATGCCTCGTACCAGTCGGGGTCGTTCTCGCGGCCGACGACGTGCAGGAAGTCGCCTTGGGTGAAGCTGAGGTAGTGGTCGCTGTCGGGGGCGTTGTAGTCGTAGAGGGCTTTAATAACCTGTGCAATGTATCGTGTGTTAGCGAGAGTGGCAATTTCGGCGATATGACTGCGCGGGCACAGGGACGCTCGTAAGGCTGGGCCGCGGGCGCGCGGTGACGCGGTGGGCGGGGCGTCGCCGGGCAGCAACAGGCTGCGAGGAAACACACCTTCTTCGGCGGCACGATGGCTATCGCATCCTTGGGCGGGATGGAGATGTGGTGCGGCTTGGAGTCGGCCTTGTCGCTCTTGAGCGATCTCCGGAACTAGACAGGCGGCATGTCAGCGCAGTGCTCGCAGGCTCGCGGGCAGCGGGCAGGGTCCACCGGCCGCCACGGGGCGCGACGGGGCTGGGCCGACTCACCTTGACCATTGCGACAGTCTGGAGGCGCGCGCGTCGTCGCAGGCGAGAGAGGACTGCTCGAGGCGCGAGGGCGTCTTGGTGGGGAGCGGCGGTTCAAGGCAGGTTTTGGCACCGGCGGGTGGTGTCGCAGGCAGGCTCCAGGAATCGCTGCTAGCGCGCCCTGGCCGGAGCTTGGTCGCGATCGGTGCTTGGTCAGTCGCAGGCGGGTGCTTGGGGTCGGCGGGTTGCGTGCTGGGGGCGCGAGGGCGAGCAGAGGGAGGCTCGGGAGAGCGCGAGCAGCAGGCGCAGAGCAGGAGGCAGGCCGCGTCGGGCTGGAATGAGGGCTTGCACGTCAGGACGTCGTGGGAGACCCTGGCCCAAAGCCGTGCCGACTCCTCGTGGCAGCGCGCCACCAGAGCGAACAATGAGATTGCACACTAGCTCCGCTCGAGCTCGCAGGCGCGTAATAATTGGCCGTGTCGGACACTGAGACTGCAGGCCCAAGGCGTCAGCGCGCGGCGGGGAGACGCCAGGGCCGCTGGGGATGCGCCTGTCTGTGCGGCGCGACGCAAGATCCGCGCCGCCGGGCTCGTGTCGTGTCGGCCAGCAGCTCCAGGACATCAGCCTTACTGCCGGTGGAGATGAGCGCACGGCAAGAGATGCTAGTGGATTCCGCTACAGAACGGCAAATCAATCCCCAAACCGCGCCCACTGCCCATTCGCCGTCCGCTGTACCTGCGCCGCCGGCCTGCAAGCCAAGGGCAGCGCCGGAACCACACAGCCGCCTGGGGGCTCCCCGTCGCGCGAAACTCCACACCAGCACCACGTGAAAAGCCCGTAAAATCCATTAACTCAAAACTCTTCCTAAAAGTCCACGCCAACGCCGCGCGCCCGCCGATTTGTCATTCCGTCGCCTCCACGCCTGCATGACGCCCGCCAACGGCTCTGCAGCCTTCCGCTCGGACAAAGCTCCCGCACGCCCGCATTGACGCACCAACAGGCATAGCCACGTTTGCAACGCCCGGGCCTGGTTCCGAACAAAGACTGCCGTTGCCGATCTCTCCGGCGTTGCGCGCCACAACTGCCTCTGCCCTCCCTCCTCTACGCCTCACTAGTCGCATCACGCTGCAGACCGAGAGAAACGCGAACGCCCACTGACTCGCCATCGTCTCCGAACTGCTTTGCCAGCGCCAGAAAGCTAAATCGTGAAACTTTCCTCAGATGCCAAAGATCTTTGCTCTAGTTCGCCGACCTGGCTCCAACAAGGGGGCGCCCTGGGCGCTGCGAGGTGCCATGGCAGATCGGTAGAAATACAGAAAAGAAAAGAGGATATAAATCTGCCGTTGGCGCCCATGCGTAGGCGGCTGTGATTTGCCATGCGCTGCGGCCGCATGCGAATCCGATGCGCAGACACATGCGAATGCGATGCGCAGCCACACTCGATCGCTCGCTTCTGAGCGAGACATTACGAGGCCACCGGGGGTCCGAAGCAAAAGTTGCTGAACACTCGGCGCGTGAAACTCTCCGAATGGAGGAACAATGAGGTCCGTTGCGGTCTAGTGCGAGGTTTCATATTTGGCCTTTGATGTCGACCCGACGGAAGGCACCCGCTTTCAGTTGTTCGAAGAGCGCCGCTGACTGCGGTGTCGTATGGAAAATCACACTACCGTCGTCCTTCTGCTCCAGAAATTGTTGAGCGCCATGGTCACACAGATACTGCACGCAATCTTGGTAAGACTCGAATCCAAGCTCGTCTGTGAGGAACTTGATGTTGAGGTTGGGCTTGTATCTGCAGCACGCGTTAGGTCTTGCCAGAAAACCAGGGGAAGGTGCACTTACGCTTTGCAAATGTTAGCCAGGGCAGCTAGGCGCTCACGCACGATGAACATGTCCATCAGGTACGCCCCCATGTTTGGGGTGTCGAGATATAATCTGAAGAACTTATGGTAGTTGCCCAAGGCCAGAGCGGACCGAACGTCCAGAGCATGCTTGACCGCTGGCTGCGTCTTGTCTGTGGGGGTTAGATCGGCCAGCACCTCGTTCATATCGGTTCGATTTTGCGTGTAGATGAAATAGAGAATGCGGTACGCCAGAAACTCCGCGGGGTGTCCTCCAAGCTTTTGCGAATACAGTGCACGCAACTGCGTCTGGCACTGATTATACTCACCCAAATCCCCCTTCTCCAACGCAATACGGGCATGGATCTCGTAAACTGTCACGGTGAATTCGTTCTTAATGTGTTGCACGGTCAGGTCCTGGCGGAGCGACTTGAACTGGTCGCAGATGTACGCATAGTTGCCCTCCTTCTTCCATTTCTTCTTGAGGTGCTCCAGCGTCTTCTCCAGGACTTCTGGCGGACGGACGGCCTCCGGTTTGGGTGCGGCCGTGAGACGGAGGTATCGTTTCTCCAGATCCTGGCAGGTGCCGACGACTGGTCCATCATTGGCTCCGGCAGGCGAGTCGTCGCGTGAGGTGTTCCAGGGGTGTGGCGAGGGAGCTCCGCTTCTGCCGTTGTAGAAGCGCTGCTGTCGCTTTTCGATCTTGTCGGCATCGTTGTCGTACTTACTGCGGAGTCCTTTGGGGGTGATGTGGTTCTTGTCCATTCGGTCCGCCAGGCTTCGGACGACGCCTGGCGAGGTGGGAGGTTCGCTACGGTCATCAAGTCTTCTCTTGTTAGTTCTCCGCCACGGTGGAAGTGAGTCATCGTCAGCATCGTGATTCGCATCGGGAGACTTGCGCTTCTTGGGAAACGCGCCATTTGCATCGGTCATGTTCTTCTCAGGTGTCGAATGGGTCCTCCAGGGTGCGTTATCAACGTTTGCGGTTTTGGCGCGCCTCTGGGTCATGATGATTTCTTGGGGGAGCGGATGCTTGTCCCAGTCGATAGTGAACAGTAGGTTGGATTCGGTGGCGTCGGTGATGACCTTCTTCAACGTATCTTCAATCTCTTTTCGGCCAATGTTGGGCACGGCGGAAAGGTCGGCGAAGGAGCGCTGGACGTATTCGCGGACAGACGGAGGCCATTCGACCTTCTTGGGTGGAGCGGAGGCGGCTGCGGGTTGGGGTTGAGACTGGGGCGTGTGCATGGGCTCGGGTCGGGCAAATGCGCGACGAGCAGAAACAGGAGTGAAAGCGGGTGTAGGGGCTAAGGCGACGCGTCGCGTCAGTAACGAGCGATGAGGTTGGACAAGGAGCGCGTCTTGCTTACGATTGATGGCTGCAGCACCGGGCGCCTGGCGCCAGGGCACAGAGGCAGACATGGCTTTGGGGTTGGAGCGTGAGCAACGAGTGCAGAAGCAAGGGCAGACGACAGGTCGAAAAGACCTGCGATGGTGTGGAAGGGAGGTCGGGGAAGGGGGGTTGCGGTTGTGGAAGGGTGAGGCGGTCGGTCGGTGGAATGCCGCCTTAAACGAGCAGTCGCTTACTGGCTTGGCGGCGGGCTGGTTCGCTGGCGGTCGAGAGTGGCAGCTGCCAGAGCGCGTTGGTGCACGTGAGAAGCTAATTGACTGCGATGACGGAACCGCCCAAGCTGCGACAGTGGGCTACAGCTGCGGGGGGCACAGGCAAGCCGATCTCTTGCTGCTGCACCACGCCTGCCCCCATGCGCTCGCTGAATGTTCCTCCACCAGCTTGACCTCACCACTGCTCTGCGTCCTGAGCTTCTGCCGGACGAGACGCTACTGTTTGTGCAGGATGCCGTCGGCCTCTATGAGGGGTGAGTGCAGCTTCCCAACAGCTCGTGTGCGCGTGCGATGCTGATGCCGCGCGTCCGCAGCAAGTACAAGATACCCGACTACCAAGATGGCCACGCCTACTTGACCTCGCACCGCGCCTGCTATGTCGACAACAAGGAGCCTCGCAAGTTTTCCGTCGCCGTCAACCTGAAGGACGTTGAGCGCCCAGAGTTCTATGTATGCACCCGGACGTGGGGGACGCAGTCAATCAGGCTGATTCCAAATCCAGGCCGGCTTCCTGAAGTCGTCACCCAAAGTTACTCTCCACCCCAAGCCCTCCAAGCGACCAAACCTTGCGGCTTCCCGCAGCCCAGTTCCCGTCAGCGCCAGCGGTGCGGGATACAGTCCAACCTCAACGCCTCCGCGCCACGCAAGCCCGTTGCGGCCCCTGCCGCCCGCACCCGCGCCTCCTCCGAGTGCCTCTGCGACATGGGTCTGTCCGATATGCTCCTTCTCCAACCCTGTGCCGTCGAACTTCGAGCCCACAATCGCAAACGCAAATACGCCGTTGCCGCCGTGCTTGGCTTGCGGCCTGAAGCCTCCACTTCTGCATCTTATCAAGGCGGCCATAGCGGCAAATAGGCAAACGCCGAGTGAGCTGCCGAGCAGTCAAACTTCTCAGGATTATGGGGCATCACCAGCAGCCGTGCGGAGTAACGGCAATGTCTCAGGCCCTACAGCATTTCAGTGTCCGAGATGCACTTTCCAGAACCACCCGTCACTGCTGCACTGTGAAATATGCGGCCATTCGCTTGTCAATGCCGCAGATAAGCGCACAGAATACAGTCCCTCTCCGCTAGGCAGGTCTGAATCACCAGCACCGGTTCTTAGCGGAGCGCCGCAGAGCGAAGACGGCCCTGAGTGTATCAAGTTCTCATTCCGTGTCGGAGGCGGAAACATATTTTTCGAGAGGTTGAAAGGCGCCCTGCTGCAGAGGAAATGGCTGCTTCAGAGCGCCCCGCCGATTCCGAAACCCCTCGAGAACTCTACTCCATCATCGCAGGCCTCGGGTAATTTGCCCATGAGGAATAAAATGGTCGGCATCGGGGGGCTTGAGCGACGTGGCATCGAACAGCGCCAGAACAACGAACTCATGATCGGGAGCGCGTTCGAGGATCTCGAGGCCTTGATGACTTCAGCCAAAGAAATCATAGCTCTCGCCGAGCAGTTCGCCAGCCAGGCCAAACTGAATGGTAACGGCAATTCGGAAGCCGACGCTGTGTTAACGCAGTCTGCGTCGGCTCTGGGGTTGATCACGACAAAAGACATGCTTGGCTCTGGTTCTGATACCCTTTATATTTCCGAACTTTCGCGCAACCTCGCAGAGTTCTTGACGGATGATAGGAAAGGAATATTAAGGCGCGAGGGAGGGATTATGAGCCTGGTGGATCTCTGGGCCGTCTTTAACCGCGCACGAGGGGGCGTTGAGCTCGTCAGCCCCACGGACTTTGAGAAGGCTGCTCAGATGTGGGACAAGCTCAGGCTGCCTGTGCGCTTACGCCGCTTCAAGAGCGGTCTTTTGGTGGTGCAAGGACGGGATCGAACAGACGAAAAGACGATTACCGGCCTCCTTGCCTGGCTCCAAGAACTACACGCTGCTCCACCAGCTCCTGAGACTGCTTGGGATTGGGAGAAGTACGGGCGAGGAGTCACTGCTCAGGAAGCAGCAGAATGGTTTGGATGGAGCGTGGGTGTTGCCACAGAGGAGCTTGAGATGGCTGAAGAAAAAGGCGCGCTATGCCGAGAGCAGGGCCTTGACGGGATAAGGTTCTGGGAGAACTGGATCGTTCAGCTGCCAGCCGTAGAGGATGATCAAACACAGGAATAATGCAGTTACAGGCGTTTATGACTGGGCTATGGCAGGACAGGATTAGAGCATATTCAGGTGTAAAGTAGACAAGCACCCTTATTAAAGCATGAGATAATAGCGAACGCAGTCAACGACGCTGGCAATCTAGACTACAGGACAATCCAAGGCCTACAGCGCTTACCGCTCCCAAACGAAATTTCAACCTTGTTTTTCTGGCGTGATTGTCTCCTGGCCGCTGTCAGCGCCAGAAAGATAGCTCCATGGGTCACTCATCCACAAAGCGCTCCCCGCCAGGACTTAGGGCCGATATCGGGCGCTTAAACACGGCCCCGGGGAACCTGAATCATGACGTGAGAAACATGGCAGCTTGTGGGCGCTCGCGTTCTACCAATGCAACCAGCGCTTCTATGCGCGATCGCCATTGCCTCGTCCCCTCCATTTAAAGTCCTGAGTGATTGCACGGCAGTAGTTGGGCACAGAAGCAAAGAGCCGCAGCCATGAAAGAAGCACAGCCAGGAGAAGTGGCCGAGGGGAGCTATCGCAGCGCGCCGCATCACCACCACCACCACCAGTCGCCGCCATTGGCGCCGACAACAGCAGTGCGCGGGGCAGCGTCGGCGCGATACGCAGCAGCTGTGGATCACCAGCAGCGGCCCGCCGTGCCAGACGGTACTTCTGGCTCGACCTCCACCAGTGCTGCAAATGGCGCAACACCAGGCATGACAGCAGCAGCAGCCTCGTCGTGGAACAGCGCGAACCTGGGCTGGAGAGTGGGCGCCGACTGCGCGGCAGCAGCCAGCGCGGGCGTGCTCGTCGCGCCCGTCGTGACGGCAATCGATCGGTAAGTCGACAAGGTTCTCGCAAATCCGGGGTAGAAATCATGCCACTTTCTCGCGCGAACCGGAGGACGGCGCAGCAGAGCCTCTCGTGTGCCGAAGCAGCCCACCCAACCGTCAAGCTCCCGCACAACAACCAGCACACCTCGCGACGCACCCGTTGCCCTTCCGCCTCCGCTAACTTCACCGCAGCGCCATCATCGAAAATGCCTCCGGCCGCTCCACCCTCCGCACAAGCCTCCTCAGCAGCCTGCGCACCCTGGTCCTCCGCCCGCACGCCTACATCCTCTCCAAGCCCTTCGCCCTCATCTTCACCCTCTACACGGGCACCTACCTGACCGCCAACGCCCTCGACACCACCACCTCCGTCCTCCGCTCCACCCCGGCCTCCACCACCACCGCCGGGCCCTCCAAATTCGTCGCCACCAGCTCCGCCAACCTCGCGCTCTGCCTGTACAAGGACAGCCGCTTCACGCGCATGTTCGGCGTCGCGACGGCGCACCCGCGGCCCGTGCCGCCCGCCACGTACGCCCTGTTCGCGCTGCGCGACTGCCTGACCGTGTTCGCGAGCTTCAACGTGCCGCCCCTGCTCGCGCCGTACCTGTCCGCGAAGATCGAGACCGCGGCGGGCGAGGTGGGCGACGCGCTGCGGAAGCACGTCGACGCGGCCAGCGCCGCGCAGTTCGCCGCGCCGGCCGCGGTGCAGGTCTTTAGCACGCCGCTGCATCTGCTGGGCCTTGATTTGTACAACAGACCGCGCGGTACGGCGGGCGTGGGTGTGGCGGAGAGGGCGGCGAAGGTCACGAAGGAGTGGGGGATGAGCTGCTTGGCGCGGATGGCGAGGATCGTGCCGGCGTTTGGATGTGGTGGAGTTGTGAATATGAGGGTGAGAAAAGGGTTGATGGAGAGGTTGGAGTGAGTGGGCGGTATGGAGCGCAGAAACTGAGCTGAGGGGTCATGGTTATCTTGCCCCAGGATTTATGGCTTGTATTGGTGATATGTGCGGAGCGGTTGGACGGAAAGTAAAGGGAATGTCAAAAAGGGAAATGGAATGAGGAAGGCTGCTGTGTTCGGAGCATTGTATACGCATTAGATGGATTGGCATGGCATTCTCGAACGAACTACACGCATGGACACTCAAGGCATGAGAAACGACATTCAAGGTGGGATTATTGGTTGTTAACTCCAGCGTTTTGGTTGCATGTTCTTGGACACTTCTTCACAATAGCTTGTTCCCAGGCGGTTTCACATATCATACTTTCGGCGTTCAAAGGGGTTTGCACGGCCTTGGTTACACTTTGATGAAAAAGCTGAGTAGCAGGATAACGGCTGGATGAAGACCTTGTTTCTCAATATCAGAACATAAATACTGTTACTACGTGAACGTAAGTCAAGAAAGGAAGTCAGGCAAATATGATCTTCGTATGAATAATGCCGCCTAATATTTCAGATGCTCACGGACGGTCAATGTGCATTCCAGCGACTTTCCTTATAATCTAAAGAGCGCCTTCCAGAACTAGAACTTTCTGGACTTAGAACAACTCTATCTCATGCCTAAATCTTCCAAATATTAGTTTGCCTATTTGTGATAACGTTGAGCGTAGGTATAGCTTCATTATAAGATATAGCACCGTTTGATTGAGCTATTGAAAGGCTAGGCTGAAGAAATCCCTGAATGACGAAACGAAAAAGATACTGACAGTCTACCAAGATGGCTACTCACCCTTCTATACATTAGGTGAATAGTCTAAATATCAAAAATTTAGTCTTGTTAACAGGTACGAAATTTAAGCCTGTTCATGGTTTGTTTGCGTCAATGTGCAGAGACGAAAGGGTTATGTTCTTTAATCACTATTCACATAGAAGTCAGGTTCTCGGGTAAGCAAGAAAAGTGTACATGGATTAAGAACATTGACGGAGTAAAGTACAATGGGGCCACTGGGGTGAGTGATCTGGATGAGAAAGGTAAACTTAAGGCTTTTATCGTAGAGTTCAAAATCATGCTCAATGTCGCCGTAATTCCGTGGTTTTACTCGTTCCAAAAGATGCTGTAGACAGACTCCTGCTTCCTTCTCAATTCACCATCTTCGCAGCCACCATCCTGTCTATCCTCACGATACGGACCCATGCAACCCATCTCTCGCCATGTTATCCACGTGCACCGGGCCATAGTTCAACTGCCCCACCTTATCCATCAGCAACCGCTCCGTCAACAACCACAACGCTTCCCCCAACTCCTCATCCTTCGCCTCCTTCGACGGCTCCTCGACCTTCCGATCAGGCACGATATACAACCCCTGCATCCCCTCCTCTTCAACAATCTTACTCGTCGCCGCGAACAGCGCGGGCCGGCACCCCTCATCGACGGGATCCTTCATGAACGGGCGCACAACCTTGACGGCGATGTCGCCGAGCTTCCCGTACGCCTCGACGGCCTGGTCCTGCTGGTCGGTGCGGACACCACCGGGGTGGGTGGCATTGATCCACGGGCCTTGCGACATGCCCTGCTGCGTGAAGCCCAGCTCGTTGCGGGCGGCGTGGCGGGCCAGGGCGCGCACGAAGAGGACGTTGGCGAGCTTGGTGCGCGCGTAGAGCTTGGTGGCGCCAATGTCGGTGTTGAGCTCTTCGAGAGAGGCGAAGTGGACGTCGGAGACTCCCAGGCGGTGGAACTCGCTGGATTGGAGGACGAGGCGGGAGTGCGGGGTGCGTTGGAGGACCGGGAGGAGGGTCATGGCGAGGTGGAACTGCGAGATGTGGTTGACTTGCATGTGAGAGTCTAATGGTCTGTCAGTGCCTGATTCCGGGCGGAAGGGTGACGTGGTGGTAACACGTACCGATGCCATCCTTAGTCTCGTTGTAGACCCCGACGCCCAGGCCTGCATTGAGGATCAGGCCGTCGAGCTTTTCGAGTTTAGAAAGGTCTTTGGCCACTTGATCAACTTGCTTTAGATCCTGGAGATTGCACTTTTTCCACTCAACGCGGCTGACATCTCCGTACTTTTTGAGTCCTTCTTGAGCCTCCTCAGCATGCTCCTCCTTATTGGAGAGAAGGTATATCTTAGACGCATTGTGTTGGAGGAGATGCGCCACAATCCCGAATCCGATGCCAGCGGAGCCGCCGGTGACGACGTAGACCTAGTGTATAAAGTGAGTCTCAGAAGTCCTGCTCTTTCACGGTCGAAACAAAGTCGGAAATAGCAGACGAGAATAAAGATGGACGAATTTGAGCTCCGAAGAATACAACCTGCGTCGGTCATGGAATTTGATGCAACCAAGACAATTGTGAATTTCAAATAGACCTCCAAAAAGGATGAGGGGGCAATAAGCGCGTGTACCTTGCCATTGAGGTCCGGAATGTCCTTGTTTGGATCGAACTTATTGTCATTAAGGAGAGGCATGATAGCAACTGGTATATGGAGATCAAGAAGAGCAGTTGCAAATGAAATTTGGGGTTAGAGGATGACTGTAGAGAGCACGAAGGTGGATATATCCGCATTGCACATGTGAGCGTCATAACACGAAATGATGTCAACCGCGTCCAGCTGGTTTCCCTTTCCGGCGAGTGTGAAGCGCATCGCTTGCGCACTTAGTTAAGTGCATTCCAGCGGGAGACATCGTCTTCTTCGCTGCTGCGGGGGTCAATGCGCATTTCAATGAAACCATAGCAAGGTGTAGCGTCGCTGGAAGCAGCACCTGCGCCAGTCTGAGGAGATCGGAAGGCGGAAGAGGGCGGTGGGAAACCATGTCATGTTCCGCCTCTCACCGCCCGCGACGCACCGACATCGACACCTTGCGCTAGAGCTATCGCAAGCTCCGAAGACCGCAGCCAACACGCAGCAGCTACAAAACCCGCGCAGCTGCCCGCGCCACGCCAGGAGTCCCTCCACCTCTCGTCACGAACCGCACCCCAGCAGCCATGGTTGAGTGGTACGAGCCGGACAGCTGGGTGACCAAGCTGTTCGGAGCACATCTCAGCACCTTCATCCTTACCCTGGTCGTCGCCTTCGGCCTGCCACTCTGTCTACACCTATGGCTGTACCGCCATCGGACGCCCATCAATACCGCAGCATTCGTGCTCGTTGGGCCCAGCGGAGCAGGAAAGACGTCGCTCCTCACAGCAGTACGTTCGCTCACATGAAAAAAAAACCTACCTTTCAACACCAACCCCACATTTCAAAAAGAAAGCCACAGACTGACCCTCCACTCACCACAGCTCGAAACCGGCCGCCCCCTCCCCACGCACCCCTCCCAAACCTCCCTCCGCGCCACCCTCATCCTCCCCGATAACCACATCCCCTTCAGCGCCCGCTATCGCAGCGTAAACGACCCGACCAACGCCAAAACGCGCGGCCTCGCCGTGACCGACACGCCCGGCCACGGCAAGCTGCGCAGCGCCGCCTTCGCGTCCGCGCTCGCGGCGCCCACCAACAAGAACCTGCGCGGCATCATCTACCTGGTGGACGCGGCGGCGCTGGCGGCGCCCGAAGGGCTGGCCGAGGCGGCCGAGTACCTGCACGACGTGCTGCTGGCGCTGCAGCGGCGCTACACGTCGGCCAAGACGTCCAAGGGCCCGGCCGCGACGCCGGTGCTGGTGGCGGCGAACAAGCTGGACTTGTTCACGGCGCTGCCGCCGCAGCTGGTGCGCGCGCAGTTGGAGCAGGAGATCGAGAAGGTGCGCACCGCGCGGGCCAAGGGCATCCTGGATGTGGGCGCGAGTGAGGATACTGTGGGCGAGGAGCACGAGTGGCTGGGTGGCGGTGGCGAGGGCAGGTTTGAGTTCAAGCAGATGGAGGAGATGAACGTGCCGGTTGAGGTGGTGGGGGGCAGCGTTGTCGGAGAAGAGGATGGGCCTGACGTCAACGGCTGGTGGGCGTGGATTGCCGCTCAGATGTGAGAGGATTCTTTTTTCCCCTTCATGCACGAATTTCCGATGGAACGAAAAAGAATGAAAAAGGGGTATGTAATTTTGCATGATATACCAATCTCCGAATCGGAGAGTCGACGTGGTCATAGTAATTGAAGCTTGGGCGATGCAAACACGCGAAGGCAACACGCTTTTCAGCTGACCTCGTGTTTGATTATGTATGCGACGTAAAATTGATTCCCTACCGAAGTATTGGCAGTCTTATGATCTCCATGTACATCCTAATTCCTCTATTGCTGCCCCTATACCCCCTTACCCCTGGACGTTTACTCCTCCGCGGCGACCTGGACTTCCCTGAGACCCTCGACGACCAGCTCTTGGCCCTCGGCCCGCTTGTAGATGTCCTTGATGTCATCTGCAACGTGGCGTTAGCATATCGAGTCATGGGTGGCTGAAATTGGGGCAATCTTACCCGTCGTGGTCTCAAAGTGGCTCGTGGCGTCGTAGCTCTTCGAGATGAAGACGTTGTCGTTGCTGCCATCCTCAATGGGTTCGTAAAGCGGGATGGGCGGGCCCATGAACTTCTCCTCGATCTTGCCAAGACGCTCGAAGCCGGCCTCGAGCTCAAGGTGGTGGTTGCTGTCACCCTCAGCGATGGTGCTGACGATGGCGATGTAGTATCCCTTGGGGCAGACGTTGTGTGCCGAAGACACAACAGCGATGTAGACGTCTAGAACAATGGCGTTAGTGGCGATTCTTGGAATCTTCACAAGCTGACTTACCGTTCTTGCGGCCAACCTGGCTCTGGGGAATGATGAGCTGGAGAGAGTCGGAGTCCTCAGTGCCGGGAATGGGGTGGTTGAGGATGCAAATGGCCTTCAGCAGGTGTCCCGAGGGCTTCACCTTCTCGGGGAAGTAGCTGGGGTCGGCAAGAATTTTCTTGCACTTGGTGGTGAACTTCATGCCCTCGCCGGGAGCATCCCTCTCCTTCATGGTGGCCTTGATTCCAGAGACCTTGCCGCCCTCGTACAGAACCTCGTCAACATCGGCGTTCAGCATGTAAGTTCCACCGTAGATGGCGGACAGACGAGCGAAACCCTGGGGAAGCTCGCCCAGGCCGTAAAGCGGGTAGATGTAAGGCGACTTGCCGTAGCGAGCCATCGAGTTGACATAGAGCCTGATGCGCTCGATGGTCTCGTTAGCGTGGCCAGCGTTGGTGAGGTAGTCGTCGGTCTGGTAGAGCGCCATGGAGTGGCCAATGAAGTCACGAGTGGAGTCTTCAAGGCCGAACTTGTCGTAGACGTCCTTCATGGTGCAGGTGCCAATGCTCAGGCCTGCTGCACGTTAGCTGTAAAATTCCCGAGACGATTGCGTGGTGCTGGAGAATTACCCTTGTGCGTAGCGGAGTCTTCCTGCTTGTAGGAACCAACCCACTCGAGGAAGCTGCGGGCACGCCTCTTCTCGAACAGACCCATGAGCGGCGAGCGCAGAGCCTCACCGGCATCAGAGGGGACCTTGGCCACCGTCGCCTTGGGGCCCTTGCCCTGCTGGACGAAGCTGCCAGCAATCTGCTTGAACTCGAGGTATCTGGTGACGTCGGTGGAGACCAGGATGTTCGTGAGCTCGCCGTTCGACATGAGCAGCTTGGGGACGAGGTCGATGTTCCAGTCGTTGGCGCGGCCGTACTTCTTCCACGGCTCCTCGCCCTCCTTGTAGTTGCCGTACTTCTTGAACATCTGCGCGGCGTAAGTATGCGGCAGGAACGCGGGGTGCAGGGCTCGAGATACGTACCGTCTCGATGTTCAGGGAGGCAGCCTCACTGTCGGGTGTCAGTATCGCATGCCACTCGCCGGGACTCAGGGATGCCAGCTCACCCGCCATAGTGGTCGTTCCGGTCCATGTGGAGGACCTTCTGGCCCTTCACACTCAGGACACTGCGGATGGTTAGCAGCAGCGCGGTGGAATTGCATCGTCTCAGAGCGTGCGTACCCAGAAAGCACGCATTCCGTCAGGCCTGCGTCGTCGTGTTAGCTGTCTGGGGGGCGGCGAGCTGCGGCGGGGTAAGTGCATACCAGTGCCAAGGACGACGACATCATACTCGGGGGCGACTTCTTCCATGATGGGCTGTGTTGTGTGGTAATGGGCTTAGGGAAGGGACGAGGGGACTGGGTGGGCAAGATATAGGAGTCGGACTCAAGAGGGTGCGCTGGTGGTCGTTGGCGGTGAATGGTAATTGAGGGGGGGCACAGGGCCGCGCTCGAGCTTGAGCCACCGGTCGTGCATGCCTCGTGCATGCCTCGCGGCCCGCCCTCGCCGCCAAGACTCCCTGAAGCCCGCCCGCACCATCAGCTCACAATCAAGACATGCCGCAACTGGTATTCTACACATGATGTACACTGCATCCCGCCGCGCCTCGCGCCACAGGACGCGCGCAGGGCCCCGTGACCGTCGCGGGGTTGCGCACTGGATCTCCGTACGCCCCGCCCAACCTCCGTGCAAGCCGCTCTCAATTATTACTCCGTCCACGCTCTAGCTCGCCCGCCGCCTTGCCGCTGCCTTTTCGCTTTGTTCTTCGCAGCTGCTTTCGTCCCCTTCCGCGCCGCCGCCATAGCCTCCTCGTCAGCCCCCTCCTCAATCTCGCTCTCGAAGGGGTCCTTTGTTTTCTGTCAGCGCGCGATTCATTCAAAGAGAACTGGCCGATACGAACCTCGACAACTGGCGTGAATGCTGGCTCATTGCCCGACAGGTCGACCTCGGGGTCGGCGACTGCCTCTTGCCGCGCATTTTCCCAAGCATACCACCTCTCCGTCAACGTGTGCTTGATCGCTCGCTGTGTAAGCTTGATCTGTGCCGGCTGTCAGCAGCGCCTCTCGCCTAGGGACATAACGTCGAGCCCAATCTGGCAGTCTTCTGGTGCGTGCAATATTGCACAAATACGAGGAAGCTCCGTGGGGGATGGGACGGCCGTGCTAATTGTCGGTTGGCGCAAATGACGTACCTGTTTATCTCGCTCATCTGCTTCGAACTCTCCATAGCCTGCATCGAGGCGCTTCCGCTCGTAGGCCTCGGTCGCCAGGCGGTTGCGCTCCTTCACGCAGACCCACCAAAGCCGGTGCAGGTCTTCCCATGACTTCTGCCGTAGCTCTTGCACTGTCCACGCGCGGCCTACGAAAGGTCAGCCCAGAACCATTTCCGTGACAATCTGTATCTCGCACCGTGTGCTCTATCATCGTCGGGGGTGGATAGGAGCTTCTTGTCCGGGTGGAAAAATTGCCAAAGCCCGTGGTACTCGTCGACCTGCACCTTAGACCGCTTCGCCGGGTCCAGCACGGGGACGGGCAGCTGCTCCTTCTTCACAGATAATGTCTGGCGTGGACGAAGACCGGTCTTTCTCAGGGCGGAGACACCGCGGTTCCTGTTTCTATCGCGATGGACGCATCGGTGTTGGTTCAACGAGAACGGCGAGACGGAAGTGTTGGATGCGGCGAGTGACGGCAGGAACGGTTCTGCGTAGGCAGCAGGGCGGGCGTGCAGCGCGATGCGGGCGACGGAGCGGATATTCATGATGGGTAGCACGCGCAGGATCGCGTGTGGGAGGTCAATTGGCCGGGGCGTGGGCTGTGAGGACGCGGTGCTGGTGAGAGGCTCAAGCAGATGCGCGGAAAATCGCAACCGCAACCGCCAAGCTGGGTGGGTGCCGCCGGGGCCTCACCATCGAAGACAGCCTCCAAACGGCGCGCCAGCAACGTCAACGACGCCGCTCCTCCGCCCAACAACTCCGCGCACCCTCGTCGACCACAGCGTTTCCTACCCCGACGCCCAACAACTGCATCGCTGCAGGTCGTCCTCACTCCGCAAGCATGAATCGGCCAGGTTTGTTCCCTCACGCGCTGCCCGACCCTCCCCGCCGCCGCATTGCCTCGTCCTCCGCTGTCGCGAAGCTCCTGCTGCGCCCACCATCGGGGCTGCGCTGTGTACTCGGTCGCCGGGAGCTCCGAACCATCTCGGGTCGTGATACCTTTCCGTCGAGAACTCCTAGCCTCGTCCGTTTACCTACTTGGAGCCCGCGGTCTCAGGACAGCAAAACACTAGCTGTGGATTTGGCGATGCACATATTAAGAGCAAGGCTGGCAGCTGACCCGGCACAATAATAGGAGCAGGGCCGCAACAGTTACGCAACATGCCCGGCAGCATGTTCCAACAACAACAGGCGGGTGCCGGCCGTGGCGCACCGCTGCAATCTGGCAGGTTGCAAGGCGGCAAGCTAGGTAGCAATCACCCACACCTCACTTGAAAGCTAGCACTTACGTCTGCCTTGCGCAGGTAACGGGTCTGGTTGGGGTTTTGGAGGCCCGATGGGAGGCGCGCCCGGTCTTTCGGGTGTTCAGTCGCGTAACGCAGCGGGCATGTCGAGCTTCGCACAGACGATAGGAGGCGGTTCTCAGACACACACTCCTCTGGATCCATCGTATGTTCTCCAGAAAGAGTCTGCAGAGCCATTGTGAGTGTGGCGGAGAAGCCGACTAACGGAATGATCGTGTGGCTTCAGGGAATTCCCTTCGCTCTCCGGAGCCCCTCAAACGCAGCAGCAGAACAGCCAGGCCCAGGCGATATGGTCCAACCCCAACATCAGGACCGCCCAGCACACACCAGTCCAGCGTGCGCAGGGCCAGGGCGCCACTCCTCAACCCCCCTCAGCGCAAGCAAATCGACCGCAGCAGGACCACCAACAGCAGGCTCCGGATGAGCCCTCCTCGGCACACTCTCAATACGGTGGCGCAATGGATGACTATCGTTTCGGCGGCCAGTCCGGCGTGGGACAACTGTCTGGAGCACCCCAGCAGCAGCAGCAGGTGAACATCGAGGAGTTCCCGCCACTGGGAGGAGCTGGTGGTGGAGATATTGGTCAAGACAGACGGACCGGCATGATTCAGAATGCGGCATATGGTGGAAGCGCGGGGGTTGGAGCATTCGGCAACAACGTGCATCAAGGCCGCAATGGCATGTCTAGTCCCGTGGAGAGCCAGCAGGATTCGGTCAGTGAGAGGTTAGGTGGGACGGTGCTGCGTGATGACAGAGCTGCGGTAAGGCTTCCACGGTTAAGGATCCAGTTTTCGGTGTGCTTATTATTCCATAGGCGGAAAGGAGAGCTCGCGAGGCTAGCACTACCTCATTCGGCAGCCAGCCTGTCCAACCGCCTTCGAAATCGGGCTCGATCTCGCATGCTGAGCAGACACGGCTTTCACAAATGAGCGAGATCGACCGCTTCGGACTCCCCGGCTTACTTGCTATGATACCCCCGGATAGCCAAGATCACTCCAGCCTCGCCGTGGGTCAGGACCTGACTGTGTTGGGATTGGATCTCAACCGACCCGACAACTCTCCCCTGTACCCTACTTTTGGTTCACCTTTCGCAGAAGCTGGTTCGCGCCCAGTCATCCCTGACTTCACTTTACCTGCTGCCTACACCGTTACGAACGTACCCCCGCTGCACACTAAAATGCCAAGCTTTTCCGATGAGACACTCTTCGCGATCTTCTACCAATATCCCCGGGACATCCTACAGGAGGCCGCTGCACAGGAGCTGTAAGTGGGGACTGGAAAATCAAAACTCGGTCGATAAATTCTGGTCGTGCTGACGGTGGGGCAGCTTCAATCGTGATTGGCGATGGCACAAGGAGCTGCGGCAATGGATGATGAAGGATACCAGCTTCCCGCAGCCGCAGCGCATTAGCGAGAAGCAAGAACGGGGCTGCTACATCTTCTTCGACGTCAACAACTGGAGAAGAGAACGGGTGAGTGCTCTTTCTTTTCTCTTATCGCTCGATGCGATGAGTGTAGTGCTAATATTGAGTTCGCTAAAGCGGGAGCTCCTGCTCAACTACGATCATCTCGATCAACGACTTGGCACGACACAGCCCGCAGCTGCACTATGAGATGCCTCTGCATCAGGCCGCGCGTCTTGATGGCCTACCTTCTAGCGTGGTAATATCGGGTTCGACAGAGATGGTACACGGCGTGGCAATGAGTGCGAGTGACAGCCTGGGGCTTTTATTCGCCAATGGGGCCGTGGCTTGCGTTCAGGTGATAGGCTCAAGAACTAAGACGAATGATGTACTAAACGGAGCTTTGCAAAAATGGAAAATGGCTCTTGCACAAGAGCATGGCAATCGTGGCTTTCTCGATTCACATCCAGTGTAACATGCGTTTTGCTTATCTGATTGACCCTTGGCTATCACTCGCCGAAGCTGCAGCCGCACGCCTGGGATCCGCCACCATGGGAAGGAGTCTCGCCTGCTGGAGCAAACCCGGCCAGGAAATGCGGGCCTATGCATCCGGTGCAGGGATTGCAGACAGCAGCAACGGGCTGCCCTTCAACAACAGAAGTAGGATGAAGACGTCTCCCAGGGAAACTGCATATGCACAAGGCAGCCAGCGCCATAGGGATCTGGGCCGTGTGACGACAGAGGTAGGCATTCCCCCAGCGCGCATGCGGTATGCCGGCACTGCAGGTACTCTTCCGACGCATGGGCGTGCAAGTAAGCATAATCTGGCGCGGTGGAATGAGGTGAGCTTGGCTTGGCGAGAGGATGCCCGCGTGTGACAGGGGCTGGGGCTGGGGCAGGGGAGGGCGGGCATGATTCGCAAGATGAGATCAAAGGGCAGGCAGGGCACAGAGAGAGAGGCGGAGCAGCAGATGCAAGGCATCGGGCAAATCAAGGGCGCAGCAGTGATGCTGTGGCGGGCGTTGGTCTGGTGTGCACTTGGGACGCTCGTGCGAGGCCGCGTGTGTGCAAAGCAGAAGGCAGAAGGCAGACGGAAGGGAGTCTGTGGCAGTGAAGTGAGGGTGAGGGCAGCTATGCTCCCCGACTCGTGCGGTGCGCGGATCCTCATCGGAGATTCGTCCGGCCGGGGGCGCGCCCTGGATAACCTCGTCCTCGTCCTCGTCGACCCGTCTGCCATCGCGTCCTCCGCCGTCCGCTCGGCCAGCCACGGCCAAATCCTGCAGGTGCTGCTCGTTCCGGCTGTGCCACGCACCGCTCGTGCCCGGAGGAACGACAGGACCCGCTAACCGTTGACAGTCCCGCCAGCCTGGGCCAGCCCTGAGCCTCGATCGAAGACGGCCGACCCATCGGAAGCAGCTTGACGATTCCCCGCAGCGAGAGCTCCGTTCTCCAGCGCTGTGCCTCCGCCGGCACTTCCTCGCTGCCCGCCGCCCCATGCGCGCTCCTCCTCCGCGCCCTCCGCTACCCCTCCACTTCCTCACAAGTTGCCCTGTCACATCTCTGGAAGCTGCCGAAAACGCTCAAGGGTATCATTTATTATGGATTGACCACCGAATGGATCTGCATCGACCGCGCACTGCTCCCGCCTGACGCAGAGCTGCTGTTCGAATCGGACCGCCGCGCCACCAGTCCTGCTTCATGCAGTGACGTTCCACCGGCCCACTGGCTGCGCCCTGCGCCCTGGGTCTCCATGAACAGCTTCCACTCTCGCTCAAAGTCGACGCCTAGACTGCGGTCCATCCGGTCACGGAGCATCTTGTAGGGCTGAGTGTACGTCACTCGCTCGCACGCATCGAGCATCTCCTCGGGCCCGTACCTCGTCCGCCCGCCCATGAGCTCCTCCACATCTTCCGGCAGGCTGACGCCCTCGTCTGCTATTGACTTGGCAAACATGTATTGGAGTGGCCCAACGTAGGCGAAGCCTGCCAGAGACTCGTGCGTGGCTTCCAAAGCGAACTGCGCTGCACGTTGCTGAACGTCCTTGGCTCCTCCGGCCAGCACCAGCAAGTCGCAGATGTGCACCACACAAAAGGCCAGCAATGGGTTCTGGTATTTGTTGGTGTACAAGCTCCTGTACCTCTCCAGCAGCTGAAGCCCGTCGAGTGCGCTTTGAATCGTGATTTTGTACAGATGTGCTCGCGTGGTTTCTGGGAGCTGAACGACCTCGAGTACAGGACGGAATAGTTGACACATGGCGACGTGGTAGTGGATACTGTTGTGCTGTCAGCTGCCGTCTGCCAAATTCTTCGAGACAGGGACTGACTGAAGAGAGAGTATGTGCGGCAGCGGATGAGACAATGGGACACCATCGCCTGTGACCCCCAGCTGAACATTGAGAGTTCGCTTCCAGTCAAGGAATCGGTGGCACAGGCTCACGAGCTTATGAGCACTAACGTTCTCGCCACGTCCGCAGTACACGCCAATCATCTCGTATATAATTTGAGCGAGTCTCGACATCGCGTCCGCTGTTGCGATCGCCTGGCTCGGAACTTGTTGTGTCGAATTATCCTGAAAGTATCGATATGGTTGCCAGTATGCGCCGGTTCTATCAATCTCTAAGGGGTTCGACATCGGAAACGAAGAAGGCACTGACACAGGCTTTTGGTATGTCAACGATGCCCAGAGCCTGACACGACGAATTAGTTGAGGCTCACTAATGTACAAATGGCCGCATGACTTACGCGCTGAGGGTATGGATTCCCTTTGTTGTTATCTCGACCGCTGCTTGAGAATACGCTGTCCTGTCCAGTGTAACAAGACTGTCTGCTGCCAGCCTCAAGTGAGACGAAGCTTTCCTCGCCTGGTTGGAACCTACTTCGACCAAGAAAATGAGCGCATATGTGGTTGTGAACGCTAATGTTCTCGAGTTCTCTTTGGCTACTTCAGCAAGACCTTGCTCGAAGAAGCGTTTCTGCAGAACTTTCGGCTGCCTCTCGTCTCCACCTTGATCAACGTGGTAAAAGCAACCCATGGCGCACATAATGTTGACGAGAGCTGGTGAGCAGTACCTGCGGTCGCCATCGCTGAAGCTTTTCATGAAGTAATATTCGCTGAACAGCATGTGGATGGGATGCACCCACGTAAAGAACAGAGCGACAAGGTGATCGGTCAGCTGGGGGCTGGCAAAAGTCCACCGCGCACGAGTTTCGGCCTCAGGAGATTGCGAACCCATGTCCATACGCATCGAATCGTCGTAGTCCTGCACAATATCCGCCAGCCTGGTTTCGGAACCCGGAGACAACCGTCCGACATCGCCAACAGGAGGACCACCGAGCCAGGTAACGATTTCCTGGTAGGACTGGCCGGAACGCAGCCGTGCGATAGCCTCGGAGCCACGCTTGCCGGTCTTCAACGCCTCGAAAATTGCCTCAATCTGGTAATCCCTCTCCTTGACGGACCCCTGGAGTTCGGCGTTCTGCTGTTCGAGGCTCTTGATTCTGCGGACCATTTCCTCCTTGGCTGTCTTGACGTGCACCTCGTAGTGACACTGGTCTCTCATGTCGCGCATCAGACACCTGGTGCACGAGTCCGGCTCTTGTCCATCGCACTGGATATGACGAGCTAATTTTTAGCATACCGGACGCGGCGCGGATGCGGTGGGGAGGAAGGGTGCGTTTACCTTTGCTCTGGCTCTTTTGCAGTTGGTACACGCGTTCTGAGAAACATGGGCCGGAGCGCGACGCTTTCTCACCCTCGCGGGATTGGCGGAGAGTGACTCATTAGCACCTCCAGCCTCGCTGCTGGCTGCTGACGAGGGCTGAGCTTCTGGGGACTGGACGTGGTCGGACGAGGGTCGGAGTTCACGGAAGGCGGCCATGACAACTGGGGTGCAAGGGGGTGGAATCGCTTCACTCGCAGCCCGGCCACGATGATCGGAAGAGACACGTCCCAGCTCCGAGGAGAGTGTTCGAAAACGACGGCGAGTTTGGACGGGGCTCTGCTGACGGGGTAATATGGGACGAGCGGCAGCGGGAGAGTTTCAAGTGCTCTGACGCCTTATATCAGCCGCAACGTGCACGCGGCGAGGGCCAGACCGGATTTCCGTCCCAGGCGCTCGAGCAGGCAAATGTGACGAAAGGTCGGGGAAGAGGAGGAATCTCCGTGGGATTTCACGTGATGTTTCAAAGCGAGATCGACCCGAGAGCAGGAGCGAGCACAGCGGTCCAGCGTCACAAGATTTATATACCTACGGGAGCCCGAGCGGACCGAAGCGGCTGGCACTGGGCTAAGCGGTGCTGGCATGCAGAGGCGACTTTGGGAGCGGTATTGTTGGGGGCAGCACCGGCGGAGGTTTCTCACTCCCAGTGCATCTCTCGGCACGGGCGCGCTGGAGCGTGTCGGCAGGCAAAAGAGGCTTGGATGGAGGGCAGCGCGGTAGCCCCTGCGGCGGCATCCAGCCACAGGCAGGCCGGCGCATGCAGGCTGGCGGGGGGAGGGCTGTCGCATTTCGCATCTCACGGATGGTCTCAAAGGGCAGGCTGTATCTCGATCTGGCGCGGGCTCTCTCCCCGCCCTTCCACGCTAATGGGTTCAACTGCCGCGCCCAGCTGGGCTCCACCGCGCCGAAAATGCCCAGCGGCGGCGTCGACGAAAATCTCTGCACGGCTGTCTCTGCCCCTGAGGCTCGCCTCGTGGCAACGCGCGCCATTGCGGACCGCACCGCCTCGCGCGCTGCGTAGGGCGAGCGCTGCGGCGGCAACGGAGGGGCGACCGGCGGCTGTCGTTGGCGGCGTGGTTGACGTCTGCATCTGACATGCGACCGGGGGCCCTGGGGCCAGGGAGCGCGGACTGCAACTTCGCGAACGGCGCACGCCAAGCACCGCGGCACATCAGCGTCAACGCCGCATGATGGCATTCTCATGCTGCCAGATGCTGAATGCGCCGGCCGCAGCCGACGCCCCCCAGCGCTCCCTGCCGCCGCTAGGCTGCCCGTCCCACCGCGCCGACATGGGTTTCTTCGCAGCACCGCGCCCGCGCCGGCTCCGTCACCAGCAGCCCAACGCGCAGCCACCGTCCGCGGCTTCCATGCTGTCCGCCAGCCTAGTGCCTGCGTCCGCTCCGGGCTCCGCCGGCGGCACGCTGTCCGCCTTATTCCCGCCGCCGCTGCGGATCATGGTGCGCCGCCGATCTGGCCTCACGCCCGTCGGCTACGAGCCACGCGCGGAGCAAGCTCCCTCTCTCCACCGCCCCGGCTCTCGGTGCTGCTAACGTCTAAGCTTACGCTCGATTGCTTGTCCATGCCCGCGGCCTTGAAGACTGCTGCGCATGCTGTGCGACCCCCGGAGCCCCTCGGCCATCCTCTCACGAGCCAGCGCCCTTCCAGCCGCAGCAAGGCAAGCCAAAAGGCAACCACAGCGCTTCCCCTTTCGTCACTCGACGTCGAGTCGACCTGCACCAGCAAGGGCCCTCACGCCACACCACGCATGTACCGCTGCCCATGGCTGCTTTCTCCGAATCCCGCGCCTGCTCCACCACTGCCAGAGCCGTCCCCACTCTCCATCTCCCGCTGCATGCCAGCGACAGGGAACCTGCCTGCCCCGGGACATGCATGCCCCTCCTTCCCCCTCTCCTGAAGATATTGCATCACAACCCACCCATTGTTGCACAAGGCTAGACAACCATTGCAGCCGCTCCGCAAAGCAGCTTCCACGGCGTCCTGGCCAATCACACTCGTGAGGAGCCAAGCTGCTGACCACGCCTGCCGCCTAGCCAGCTCAAACAGCGCATCTTGCAGCATCTGCAGACGGCTGAAGCGCGCATCTATCACATCGAATCGAACCGCTCGCGCAATCAGATGTCAGAGCCTCAATGCAGCTGGCGCACAGCGCGGCAACTGCAACAGTTTCTTCCGCTATATGCGCACATTCGTACCACGCTGCTTCCGCGCTTCCCTGATACATCTCGTCGTCACGTAGACAATCAACCACGGTCCCTTTGTTGCGATACAGTGGTTCGTGTACCGTCAATGGTGGACGTGGACGCTCCCCTAGACCGCTACTTGACGACATGTGTCTTGACGAGGCCGGTGCGTTGCCGCAAGAGGAATGCCACCCGTGCCGGTTGACATTCTGAAATAAATGAATGTCGGACGATGCTACACGGCAGACCACACTCGCCTCCGATCTTAACGGTCCGCTTTCCTGCCCGAAGATCGATCTTGAAATGGACATCTCTTCTCCCGTCTTTTCTATTTCCGTTCCGGCCTATGCCCCACCTCTCTCAACTTGCTGCCTGTACGGGATAAGCTTACTTGACTGTTTACAGAAGATTCTGCGATGTGAAACCGTGGATTCCGAATTCCAGCACCACGGGTAACGGTATGTAGGGCGTCTGCTGAAGTGCTACACACGACCTACTAGGAGTACAGCAAAAAGCAATGCGAAAAAGCGACAGTCTCCAGTGTTTCTTCCTCAACAACTTACCCCGCGGCGAGCTGTGTCATGCGGGGACATGTCCCCCGAGAATATCAAACAACCAATTTGCATCAGTGGAGGTGCATATTGATCGATTCGTCCGCACGCAACCGTTATTTGTCAGTGGGTATGCGGATCATCCGCAGCGTAAGGATGGATGATGAATCTCAACCTGTCAACGGCGGTGTGAAGCAATATGCAGAATTGAGTCATTAGAACCAGTCTTCTTCGGCGTTGCCGCTACTGCAGTCCTTGCTCCTCAATACAGCTGACGATTGCTGTGCAGGAACGATCACACTGTGAAGACTATCTGTGTACTCTGACGCTGCCATTGGCCCTCTCCAATCTTCGAGTTCCACTTCGGGGATCCCGGAGATTTCAGCTCGGGATGCCGAGAGCCCGCTTTTCAGCTCGTTTGGCCTGTGCGAGTGATGGATGCCCAACTACTGTTCAAACACACCGAAGCACTCGGCCCGCGGGAAGACATCGTAGGAAAAGCAATACTAAGAAGGAAGGCGCATGGTTTCCACGTACGACACGTGCAGCATCTCGACTTGGTACCACTGCCAACAAGCGCGGTACATTATTTACCCCCGACCGGGGTATGTGGGACGAAGTACTTCTTTCGATGCCCATCTCTGTCAGGTCGCAGACTAGGATTACCCTAGCAGGCAGATCTGGTCCTCGTTGTCGTCTTCATCATCAGGGATCATTTTCCTTCAGCCGCAGCCGATGCGATGCTGCCCACAGGGGCTGCTTTTGCAAGGTGCGTACTAGCACACGTGCTGTATCGGACACACCATAACCCCCACACAAGTAGCCCCGATCACAATCACCACCAGACGCATGGCAGGATGGCGACCGGATAAGACTGAGAAAGGCTGTCCGCCTGAGCAAAAATATGCATGTAGGCATCCTGCCTGCATCCTTCCGTCTTAGGGAGCTCCTACTCGGGTCCAGAGCGGGCGAGAGAGCAGGGCAGCGCAAAGTGATGTTCTCGTCTCACAACCGCGCCAAGCAATATGTGCTGTTATCTGCTAAGCTCAATTGTCCTGATCAGGGAAATTAAATCTCGATCTTCTCCCAAATCCTGTATTCCCGGACGAGCATATGTGTGTACTTGCGGTCTTCATCGCGAGCTGGATAATGGCAGACGGCATTGGTTAGGTACCACAGGAAAGATGAAACTAGCGCAGAATCTTCTTTTCTTTCGGTGAACTGGACCGTTTTTGTTTCCTGATGCACGACTGATCTGACCGCGCGTGATGTGCGGTGTGCGAAGCGTTAAGTATGCATGTGCATACGCATGCGCATATGTATGGGTATGTATAGAACACGTGTTACACTATGTGGGAGGTTTAGGATAGGATAATTGCAAACCGCGATGGGTTGGTCAAGCCACAGTGGGAGTTCCAAGCAGCAGCAGCTGAGTGATGATGTCAACAGCGGTCATGGAAGCTGCACGGTACGATAGCGAAGGTTGGAGGAGTGAGGTGCAGAAACTCGGATAGCTCTTGTTTCCGCTGGTAGGCTGAGGAGAGGGGATGACGCGGCTGGGTTGACGCCTCCATGGAGACGGACATTTCTCCTATTTCCGTCTAAAACTCGGTGGAAGGAGGTTACTTGCGGTTAATAAGAATTTTGATACCACAGCTGATGCTCTTGCGGCCTTCCTTCGGCAAATCAGACCCGCAGGTAATGCAAGCAACCGTGTTAAGCTCACAGGAAAGGCATCTAATCATCTAATCGCAATCATGTCAGTCCAATCAGTCTGCTAAGACGGCCGTACTGATGAGCGAATCTTGTTTGGAGTCGATCATGACCTCAGCCCGCGCAAAGCCGCCATCAAGATATCCATCCTGCGATCCCTTGCAACGCTGCTGCTGCCCAAACCTTGCTCAAGCCACTAAAGATCCTACCAGCCACCGACAGCGGCAAGTCAATACAGCCAGTCAGCTCCCTTTCCACCGCGCTCTTTGCGTTCATCTGATGCAGCTCCAGTACTCGTACTCATACGTGTTTCGTGCATCATACTCGCTTCTTTCTTCCGAGATGACGGATAAGTCCAAAAGTGCGTTTATTTATGCGCAGGCTGATTGTGCTCGGCTTAGAAATGAAGAATTCCGGGCGTGGGGGTCTGCATCGTCGCCTTACGTTGCACATCGCGGCCACCAACACTACCATACCAACTAAAGTTTTCCGGAAACATTTAGCAGTTTGCAGGAGAGAAAGCCTTTGCACACGTGTTTTGTGTCGCTGCTAAACCACAGGGCAAACTTTGTTATAGCTTGCTAACTGTGCGTTTGCATGTAGCATCTCAACCTGTATATCCACCACCGGAGTTGGATCCGCCTCAAATCAGCGTCAATTCAACACGACCATCCCCACACATGTTGAAAGCGAAAAAAAAGATTCGGCAAACTTGAAATGCAAATTTACACATTCACTCAAGACCGCGCAATCCAAACAAAAGCAATTACACCGCTGTCCTCACGACATATCGGAGCCGTCTCCTCAAGGTCCACTCAACATTACCAATATACGCCTCCACACATGCCCAGCAGCCGAGCGAACACACCGCCAGAACCTCCTAGCAAAGTCAGGCAACAAAATAAAAAGTCCATCAGCCTAGGGAAGGTATAGCGGGGACGCGACGCTCCCGATTGGCCCGCCCGTTCAGAAACAGAAAAAAGCAAAGAAAAGCAGTGGCTATGGGCACATATGTACGCCCCGACCATGCAGCATCGTTCCAGGGCAACGTATTCCTGCACCGCCAAGCCCTCGCCGAAAGCCCAGCACAACAACGGGTTTGAACCAAGCTGCCTTCCGCTGGCCGTCAAGCCACATTTGGGCCGCGTCCCGTTGCTTCCCGGCTGCCTGCCGGCCGCGCCATCATCCCTCATCCAACCATCCGCGCGGTACGTACTCCGGCCCGTGGAGATGTAGGGAACGGAATGTACCATGACCGACCCCCCACCAACGCCTTGCATTGGCGGCAGGTAACAGGGCTGCATGATGCATTGCATTTATTGTTCACTAAACATTTAAATGTCTTGTTTAGGACGTGTTCTTTTCTTCCCGCTCTCGTTCCCACCGCGTTTCTTCTCTGAGATACCCGTTGACCGGAGTCGTTTCCGATGCGTAGGATCGAGAGAGCTTTCCACCTTCTCAACGAGCCTTGCGTCCCTTCACCCCTACGGCGCTCGCTCAACCCGTGCAATTTCCGGTCCTCCGCTATTCTCTCTTCAGCCCCTGAGTGTTTTTCCATTCCTACCTCTTCGACCCATGTGCTGCCTTCACTCAAGCAGGTCCGACCCACGTCCGGCCATCCGGACTCTGCTTGGTCATCCAATCCAATTTTAGAAACGCCTTGGCTCGATTTCTTTCATTCTTTCTTTTTGCTTCTACATAACGCATCCATCTCTGCATAGCGATGTATTTCTTATGTTTTCCTTTATTTATGTACTCCATCCAGTTCTTCACAAATCACAAACACTACCATCGCCCGATTTCAAACCTTCACTCACTTGGAGGACAGACCCAACTCCTCGTAAAACGCCTCGGTGCTCGGCTTCCGGCCGAGGAAGTCCTCCAGCGTCTGCATCTCCTCCTGGCTGCCTCCGCGCTCCAGGACCGTGTGCCTGTAGCGCCTGCCCTCCTTGCCGTTCATCGGGTCCTTCTTGAAGACGGTGTAGAACATATCGGCTGAGTAGACTTGGGAGCTGGTGACACGAGCATGTTAGCAGATTGTCACCCCTCAGACAAGAAATTGGAGCGAAATGTGTGGAGACGAAAGCGATGATCGTGCAAGTGACAAAAAGAGATGGCCGCAGTTGTGTCATGATGATTCAAGCCCATCTTTCCGAGATAAGTGCTGCGGGTTGTGCGAAAAGGGTAAAGGCGAAACGGCCAGATGACAAACAGCGCGGAGATTGCAGCGGTGGGTTGCACAGGCGTGCAAGGGGTACTCCGCAACGTGTGGGGGATAGATTGAAGGCGCCGATGTCGTGGAAAAGTAAAAAAAGAAAGCGTCTGCGATCTGCATGCGAGGAGCGATGTCCGCGGAACAGATGGACGTCGTCCAGAAGCAGCAATGCTCCACCGGCATGCGGGAATAAGGGTAACGTGACTTTCGTTCGATGCGCACCAGGATGATGTGCGTCGCAGCCAGTGTGCAGCAGCAGCGACGTAGCTTCCGTTGTACCCGTAGCGCAAGGCTTCTAGGAACTAGCCAGCTTGCTAGCTTCAGTGGCTTCAGCTAGCTACAACGTAGCTTGTTTTGCCTGCCTTGGTGGTTGACAGGATGATGACGGACAGGTACGTAACCCAAGCACATGATGCGCGGAGAGTTGTCGCATCGTTATCCCGGTTTCGGCCCATGCCCGCTGGCCTGATTTGGAAGATGAGGTGCATCAGCCGTAGCCGTTCAGCCGGAATCGCTACGGGTGGAAGGGCGGGATGACTGATGATTGCCGGGGCGGTTGATCACACCAGCCAGTCGTGTCGAGCCGGAGTCGAGCCCACGACCTTCCATCGGCCCATCTGCTCGGCTAAAATACCGGGGTCGAGGGCATCAGATGCATGTGTCGTCCGGGTATGGGATTCAGAGATTTCGATGCCAGGCGTTGTGGTCCATGTTCCAGCGGACCCACCGAAGCGGAGGGGCCGAAAGGAAGCGAACAAGCAGAAAGCTCCAGGAAGGATTGTGCGACGGAGCAAGCTCCCAGCCAATCGCAACATTTTGGACGGCCGCGGACTCGGACTGACACGCCGCATGCGCCTCTTTGCCAAGACTTCTTCATCGCTCATCACTGTCCTGTCGGCCCTGCTGCCCCGGGTCCCTTTTCCCTGCCTGCGCGTGCATGCGCAGTGCCGTGCTGCGTGCCTCTGATCTCTGATCCGATCGGGATTGAACGAGAGCGGGAAGAGTTGACGTAAGAGATGAGCGCATCGTTGATGAAGTGTCCCTTGCCCATGCTTTTTCATCATCACCCCGCCATGCTCCCGTCGCATGAGCACCAATGGATGGCAGAAGGGCCCAAGGGCCAGCACGTGCAACGAAAATAAATGAAATCGAAAACCGATAGTCAAAGGGGGTATACGACAAGGGAAATATAGACAGCAGATGGAGAAGAAAGAAGTGGATCAAAAGTCGAAAAACAACTCACCTCAAGTATCCGTAGTAACCAGCGTCATACCCACCAATCAGATGGCCAAAAGTTGCTTGCCCGTTGCCCCACGCCCACTTTTCGTCACCAGACGAAAGGGCCTCGGGGCCGTCGATCTTGGATATTTCTTTACGCAGCTTATTGTACGTCTCGCTGACAGGCAGCGCTTCGACGTCCGCGTGCGACTTGGGAGTGTGCACCGTCATGTCGAAGATGCCAAAGTGGAGTTGCCTCAGGTTGAAAAGTGCGTCATTCACGTGCTTGGTGCTGATCAGACTGTTGATCAGCGAGTCCGGAATGCGCTCCTCAGGTTGGGCCGCGCTCTTTGAAGACTCCTCGTATGCTGCCTTGTACTCAGGCGACAAATACGAGTAGTGGTGAGACAGAGACTTCAGCTGCGATGGCGTCCAGCACCAGTTCTCAAGCATCTGCGAAGGAGCCTCAACAAAGTCGCGGACAGTGTTGGTACCATGGAACTGCGAGTAGGTCGTCCGGGACACCAGGTCGTGGATGCCGTGGCCCAACTCGTGGAACAGCGTCACCACCTCCTCGTGCTTCAGCAGCGAAGGCTTCTTCGGCGTCGGCTTGGAGAAGTTGCACACCAGAGCCGTAGCCGGGTACCGCCTCTTGCCGTTTTCGTCGATGTAACCAGGCTGAAGGTTGAAGTTGGCAGCGTGGCCATACTTGCCCTCACGGGGGAAAAGATCCAGATACAGATATCCAACGAAGCCAGCACCCTCTCCCTCATCATCCCAAACACTGAAGACTTGGACATCCTCGTGCCACACGATGTCACTGCCCTTTCCAGTCTCGGAGATCTTGCTGCGGTCCTCGCCAGTGATCTCGACGAAGACCAGACCGAAGAGCTCCTCAAAGATCTGCAGCATACCCCGAATGGTGGGGCCAAGCGGGAAGTACTCAGCGATGGTGTTCTGGTCCAGCTGGTAGTCCTTCTCGAGCATGAGGCGGTCGTAGTAGCGGTGATCCCACAGATAGTAGTTCCCATCAACCTTTTCGCCACGGCCTTCGACATCCTGCTTCTTTAAAGCCTGGAGCTTCTTGATTTCTTCCAGACCACCGGGCGCTAGACGTTCACGGAGATCTCCAAGGAAGTCATTGACGGTCTTAGGCGTCTTGGCCATCTTGTCCTCGATGCGGAACTCGGCGTGGTTGTTGTAGCCAAGCAGGCGAGCGGCCTCATCACGCAGGATGACGGCCTCGCGGAACAGAGCCACGTTGTCGTTGCACTTGTTCTCGTTGGCGACGAAGACCTTCTTGCGCAGCTCCTCGTTCTTGGCGTACTTGAGCGTGGGGAAGAGGTCGGGGTACTTGAACGTCAGGCGGACCTTGCCTTCGTTCTCGCCCGTGCCCTTCTCCAAGTTGGACACGACATCCTCCGGCACGCCATCCAGCTCTGCTGTCGTGAACCACAGGCCGCCGTTTTCCTCATTCAGGTTTTTCTGGAAGGAGATGCTGATCTCGCTGAGGCGGTCCTTGATTTCCTTGAAGCGGTCGCGCTTCGGGCCAGCCGGAATGCCCAGACCATTGCGAATATAGCTCTTGTGGTTCTTCTCGAGCAAGCGCTTGGACTCAGGGTCCAGGTCCTCATTCTTCTTGAGGGTAGCATCAACGAGGTTGAAGTAATCCTCGCGCATGCTCATCTCGATGCTGAACTTGTCCATCAGTGACTCGGCGTCGTTGGAGGAGTCACGCAGGGCCTTGTTGGTGGAAACGGCGGAGTAGAAGCCGAGGATGTGCGACTCGATCCCCATCTTGTTGTCATCGTGGGCAACAGGCAGCATGACGCTGCTGAAGCCGGCCTTCTCCGGGGTGACGTTCTTGACGATCTCATCCTGGATGTTGCGGGACCTGGCGATCTGGCAGCTGGTCAGCGCTGAGTTCGTTCTGCATTGCGGGGTACCCATACCAGCCTCTTTGTCTCCTCGATGACGGTCTCCGGGGTGTGGGTGAAGAGCGGCGGGGCCTGCGGAGGCGTCTGGTACTGGGTGGGCGCCATGCTCGCGTTGGTCAAGGGCCGGGCGGACTGGTATCCGTAGGTGAAGCTGGAGGGGCGCAGGGAACTGAGTACCGCTTGGAGACGATACCCAAAGCGTGAGGAAGCCAAGATGAGGGAGATGGAGACGAAGAGGATGAAGCTGACGAGGAGGAGCCTAGACTGTCGTAAGCCCGCCAGCTTGAATGAGGACGCCCGGGCGGGCGCTTTGGAAATAACACTGGGGAGGCTGGCGGTAGTACTTGGGACTGCAAGAGGCTGGGCGGCGCGGAGGAGACGGGGCGCAGGCGCGATTGACTTAAAGCTGGTGCTGCGCTGGGGCTGGGAAGCTGCTTCGACGCGCGAGTCTGGACAGCTGGTGTCGGCGCCCGGCGGTCCCTCCTCGGACCCTTGCACGCGCTTCCCCCGCGCAATCCCAGGCCTGAGCCGCAAGCGCCAGACGATTGGCGTGCCACGAGTCGTATCAGATCAGGCACGCTTCAATCAGCGTGCTGCGGCTTTGTCAACTCTGCGCGCCCGTCTCTTGGGCTCTGGGGGCTGCCGGCGACCTCACGCGGCCTTCGAGAAGCCCTTCGGCGGCATGACTTGCAAGCTCTTGGCTTTCGTTTCCTGCGACAGGACCGCGCACCCAGAAGCACCGCCGCTCGCCGTTGGCCGCGTCACTCACCGCCCCGCGACACACTTTCCCTCAAACTCACTTCGCCTCCGCCTCCGCCGAGCAAAACGTATCTCGAGCCGCCACAACCCACAACGACTTGCGCAACCGCAAAAAGATATTCAACTTCCTTTCCGTCGCCGGGAATCGAACCCGGGCCTTGCCGGCGCTTGATGCGAGGAGTGCTCTGGTATCTGAGAGCGGCAAATCCTAGCCCCTAGACCACAACGGAAGTTGTAGACTACTCGGAAACCCGAGTAACTCTCTCAGTGAGATGGGGGATTAGGAAGGAATTTTGCATCATATACTGGATTCACCAAATCTGCCAAAGTTCAACTCAAACTGGATCGCAAAGGCGATGGACGGCTTTGAAGGAAGCTTGCTCATGGGCAGATGAGGCATTCACCCGGATAGCCTTTTCATTAAATCAAAATCGAGATGAATACTTAGACTGCCCGTGAACGAGTTGAAGCTGTCCGTTTCTTTTGCACTGCCATTGTCCGTAACTACGCCATAGGTATTCGTACGAGCACACGGGATTTAGGATGGCAATATTACGTCTTTCCGATTCAAGCTCACTAAGACCGCGAAGATCTACGAACAAGTGGCGCCGGAAGCTTGTAGCTGCCGGATATTCATTCAAACACCTCCTATTCCGCCTCCTACAAAAACGCCACCATCGCTAAACGCATTCGAATACGGATAAGAAATACGCAGCAACCTTCGGATTGCTCACTGACCAATCACATGCCACCATATACGGTCGGATTGACCTCTTCGGGGATCCGAAAAATTCGGATACGAAAGCGACACCCACTAAGCAATGCACAATGTATAAAGTCGGCTTCGGTGAGCCGTAAAGCCGGTCCGAAGACACGGTGGCCGACATGTTTAATTCTTTCCGTTCCGATCTATGACATGCGCGTTGCGGGAAAGCTCATATAAAGGAGAGATGGCACGATACTTTGTCGATCTATCTTGCTTGGGCTGTACTGGCAACCCTGTAACTTTCTCATAATTCTTTGAGCCTCAACCTTAAACTTTACTTTTACTAGAGTCTAGTTTGCCCTATTATTCAATACCCATGGAAGAATCAAGAGAGACCAGCACCCGCAGCAGCAAAACCAGTCTCCCCCTCCCCTGCGACGACGAAGAAAAACAGCAGCAAGATGCGACCTCAACATCCTCCAGCCACTCGAACGACGCGGACCCCAACATAGTCGACTGGGACGGGCCTAACGACCCGGAAAATCCCATGAACTGGACCGACAAGAAGAAATGGACCAACATCGCCCTCCTATCGATCATCACCCTCGTCACACCCTTGGCCTCCTCCATGCTCGGCCCCGGCGTACCTGTTATCCTGGCAGACTTCAACGTCACAAGCAACCTCCTCGCCAGCTTCGTCATGTCGATCTATGTCCTTGGCTTCGCACTCGGTCCTATGGTCATCGCACCCCTGTCCGAGATGTACGGCCGCGTGCCGCTGTATCACGTCGGCAACGTTGGCTTTCTCATCACTACTCTCGCTTGCGCACTGTCGAATAGCATGGGCATGCTCATGGCGTTCAGGTTGCTGGGTGGAATATTCGGCTCCGCGGCCCTGACGATCGGAGGAGGCTCAGTCGCTGACCTGATGCCGCGGGAGCGGCGAGGCGGAGCGATGGCGATCTGGGCGATGGGTCCGCTCATGGGACCAGTCATCGGGCCTGTCGGTGGAGGCTTCCTTATCGAAGCAGCCGGGTGGAGATGGTAAGTTGCTGTCCCCCTACCATATCTCACTGAGCACGACTAACGCAACAGCCAGGGTCTTCTGGCTCCTCACCATCGCCGGTGGCGTCGTCACAATCGTCTGCTTCATCTTCCTCCGTGAGACTTACGCCCCCATCGTCCTGTCACAGAAAGTCGCCCGCCTGCGAAAGGAAACGGGCAACCAGGCTCTCCGCTCTGCTCTTGCGCCGGATGCCTCGATTACACCCCGCGCCCTCTTCATGCATTCGATCCTGCGCCCGGTGCAGATGCTGTGCCGCTCGCCCATCGTCTTCCTCATGGCCATGTACGCTGCCATCATCTACGGCCTGATGTACCTGCTCTTTACGACTTTCACATTCGTGTTCGAGGGCGCGTATGGCTTTGGTAGCGGGACGGTGGGGCTGACGTTCCTGGGCATCGGTGTGGGCATGTTCTTTGGAGTGGTGTATACGGGCATCATGTCGGACCGCGTGATCAAGCAGGCCATAGCAAGGGGCGAAGAGCTCAAGCCGGAGCATAGGCTGCCGCTTTGGCTGGTGCTGCCGCCCGCGATTTTGTTGCCAATTGGGCTCTTTGTGTATGGGTGGACAACGCACTATGCGGAGCATGTGCATTGGATTGTGCCGATTATTGGGACGGGGTTCTTTGGGTTTGGGTTGATCAGTTTGATGGTGAGTGGTTTTATGCCCCAATGTCCCCCGAAAGTACGGGAGGTACAATTAAGTGATTTGGCTAACTTATTTGCAGTCCTGCAACCAAACATACCTTGTTGACGCGTTTACCTCGCACGCTGCTTCCGTCATGGCCGCCGTAACGCTTATGCGCAGCTTGTTTGGCGCTTTCCTGCCGCTGGCTGGCCTTGATATGTACGACGCGCTTGGTTTAGGATGGGGAAACTCTTTGCTTGCATTCATCGCGCTAGCTATGATTCCAGTGCCGATTGTATTCAGTTTGTTCGGCGAGCGGATACGAAACAGTGGTGCTGGAAAGTTGGAGCTCTAGACATGAAGATCACGCTTGCTTTCTCGTTTATAGACAGCTACATTGCATATAGCGTTGCATTCGTCATTTGAATACTTAATGAGAGGTTTTGTATAAATACACATGTAAATAAAAGCTTCGATCGTTCTCATCATTCCAGGATATGAAGAAAAATTATTTTCAGCGAGTTTTGAGAAAACCAACATGGCGAGAAGTCTCTTGCTGTTCTAGAACATGGTAATGTACTTGGAAGAAGAATACGTGAGTGAAGGTTGTTGGATAAAGAAGAGTTCATCTATCGAGAACCTATTTCTTCGAACGAGCCTGCCATAATCCAAAGTACGATGGCAGTGACTGTGATTGACCTATGCGGTGGATGTGCTGAGTATTTACCCTTCTAAAGCTGACCTCATCCACTACGACAGTCAAGGAGGTGAGCACCGATGCAACCGTGAAATCAGTCCTTGTAAGTATAGCGGTAGATTGTCGATAGACACCATTATTGGAGCTTTTACCCTCGAGATAATAATACATAAGGAAAAGCGCAGATTTAGAATACTTTCAGATAATTTAATACGAAATAATTGAGAATTAAGGGCCGGCATGGTGCTCCACGAACAGATCGAGGGTCACCAAATGGCACAAGACAAGGCCATTTATTAGACAGATACAAAAGAGGTAAAGTCAGACAAAAGCCTCTGGAGAACGTTTCAGATGCAGTATAGCCTTGAATATGCGTAGCATAATAGTACAGAAATAGTTGTTGGTCAAGTCTCATAGAAACCTCTGGTACGCTTTTCCTTAATTTTTTGTACTATGGTGAATCGGAAAAGAAATAACAGTAAAGATGGGCACTTTAGGCCATGTGTCTTACCATGAAAGGGAATTGTCTATATAGATAGTTAAAGCGTTTATCTGGATGATGTTGGTAATCGAATAAAATATACGAATAGATGCTCCAACTACCCAGAGGCGAGATTCAGTTGAGGCAGCCAAGCTCTCACTTAGCATAATGCTACGAAACGGACTCTGAGAAACTAACTTTATATCATATGAGATCATGCGGAAGGAAATCTCGATAATCACTTAAGGTACGATATCCGATGTTTGGTAGATAGGAATTGCTTCTACTCCGCGTATTCGCCATAGGCCCATAAAGGCGCGGCCTTTGGGTATTGAAGGAAGAATAAAACTATTTCGAAGATATCGCCACATGGAATTCGGTTGCTCAATTCTCTTCTTCCTTGGCTTTCATCCTCTGCTCTTCGGAAAGCTCTCCAGATGCAGGATCCCCCGGCAACTCGGGGACCTCGACCGGAGACCCTTCCAACTCACTGACGGTATCACCCTTTGCCCACTCGGGGTCACGATGCATTTGCATCGAAGGCATCTCCCACACACCGCCAGATCCGGGTAACTCCTTATCAGCCTCCACCCCAGACATCTCTTTCTTCTCGCCCTGGTCTCCCAGCTCCGGAGGATTGTCTTCATGGCCACGCGCTTGCGATTGCTGCTGCTGCTGTTGTTGGCGGTGGCGGTGACGGTGCCGGAGAAGCACGGTAAGTAGCAGACCAAGCAGGATAGTTGCACCTCCAACTCCCACACCAATACCGGCCTTACTGCCCGTAGACAGTTTGTTGGATGATGATGATGATGATGCCGTGGGCGAGCCGTTGGAGGAGTTGGATGCTGTAACGCAACTGAATGAGCCTTGAATTATGTCCTGGTCTTTTAGCGCTTGGAAGGGTGAACAGTCGAAATTTGATGATGAAGTCACCAATGCAAAGTCACCCGTGACATTTGAGACGGCTGGAATGGACAGGCTATGAAGCGCAATGTCAGCACAGAATGACACCGGGGAGATGTGAGATCACTGACCTATCGATGTTACCGTTTAGTCTGAATCCTATCTCGCTACTCTGTAGCTTTGGAAGACTGACGTTGTGGACTTGTTCGCTTCTGAGTAACGTAAAGCCGCCAGTACTAATCAGCGATGGGAATTCGATGTCGACGAGATTCTCGCAGTCCTCAATCCAGATACCCCAGGTGCCATTCCCAGCACGCGTAAGCTTTGGCGCACTGAAATTCTCAAAGGTGTTGCCCTTCAAGGCAATCTCGTTCGAATTCGTAAGCTCCGGCAGTGCTATACTGGACACATTAAAGATCTCCAGGTTCTGTGATGATCTCAAATTCGGGAACGATACGCTGATATCCGGTGAATTCTCCGAGATCTCAATCACAGCAGCACTGGTCAGCCTTGTTGAGTTCATCGTCATGGTGATGTTTTGCAGATCCGTGTTGTTCGAGACGGTGAATCCATTGGTTACTCCCGCCGGGTTGATCCCAGCAATACTCCGTAGGGCTGTTCCCGTTACCCGAAACAGTGGACATTCCGTGAGCACCGCATCGAATCCAAGATTTGTCAACTTTGGTAGGTTTTCCAACCTGAGTTGCTCACTAACGGATGTGAGTTGAGGGAAATCCAAGGTCGACAATCTGGGAAGATCCTGGATGTACATGTACCCCTCGATCTGCTCAAGCGAATTTGCCGAGAGGGACACCAGCTCGTTGGCGTCTTTGACAAGCAGATTGCCGTTCAGCACATGTAGCTTATCAAAAGATATGTTGCCTGCTGCATCTGATGATATCTGTATATTCCCGGTGAACGTTGGACATGGTGCAAGGGCTGTCGCATCGGCGACACTCTGTATGGTCGTTGCAGATGCTGAGCATGATTCTTTCAAGTCACAAACATCAGTTTCAATTCTTCAGACAAGCTACACATACTGTTTCTGGTGATGCAACTTACGGGCATAAGCACGGTCGAAGAGTGAACAAACGGTAGAGACTGTAGCTATTCTCGCCAGATAGCGCAGCCAAAAATGCCCGGATGGCATTGTGAGCACGAACGAGAAACCTGCTGTATGCAGGTTCAAACCAACTGAGGCACTAAAGTTTTGGCGTAAGGCTGCAACAGTAAAGCCGAAGCATCGTTTTCGACTGAGAAAGAAACAGCTGATGTAGTGTTGCAGCTTCCATCGATCGTCCCTGCTGACGTGTGTCACGCATATTTCTCCAGATCCCTCGTAGCTCACCAGAACTGACACTAGATCTCGAATGATCCAGAGGATTCTGGCATGTGCAGATGGCCTTCTCGATGATGCGCATGTGCAGAAGTATCACATCTGGAAAGTGCAGAAATCGGAAGTAAGACCGCTGCAACCTGCACTTGGCATTGGTACCGGTCGGTGAGCTGCACCAGCCAAAAAGCCCCGCGCTTGATAAGTGATACCTACGCGGACCAGAGTGACGGAAGGTTCCAATTTGGAAAGACACTGCCGCTTCTGGACGTTGTTGTGCAGATATTTGTTGCCGATCAAGTGGGGGCTGAAACACGAGGACAAAGCGATCAGAGAAATAACGCAACAAGTAGGACGTACCTGAGCCTATAGCGCCCCTAGAACAGAATTTCGAACTTTGGAAACTTATATTATGAGCCTCAATGCAGTTTAATTGAAGAGAACTAAAGTGCACACTGTCCCCATACCCATCTTTGCGCGAAACCTGAGAAGATATGTTGCCGAGAGCGACGCAGTAACCCCGCCTGCAGTCTCCACTCACACTGCGAGATGTCAGCATTACACAGTACATCCCAGACACTCCAACCAGTAAAATGCAACCCAGATATCAGAAACATCCCGGTCAATATTGTGGCCAAGTCTGACTTGCAGCAGTCCACCGAAAGTCATGAGAAGACAAATCTTTTCCCCATACACACACACCACGAGCACCATTGCCGGATGCCTTCACGGCTCCGCCTGTCCGGCTGGTACTAGCCATTGCAGGTGAGGAGATCCAACGCTTGACATCATCTATCACTCGTGCGTCCATGACACGATGCAGCGAAGAGTAATCGTATGAAGATCCACCAAGCATCTTCCTGCCGATAGCAATCTCTGCTCCCAGAATATCCTCACCTGGTATGGGAAATTTCTCATGCCCAAACGCCAATGAAGCCGCGTGGCACGCCTGCGCTGGAGGCTCGAAATTTGTCGGGTGCTGTCTCCAAGACCCGTGTACTTACGGTTGTCTCGGGCTCAACCTGATCGCAGCCTCCTTCAACACTGAGATTGCCGACGATATCCCACAGCTACAGTGTGGTACTGGAGCGCAGTTCTACACATGTACCAGTTCGGCTTTCTGGGGCTGCTGCAAGGTGGATGCCTGTGCGAGTGGGTGTTCAACTTCAAATCTCAGTCCCGCAACACTGGTGAGCAACCAAGAAGCCATCGCGGTTTACTCTCCAACTGGTGTATCATCATCTTCACCGACCGCCAGCACCACAAAAAAGTCGTCAAGCTCGAACGGTGCAATCATTGGAGGTGCTGTGGGCGGCGCCATTGGCGCGGTTCTCGTGGGAATCCTCATTTTCTTGCTGTTACGAAGACGCCGTAGAATCAAGGAGAAAAAGGCTGCCGAGAACTCCTATGACGGTCGCGCTGCTGAGCTTTCTGCTAGTAAATCTGTCAGGGCGAAAAGTAAGGCTATTTAAACTCCCGCCAGGAATTTTGCTAATGATTGCTTTAGTCCCCTCCAGTCCGCCGCCGAGATACTCTGGACTCATGCACGACGGGCCAATATTCGAATTGGGAGATAACCACAAAGATCCCCCAGAGCTGGAAGATAACCCCGCAAATCCCCGCGCATTATTGGAACTCATGGGCAAGGAGCTCCATGTGCCGGCGGAGATTGAAGGAAGTACTCCTCCGACAACTGGTCCAAGCGGTCCAAGCAGCAGCTCCTCATCTACGCCGAGTAGAAGATCCGTCGCACAGAGCATCAGGTCCTGGAAGTTATCTAAGGCTGCCGCAGCCTTGTCTCCCGTAGCGGAGGACGAGAACTCGGATGGTGATGGTCGCAATCAGTAGAACTTCATCAGTCACATTGACACATGCATTACGTTTCCAATTTTTGTATCTTGCAATAGGTACTAGACTTATTTCCAAAGCATCCATGGGAATCATGGATCTAAAGAGCACCGAAAGATATTCCAATAAGAGAAGCTGCCAATGCAAGAACACCACCGGACCAGGACTCGGCAGCACGTCCACCGAAGCTTGCAGAACTGCTAGTCGCTGCAGGAGCTGCTGAGGTTGCTGAAGAGGGCGCAGTGTTGTTGTCACAGCCACTCTGGCACTGTTTGGCCAGACTGCAATGATTCTCTGTGCTTCCACAGAAACTGATTGGAGGAGTTGTTAGCGGGTCAATAATCTTAAAGGTGAGCGTTCAAGGCTTCCAACTTACCCGGACGAACTGCAACACTCGCCGTAATCATAGACACCGTAGATGGCAAAAGCGTCCGCACTCACACCGGAAGCGCAGGTAGCGCCGTTATAGCCGTTCCCACAGCGGCCATCGCATCGAGGGCTGTCGCCGACGTCGAGCGACCAACTGCATTCCGGGAATCCGATTGTGGCGCTGTTGGGGCTGCACTTGCCGTAGTCTGATTGGCAGCCGGATTCAGTGCTGCAGTAGTCGTCGTCATTGCCGCAGTATCCACTCGAGCTACGAAGGATTAGCTTGGATACAAGTACCGGATGTATTGCCGGACCTACCTGCAGCATGGACTAGTCCCATTGGTCAAGCACATAAGGCCAGCCTGGTTCCCACACGTGCCATCTGTGGTGAGCGGATAGCTCGGAATCGTCGAGGTTGAAGGAGTGGGGGAGCTGGTAGTATTTGAAATTGACGTAGAGTTTACAAATGTTCGGTTTTGCGCTTCGACGTGAAGTGCAAAGAGGAGTGCTTGGAAGAGAAGCATGATAACAATTCCTTTCGAGTCCAGGAGGCAAATGGCACTTGAATTTGCTCGCAGTGAAAGCGGCAAAAACCTTGGTGAGGCTAGAGAACATTTTATCACCATCAGATCATTGAGCCTCGTCCTTGAAAGGGTGTGGTCAGCAATCTACTTCTGCATGCAGTTGTGCTGTCAGCAATACTGCATCACAGAAAAGTCGGTCTTGTTCTGCCCTCGGGGCGTGCTCCGCCGCAAATCATCGCTACTATCGGCCGTCCTCTGTTGCCTAGAGCGGAGGTGTGACCGGATTCGAGGAAGCCGGACGTCACAAGTTGGTCCCGATTAGAGGTGCAACAGTCTGGCCCATGAAATGGCCCATTAGTCCGACTAGACTATGTAGGTAAGCCGATCATACCAAGCATCATCGCTTCGATCTGTGACCCTCGCTGGAATTGGAAAATTTGATGATAGCGAGTTTTGAGCTCTTCAGACTTGCCCTATTCCTCTAGCATAACAGGGCGTAAATATCTATATGGATAGTGACATCGGAAAGAAAAAAAGTTTCGAAGTGAACGTGTTAGCAGACTTGTGTTGGAATCGATGTTGTATGTTTTTTTTTTTTTGTAATCAGACCATAGTGAATGCTAGCGAGGTCACACAAAAAGTTCTTTACGATTGCCCACGTCAGAGCAGGGATGCTGTACGTTGTGGGAAGGTACGAAAGAGGGCCTGGCAGATCCCTCGTAAACTGTCTGTAGCGCTACTCAGTAGACACGAGACATCAGGCATCAATGCGTCTTTAAAGACTCATTGACCCCACCCTTGTGCCACAACGCCGCATATCCCGCGGGCACTGAGTGGGGGCCGTTGGCAGACGCCCACGATTGTTTATTCCTTTTACCAATTCCCACTCTCTTCTCACCTGAGTTCAGGTATCCAGCTTCACAAGGGAAACACGAGTCAGAACCCATGGTTTAATCCACCGACGTAGCTGCGAACGACTGAATTGGCTAATGACGTGGTAAAGCAGCACCATTCTGCTGTTTGACGCATATCATGGCCTGTCCGACTGTCTTTCTCCAACCCCAGTGTGAAAGAACCTCAATTATCAAACCAATCTGAGAAGACAGAACCCAATGTTTGTCGTATATAGGTTTTTTGCTCTTCAATTAATCTCCGTCTCAGCAATCTGGCTTCCTCTATGCCAATGGACCAGTCATCAAGAGCATTGACCATGCGGGGAGAGAAGTCGTCGGGTAAATTCTGAAAAACTTCACCAGCGCTTAGATTGTCTAACCACCAATCCTTTCGCTGTGGTGGAACATTGGCCGTGGACAGTACGCGGGTGTGTGGATCAACGAGGAAGAGGGTAAGAACTTTTTGGTGTCCTGGCTTGCTTCGGTCCTTCAGGGAAAATGGGGAGAGCTTGTTCAGGAAAACGTTTGGATAGGCGAGAAGACGGCCTTCGCGGATGCTAACGTGACCAACATCCTGAACCGCAGGATGGCCGTCCCTGAGATTGAAGAGGTGCTCGACACAGTAAAGTCTACGGCGAGCCTTTGGGTTGTTTTCGTAATTCCTGCATCGTGCTTCGAGCTTTGCTGTGTCGACCTTTTGCCTAAAGCCAATGTAGCTGTTGGTCACATTCTCGCAGTCGTAGTAGTAGTGTGCGGTGGCACATATGCGGTCATTTAACAGGCCGTCTAGTTCCAAATCTCGGCCTTCGAATTCCGGTTTCTCAGGTGTGAGCATGATGTTGATGGCCTTGACCATGACTTGTAGACCGTCTTCGGTGAACTTCCTTCGTAGGCTATCGACTGAGCAGCGGGATTCTCCTTCTTGATACTCTCTCGGTTGGGGCATGACTGGTGTGATCTTCTCTGAAAGTTTTCTTCTTTTCCCTCCTTGCCCATCCACGTTACTTTTCTTTTCCTCGTACTTCAAGCCGTTGCGCATATCAATGCGCAATCGGCAATTTCCTGGGAATTTGTCCATGTAACTAAGGACTTCGGACCATAACGGGATGGCCGCTGAAATGACTTGCTCGATAAGCGGGTAGAGTGCTCTTTGCGTGACTGGATGAAGGTTGTTGATGTAGCTTTCAATACTGACTCCGGTTTCTGTGAAACGCACCTCGCACGGCAGCCACTGGAAGTGCGGGCTCCATACGCTCGAGTTATCCCAACCAAATCTCTTATTCAAGTTTCTCTCTTTTGTTTGGTCGTCCCAGGGAATCGTGGCCACATCACCAAGTCCAAAGGTCTGAAGACATGTATTCAAGGAGATGGTTCCGTAAGGTTGAACTCTTGAGCGTCCGTAGACAAATGAGAATAGCGAAGGATCGATGAGGTTGAGGACAGTTCCTGCGGAACCGGGGTTCCAGTCCTTTTCTCGGCCGATTTCGAGGATATTGGCAATGGTGTTTCTGATCTCTTCTCTGAGACAGGCGGAGATAATAGAGTCGGACTTGACTACGGTAGCGCCGATATCGAAGACTCGTACCATCCCAATATCTTTGTGGATCCTGGATTTCTCGAGAAGCTCAGCGAGACACTGGAGGCTTGTTAGTCTCCTTCAACTATTAATTCGCAGGTTTCACCTACAAAGTCAAACATTTCATTGGAAAATCCTTGCCCATCTGCACTCACGAACTTTTCTCGCCACTGTTGTACTGTGGTCTGGTCCATTATTTTCATTTCCCAGCCTTCAAGGTCAGTGATCAGGTCCATCGCCTTCAGCATCATGCCCTCTCTGACCGTTACTGGCCTGCCCTTCCAATCGAGAACGGCATTGGAATAACGATCCTCAGGGTTTGGCATGATGTTGAGTGGCGTGGGGCCGTAACCGGGCCTTCGGATTATATCGAAGCCTGGCTGATAGATATATCGGACAAGAGACATCGCGCTGGCTTCAGTGATCAAGGAGATAAAGTGTTGATGAGCAGAGTGTAATGTGAGAGATCAGAGGAATGGACTGGACGAGTGGTGGTTCTACATGCATCCTGCAGGCCGAAGGAGAAGAGACTAATAAACCCTTACGGAGAGTGGCACGTCCCTCCTGTTGCCTGCTCTGGGCTCGGGCGACTGGTGGGGTACAGGAACTGCTCTTCTTGGTCTTTGACAAAGAAAATAAGAAACCGAAGGTAGGCTTCAGCTTCCGCACGTGGGGGTCAAGGCGGTATTAGTTAGCTTCGCGCTATTCAAGTAGTGCAGCTCCCGCTATTACGTTTTAGTTTTGCATTGAAAACTGTTACCTCAATGTTTTCACGCCAAGCAGAGTGGCCGACAATATAATTGTCTTCCAAGTCTGCGGTATCGAACCAGCCTGCGAATCAAGATGGAGATTTTGCGTGTGGCTGGACTTCGCGGAGGAAGCAAGCCGACTCACAATGTGGGTGGACAGTGTATTGGCAATGGCATTGGGCACCAAGCTGGAGTTGTGGCAAGCTGAGCCGGTCTGCTGCCTGGGGCACAGGCCTGGCACCCACCTTACAACCTTTCACTACTTTGCTTGGCTACCAAATTCGACTTAGCTCATTAAAGCAAGCACATAGGCTGTCGGTACACCATCGTTCCTCGCATTCGCCTCTTCTTCCTCGGCACCGTGTTGGCAAACCGTCACAGCACCTGGCGCTGCACATCTCGCGCTGATGACATCCAAAATGCCTGACTGGAGCGCACTAAAGGTGTGGGCCGCAAGCGCCGACTGTCGAGTATTAGCTCAAAGGATCTAGACGACATCTCCCTGCGCCTGCTTAACACCGCCGCCGAATCGTCCTGCAGCTCAAACACCCTGAGCACTCCCGACGTCGACTACGACCCCCCCCCCCCCCCCCCCCCTCCCTCACCAGCACCAAGCCAGCCAGACAAGCCCTCCGGCACCCCCTGCAACACTCTGATCTTGCGGCGGTAGTCGTTCTCTAAAGCCTCGATCCTGGGAGACTGGTGGCTCCGGAAGTTCCTCGGACTCGTCAGCTCTGCGCCCGCGCCCACCGCCATCCTCGCGGTCATGGCCAAGTACGACAACAAGCGGCAGCCCGAGTGGCATGATCCAATCCGGGGGATCTACACTTGAAGCTTCTCATACTCTTCCTGTCCAGACCCAGGTAACAAAGTTGGCTGTGCTGTCGAGAATTTGGCGAGGACAATGACAAAGGGTATGCGCGAAGCGGAGCTCCTCTACCGAGGCTGGAATGTGTCGAAAATGGTCGTCGGCGAGGTATTCGTGACCGTTACGTTCGTACGGGTTGAATGGGTCTGGACGGTCTGGCCAGGGCTCGTGTGGCTTCATAGCGTTGGTATCTGGATTGGCACGGCATGGAAGACGAGGCGGGCTAAGATACAGCCGTGGCGGCACAGTCCATGGCCGCTTCTGTTCCTATGCCAAGAAGCGCTGGAGCGCAAGGAAGAGTATTCAAGCCATGGGATTTCGGACGGAGCATTCGTGTAGCGACCGGAGAGCATGAAGTTGCGGTTGCACGCTACAGAGAACGAGGCGAGGCTTGCTGATGCGCAGGCAGCTGGAAGTATCATTGCAGGAGTTAAGAGGTAATGGATACGGTTATGCTGCATCTTGGTGATGTCTTCAACGCTCCGAGACGGGACGCGTTACAGGGGTTATTCATATGTGCGCGTGTGAACGCTATTCGGAGAGCTCGCCGAAGCGTGGTGTTTACCTAAATCACATCGGTTCATCGTCAAGGCAGAGAATGGGATATCAATACGGGCGGACAAGATGCTGGTGCCACAGCATTGATGGGATGGTGTGCGTGAGTCGAGTGAGACGCGCATGGGCGCGAAAGCACTGACGCGAGGCGCGTGACTGCCCGATGTGGCGCAATCGCCGAATGTCCGGCGTCATCGCTCCCCAGCCAACAGCTCCGTATCAGCTATCAGCTCCCGACTTCCTCCACCCACACCACACCCACAACCACCATGAAGTCTGCTACTATTATCTCATCCTTCGCTGCTGCCGCTTCGGCGCTGTCGATCCTGCGCGACGGCCAGGCGCCGCTCAAGGAGCCCAGCATCGACGCTGCCGACGAGTATCTTATCGAGCTTGCTCCCGGCGAGACGCGCTGGATCAAGGAGGACGAGAAGTGGGAGCTTCGCAGGGTGAGTCAGCCGCTGGCATGTCGCAGCACGCCAACTGACAGCTGCGCAGCAAGGCATCAACTTCTTCGACATCACCGACACCCAGGACCTCGGCTCGACGTCTAGCGCCCGTACCGCCGCGACCGTCAAGTTCCCGCCCACGACCTCCTACAATGACACCGTGAAGCCGCTGCTCAAGCAGCTGGAGAAGAAGAACATGCGCAAGCACCTGGAAACCTTCACGGCTTTCCACACGCGCTACTACCGTTCGCAGTACGGCGCTGAGTCGTCGGCTTGGCTGCTGTCTCAGGTCAACCAGACTTTGGCCGATGCCGGCGCGCTTGACCATGGTGCGACGGTGAAGCCCTTCGAGCACCCGTGGGGCCAAAGTAGCATCATCGCCACAATTCCTGGCAAGAGTGACAAGACGGTTGTGATTGGTGCGCACCAGGATAGTATCAACCTATTCCTGCCGTCCCTCCTAGCGGCCCCTGGTGCCGACGACGGTAAGAAACCCTGTTCAAAGGCCGAAATCCTGCTAATTTTTCATGCGCGAAGATGGCTCCGGCACCGTCACCATTCTCGAGGCGTTGAGGGTGCTGCTGACGTCCGACGATATCCTGAAGGGTAAGGGCGAGAACACGGTCGAGTTCCACTGGTACTCTGCCGAGGAGGGCGGTCTGCTTGGGTCGCAAGCAATCTTCCAGTCGTACGAGAAGGAGAGTAAGAATGTCAAGGCGATGCTGCAACAAGACATGACGGGCTACGTCCAGAAGACGTTGGACGCGGGTGAGCCCGAGTCGGTCGGCGTCATTACCGACTACGTCGACCCTGGTCTTACCGAGTTCATCAAAGAGGTCATCACGACCTACTGCGACATCCCGTACGTCCTGACCAAGTGCGGTTATGCCTGCTCGGATCATGCCAGCGCGAGCAAGGCCGGCTACCCGTCGGCTTTCGTCATCGAGAGCGATTTCAAGTACTCAGACAAGAAGATCCACACCACGGAGGACAAGATCGAGTACCTGAGCTTCGATCACATGCTGCAGCATGCGAAGCTGACGCTAGGCCTGGCATACGAGCTGGCGTTCGCTAAGTTCGATTAGAGGGGCCATTGGCCAACCGGTTGGCCTGTTTCTCCACGTTTCTTGTTTGTCCCCTGTCTCATATGATTCATCTGCAGTAGTAATGAGGAGGCACAAAGAGGAGATACGAAACTGCCAGGGGCACGGTTAAGCTTGAAGCGGAATAGAGGCTGTTGAACATTTCCACGTGCATTTGAATTTCGACCGAGATGAGGTTAAGCTTCCCCCGCATTCGGCCCCTGCCGCCCCAGACGCCCCCCAGACGCCACAACTGATCTGCAGGTACTAAGCGTCCGCTTCTCCCTCTACAGCGTTAGGTGCGTCCTTATTTTATTGCTCTATACCGCAGTTGTCAATATCCATGTGCTCGAAGACGATGTACCGAGGAGGGTTGGACATAGTTGACGGCCTGGCCCCTGCAACCAGGCCAGGAACACGACGCTGCTCGGTATCACACCGAGCCTAGGTACTAGGCCATTGGCTGTGGAGATGAGGAGCTGCTACGATCTGCGCGAGCGTTTCCACGAGCCACTACGGGAAGAGCAAAATGTTTGCTGCTCGGCGACATGTGCTTCGGCTGGTGACGAGAGGGCTGTTGACAAGTGAGGGGAGGCTTTCATGTATAAGAGCTGGGACGGCGATTGCGACATTCCCTCTTCAGCAAACGACAAGTCTCTCAGCAGTCACACAGCTCTTCCGCACAGCTGCTCCTGAACCAATTGCTCTTCTCACGGTCCTTGCCTGAACCAATTCGACCTTCACCACCATCAACATGAAGACCTTCTCCGTCCTCGCCGGCCTCTTCGCCGCCATCACCACCGTCTCGGCCCAGGCTGGCTGTGTGTCCTCGGCTCAGTCGCTCGTCCCCTCTTGCGCGCAGTCTTGCATTCTCGCGGCCAAGTCGTCCATCGGCTGCACCGTCGAGACCGACTTCGCCTGCGCCTGCTCCTCGTCGGCCGCCCTCGCCACCAACTCGGCCCTGACCGCCTGCGTGCTCAGCGCCTGCAACAACGACGTCGCGACCGCCCTGCAGGCCTCGTCCGGCGCCCAGGAGATCTGCTCTTGCGTCGCCACCGCCGCCCCCGACTCCGGCGCCGGCCCGACCACGCCCGCCGGCTCCTCTGCCCCCGCTGCCACCACTCCGGCTGGCTCCGCACCCGCGAGCAGCGCGCCTGCCGGCTCCGAGTCCGCACCGAGCTCCCCGGCGCCGTCGGCGAGCGGTGGTGCTGGTGGCGCGTGCCCCGGTCAGGTCACCAAGACGGTGTTGACGACCATCACGATCTAAAATGGTGAGTCCGCGATCTCGAACCTTAAAATCAAGGTTTGCCGCCGACGAACCGAACAACCAAAGCTAACAGCCGCCAGTCAACGACGATGACGCCAGGAAGCGAGATTTTCGTCGCGATGGGTCTGTGGGGTCTGGTGGCCGTCTGGCTGGGATTGTTCCAACGGCATGTGGACGGTGACGGCGGCAGTGGGAAGGGGAAGAGCGGCATGGATACGCTGGTCGCGGCCCGACGTGACCTCCATGTGAAAGCGGCTGTAAATATTACTCCTCCAAGCAACAACACAAACATAGTGTAGTGTGAATAGCAAATGGCATGTGCATGCAAACCAAAGGGCTTTTCTCTTTCGCCGAGGCTTGATGTGCTGTGATGACATGGGTAGAAAATGCGGGGGACGGAAAGAAAGCTGGGATGGCTGCAGGGCCGCCGGCGGAGGTGCCCTGGGTCGGTTAAATGCACCCCTCCCAGGCCCCGCAGCACAACTGGGTGCGTGGTGACGGCAAGTTTTTCTTGTGAAGCCTGGACGGGCTGCTGCTCTGGGCGAAAACCTCCGGCCTCCGACTCGAGCGGGCTTTGCGCCGGGCGGAGCAGTTGCTGCTGCGGCGCGACGACGGCCGTGATTGTTGCAAGGCAGAAAAGAGGAACGGGCTGCGCCAGTGAGTGAATGAGGCGCTCTTAAGCTTAAGATAGTTTTTCCTCCGGTCAACGCTGTGGGACTGACGAATTTGGTTGACTAGCTGGACCGTCCATCGCCCTGTACCACCGGGAGCGAGGCGTTGCGAGCCAGGTTCGAGTTTGTACGGTACCGGCGTTCGACCATGGCGAGCAGACCCGAAGGCGTCACCGGCACAGCGGTGACTTCACCTGTCCTAGCTGTGCTGTCACTGCTCTGCGTGGGGTCACGCACCAGGCTGGAGCAGCGGAACAGTCGGGAGCGAGGCAGACAGGAGGCAGACAACGGGGACCGCGACAAGAGCACGACGTGTCTGGTCATCCGACGGCTGTGCGGCAGTGCAAAGCCGCATCGGGAGCCGGTGAGGACGAGTGTGCCTTGCAGGATGGCCGTGGACGGGATTTTGGCGGGTTCGTCAGCCACCCTGCGACGATCTCCCGCTCGCTCGTGAGGATTGGCGTGTCCCCACCAGCTTGCAGCTCCAGCCAGCACATCCCCACCACCCACCTGCCCAGTCAGCCCCCGCCCTCGTCCTAATCGCGCGCCAACCAGCGCCTTCCGTGGCTCTCACAACCGGGCAGATGCGACATGTAAAGCCATCCGGCCGCCCCGCTCCCACCGCGCCGCTCTCGCCACGGCTCCGTCAGCATGCTGTCCGGTCTCCCCTTTCGCGCAAGCCTGCGCCCCCGCCTGCCCGCTCCCGAGCCAGCCCACGCGACCCCAGTGCCAAACCGGGCCCAGAGCAGCAGCCCCGGCCAGCCCTTCGATCCCGATGAGGCTTGCCTTCAGCCTGACGACCCCGATTTAAGCGACCTCAACGCCCAGCTCCATGTCCTCACCACCGTCTTCCCCGACGTCCAGCCCGAGGTCTTCCGCGAGATGCTGCACAGCTTCTCCGAGGAGAGCAGACTCGAAGTCGTTACCGAAGCCATGCTCAGAGCGCCCGACCGCTGGGTGCGCGGCCGCCACCGCGCCCCGCTCGAACAGCCCGGTCAGGCCAGCAACGGGGGATACCTTTCGCGCCGCACATCGAACAACGATCCTCGCCTGCCCGTCGAGGAGAAATTTCGGAACGAGGCCTATAAGCTGGCAGTCAAGGAGACATTGTACCAGGAGTTTAAGGGTCTGAGCCACTCGACAATCCGGGGAGTGCTGGCCGAATGCAACTATTCCTATACGCATGCCCGCCCCACACTGCTGGCCCTGGTCTCCAAGTCCTGGAGAGTTTCCGTTACGAACTTCTTTACACGACGCAAGGCTCCGTCTTCTGAGGATCACCCGCTTGTCGCATGGCAGAAGCCCGACCCCAGGATCGGTGGAGCTCTGGTGCCGAGGCTGGTGCCGACCAAGAGCGCTGAGCTGAACGTGGAGCTGTACGACACCCTTTTAATGCCGCTGCTTGTTAAGCAGAGTGACGAGAGACTGGTTCAAGACCGCGCTCTCGCCGAGCAGCTCAACGAGGAGGAAGCCGAGGAAGCCGGCGAGATGTACGACTGCGAGTGCTGCTTCACCCCCAGCGCATTCGAGCACATGTCATCTTGCGACCAGAGTGGGCACTGGATCTGCTTCCGCTGCATTCGTTTCTCCATGAACGAAGCAATCTATGGGCAAGGCTGGGCCCGCAGCGTCAACTCGGAAAGGCTGACGCTGACCTGTATTGCGCCTGTGGCTGATGGTCAATGCCAAGGCTGTCTTCCGCAGCACTCCGTCCGGCGAGCCCTTGCCGAGGAGCGCGACGGCGATGCGACCTTCCGCAAGTTTGAAGAGCGTGCAGTCACCGATTCTCTTCTAAAAAGCGAGCTTCCCTTCATTCAATGCCCCTTTTGCGCCTACGCCGAAGTCGACGACGTCACGTTGCCCCTCCTGGCTTGGAAGCCCCAATCGCGCCGTGCATTGGGCCTCTCCGCCGTCTCGGCCGCGCATTTCCTTTACATCAGACCCATCTGCATGCTCATCCGCTTCCTATCCCTGTTCAGTTTCTTCTTCATCACGCTCAACTACCTCCTCCCCTCGCGCTGGCGCATCGACCTCATCTCCCCGGTCCTCGCGTCCCGCACGCGCGTCGCGCGGCGGCGGCGCGGGCTGCGCTTCCACTGCGGCAACCCGCACTGCGGGCGCAGCAGCTGCCTCAACTGCCACAAGCCGTGGCGCGACCCGCACGTGTGCCACGAGTCGGCGCTGGCGTCGCTGCGCACGCACGTGGAGAACGCGGTGTCGAACGCGGTGAAGCGGACGTGCCCGCGGTGCAACACGTCGTTCCTGAAGTCGGGGGGGTGCAACAAGCTGGCGTGCGTGTGCGGGTACGCCATGTGCTACGTGTGCCGCAAGCGCATCGCGCCGGACGAGGGCTACCAGCACTTCTGCAACCACTTCCGCGGCAACAACCCCGGCGTCGGCAACGCGTGCCGCGAGTGCGACAAGTGCCACCTGTACGCCGAGGAGGACGTCGAGGCCACGGTCCGCCAGGCCGCGCTGGTCGCCGAGCGCGAGTGGAAGGAGCGCAACGGCGAGGCGCTGGCCGGCGCCGCCGCCGGCCTGGCCGTCAAGCAGGGCGCGTTGCTGGCTGGCCCCGGCGCCGGCGGCGGGAAGGCTGGCGCGGAGATTGTGGGCGTGCAGGGCGGCAGCGAGTGGGAGGAATGGCTGGATTGGGTGGTTGATGCTGTGTTGGCGTAGGTGAGCGACGCGACGTATGTCTTCCCCTCTCCTCCTTTTTCTGTGCAAGGCGTTATCCGTCTGTCTTTGTTGGGTGGTCTTTGGTCTGGGGGGCTTGGGAAGGGCGTTCCGGATGGCATAGCGATGGCGCTTGTCTGGTTATTCTTTTACGGGCGTTTGAGAATGGGATAGAACGGGGTGGAGGACATCATGTCGTTCGTTACTCATACTTGGGCGGCTAAGTTTATTATATCTAATGCGCAAAGCAATATACGTAGAGATGAACGAGTCAGAAGCTTTACTGGGACTGATGTGTTGGAGTTAGTGCTGTGATCGAAGTCGTTATGTGGTTTGAGTTGGTGGAAGCTCAACGCTACTTGGTCGCTGCTTGTACCCTGCCAATTCCAGGTCTGTAGTGCGGCGCTCAAGTCCCTAATTTATTTTGTCGTCACTGCCTATTAATGCTAGATTAAAGCATTGCAGATATCGGGGGCTGAGGGCAATCTGACGAAGTTATCTTCAAACTACGCCTCAGAATTTGACAGCAGTCCTTCAGAAATCTCCAGGAAATCAGGAGCCAGTAAGGCCGGTCAAGATGGAAACCCTGGAGGAGAGAATGGTGTTGAAGAGGGATGCCGGTTGTCGGCACCGGACGGGGGATTCTCGGGCCGCCCGGAAGTGATCGCATTGCGTCATCGTACGATTGCGCCTCACTCCAACACCACCATCGCTGTATATCACTACCACCAACCACCCTCTTTCAGGCGTGACACGCTCACTTCAAGTGGCACTGGCTTTGAACTGTACAGAAAGAGATACCCCTCACGTCACTGGAGTTAGCCGTCCTGCAGCATTTCACCTGTCAGGCAACACCATCGGAAGATCCGGATACTGTTTGATACCCTACGTTTCCCCGTAAGCGCTGCTGTCTGCTTCGCATCACGATCCTTTGATCGAGGTTCATAATCCGAATCCCACCTGGTTCACCATCTGTACCGCAATAGTTCGTAATGTCTACTATGGAAGAGCACAACACCGCCGTCAAGGCAATCGCGTCCCAGGTCGAGGATTTCTACAAGCGCAAGGAGGCCTTTCGCATCTACCATGGTTCAACCAACAGTACGAGGATTGTCCAGTTTGACAGGAAGAAGATGGTGGACATGAGTGGCTTCAACCACGTCCTGAAAGTCGACAAAGAACGCAGCGTTGCATTGGTGCAGCCGAACGTGCCCATGGACGCACTAGCCGAGGAGACCCTGAAGTACGGCTTGATACCACCTATCGTCATGGAGTTCCCAGGTATCACGACCGGTGGTGGCTTCTCTGGAGTAGCCGGCGAAAGCTCGTCCTGGAAGTGGGGCTTCTTCGACCGCATCGTCAATTGGTGTGATGTTGTCCTGCCTACCGGAGAAATCACGAGAGCATCTCCAACTGAGAATGAGGATCTATTCTACGGTGCCCCTGGAACCTACGGCACTCTCTGTGTGACTACGCTGTTTGAGCTTCAGCTCATACCTGCCAGAAAGTTCGTCGAGCTGGAGTACGTGACAGTCGATAGCGTGCCATCAGCCATCAGTACTATCCAGCGCGCCATGGCCGAAGACAAGCACGAATACATTGACGGAATCATGTTCTCCCTCAACCGAGGCACCATCATGCTCGGCAAAATGGTAGACACGCCCTCCGTGCCAGCAATCAAGACCCAACGCTTCTCCCGTCCGTGGGACAACTGGTTCTACCTGCACGCCTCCTCCGTCACCAAGCCGGGCAAGGACAACCACATCGAGTTGGTCCCGCTCACAGACTACCTCTTCCGCTACGACCGCGGCGCCTTCTGGACCGGCCGCTACGCCTTCAAGCGCTTCCACACGCCCTTCGACCGCCTCTCCCGCCTCATCCTCGACCGCCTCATGCACACCCGCCGCATGTACGCCGCCCTCAACGCCAGCGGCTTCACGCAGCAATACATCATCCAGGACCTCGCGCTGCCGTTTGACGGCGCCGAGGACTTCATCACCTGGGTCGACAAGGAGGTCAAGAACTACCCGCTCTGGCTGTGCCCGCTGCGCGTCGAGAACAAGCAGGCCGTCCCGCTGCGCGCCACGATCGGATCGAACCCGAAGAAGGCGCGCGCGCCAGCGGACGACCACGGCACGCCGTCGTCGACGTCATCCTCGCCGGAAGACTCGAGCAAGGAGGCCGCCGACGGCCCGCGGTTCCTGCTCAACGTCGGCGTGTGGGGCCCCGGCCCCCGCCGCGCGGAGCCGTTCGTGGCGCTGAATCGCGCGCTGGAGGCCGAGGTCAGGCGGCTGGGCGGGTTCAAGTGGCTGTACGCGAACGCGTACTACACGGAGGATGAGTTTTGGCAGATTTACGACAGGGAGTGGTATGAGGGGTTGAGACGGAAGTACAAGGCCGAGACGCTGCCGACCGTGTACGAGAAGGTGAGGGCGAAGGAGGAGAGGGTGCCGATTAGTGGGTTGAGGGGGATTAAGACGGCCATGTTTGGGGGGAGCGGAGGGAAGCATCTTTTGGGGAAGTAGAGGTGTCGTCGGGTTTGAACGGCGAGGGATTGATGGCAGATATGTGATGGATGTGCTTCGCTACTGGAAATTACGTGTTTGTGAGTTGTTCGAAATTTCAACAAAGAATAACCTGTGCTTTCAACAGTGCGGTTCTATCAGATGTGCCTGTTAATGGCGTGCCCAACTAGCAGGGCGCTGTCCGTAATTAAGGTCTCTATTCGTTGTCCCGAAGATCTGCCTCGGCCGATATATCAGCAGGCGAATCATGGGTATGCAACGCCAGGACTCTATCCCCACAAGAAATGCACCAAAATGCACTCTCGGCTCAGCTTCAACCGGATCTCTCTTCTTGGATTAGTGCTATGGAGATATCAAAAATCCGCACTGTTCTGTGAGCCGCCGGCCGGGGTTACCGTTAAGTGAATGCTTCTCATTGGGCAACACGCCCCGCTCGTCGCTATAATCACCTCGTTATCTGTACCTGTTTCTCGCCAGACCTCGATCTGACGCAATTGATCACACCGTTTGTTGAACTAAACCTTAACTCCGGGGCGGATTTGGCAGGTAACCACATCTTGGCAATGTCTTCCCTAGCAGATTTACGCGTACGCCAAAACTCTCCCCGCTCTGCTCACTCCACTATGATAGTCATGCTGCGGCGATAGGGGTATTTCCGTGCTTGGGAGACCAATGGGGTAGTGTCTTCGACAACTCCGACTCGGTGTCGTTGCGAAACGATGGGAATATAAGACACTCGATGGCGCTCTGCAATCCAACCTTTTGCCAGTACGCCTCTCACACGACTTCCATCCACCATGGGGCTCCTCTTTCTGTTTTTCCAAGTAGCCTTCACGCTATTCCTTCAGCGTGCCCTGGCCTCTCAGCAGTTGCTCACCTCCATAACTGACGGCTGCCCCCAAGCCTGCGCCGAAATCAGCACGCTTCTCGGCGTATCCGCCCTTCACTACCCAGATAACGACCCGTCATTCGAGATCTGGGATGCCAAGCAACAGGAGGTGCGGCCCGCCTGCCGCGCGGAGCCGTCGTCGACGGCCGACGTCGCCGCCATCCTGGAGATCCTGACCGCGAACTGGTGCACCTTCGCCATGAAGGGCGGCGGTCACTCGCGCGCCGTCGATGCATCCAACTCAGTCGGCGGTGTCACGATAGACATGAACAAGTTCAACGCCGCCGACGTGGCCGAGGACCGCGCGACGGTGCGGCTCGGGGCTGGCCTGACGCTGGGTCCGGCGTACACGGCGCTGGAGGAGTATGGGCTCACGTTTGTGGGCGGCAGGGTGGATTCGGTGGGCATCGCGGGGTACACGCTGGGCGGGGGATTCTCGAACCTGTCGCCGCAATACGGGCTGGCGGTCGACAACGTGTTCGAGTACGAGGTAGGCGACTGACGAACCGCCACGCTCTGCCGTGAATGCTGACGCCAGCCGCAGCTCGTCCTGCCCAACGCCACCGCCGTCAACGTCAGCGAAACCCAGCACCCAGACCTCTACTTCGCCCTCCGCGGCGGCGTCAACAACTTCGGCATCGTCACGCACTTCACCGTCCGCGCCGTCCCGCAGGACGAGATCCTCGTCGGCGCCAAGGTCTTCGCGCTCAACTACACCGACCGCGTCCTCGACGAGGCGTACAAGCTCACCACCGCCGGCAGCAACGACACCTACATGGCCTTCTGGACCCGCTACGCCTACAACCAGTCCGCCGACTCGTACGATCTCTCGCTCAGCCAGGCCTACTCCGCCCCCGTGCTCGCGCCCGCCGTGTTCGCCGGCGTGAACAGCATCCCCTACGAGTCCAGCGACCTGCGCCTCGACCGCATGAGCGCCTACGTCGCCGCGAGCGCCAGCGCCTTCGGCAACCGGTGAGAAGCAGAACCCCCCCTCCCCCTTTCTCTGCGTTAAGCGCAAACACGCTGACGGCCCCTCACAGCCACCTCTTCACGACGCTGACGTACACGCCCTCGGCCGCGCTCGACGCCCGCATCCTCGCCATCTTCGACGAGGAGCTGCAGAGCGTCAAGACCGCGACCGGCTTCGCACCGTCCGTTGTGACGCAGCCGCTGCACGCCAACGCCATCAAGGCCATGCGCCTCCGCGGCGGGAATGCCCTCGGCGTCGAGAGCGAGGCCGACGCCACGCTGACCGGTAATGCGCCCCCGCCCCCTTTTCCCCTGTCTTCTCGTCCTGCTTTTGTGACTGCGGAGACTGACGGCTGGATTAGTGTCTCTCCTGACGTTTGGCTGGAAAGACGCGGCGGATGATGAGGCTATGTACGCTTTTGCGGGTAGGTGGGCGGAGAGGTGTAGGGCGGCGGCGGGGGAGATGGGGTTGTTGAATCGGTATCGGTATATTAATTACTGCAAGGAGGATGATGATCCGTTCGCGGGGTATGAGGAGGCGAAGGCAGAGAGGTTGAGGGAGGTGCAGAAGAGCGTGGATCCGGAGGGGGTGTTCAGTGCGGCGGGGCTGTGCAGGGGGGGCTTCAAACTGAATTGAGCGAGTGATACCCTTGTCAGAGGGGACATACAGTGGAAGTCTGATAAACGTAAGGGAATTGCTGGCTTATTAGCAGTACTTGCGCAGCTGCGGCCGGGCTTGTAAAATGAGCGTACAATCAAGCTATTTAAACGTTGTCCAAGCACTGGGAACATATGCACCGGGTGGCCTGAGCCATGTAACAGTCAGCCAATTGAGGTTTTTCAGATGTTTCTAAGCTAGCTGGAGAGAAAAGAGGTGATCGATCTCGTTCGTAAGAAGAATTTGGGTCTTATTATGTTATTTTGCTCTCTATTCCCGCCATGCTAACGTGGGTAGATGTTGGGGTTCATAAGTAGCACTGATCTCAGGTGATTGATGGAAGGTCAAAACAATTTAGAACCTATCAGGAAGGTTATCAAGAATGAAATGAACCTTAAAATTCGTTGTCCGGATGAGTGTATACGCAGCTCTTTGTGTTGCCTTTGTTGATTCTCATCGCAATGGGTATGGACATTGACGAGTTTGCTTACCTCTTTAGTAGCTATTTTCTGTCTATACTCATTATATCTGTCATCGTCTCAGGTCGTATTTCAAATCTTGGGGGGTACACATTAATAGGTCCCCAAAATTCTTGTGGAGCGAAAAATAATACTTCTTGTTGTCATCAGGATGCACGGAGTCAATTTACTGCACGTGTATCTATTAGTCTGTATTGAGTATTCTACGTGCCACAGTTCAGGGGAACGAAATCTGTAATTTCTTCCCCAGAACAATACTTGCTGTATTCAACCGTTGCAATTGAACTGGGATGGCTCCGTAAAATTTTGACGTAACAGCCTGATATAAGCATCACTTCTTTCCAGAATCCTTTGATGCTATCAGTAGCTGTGGAGCTGTTCCAGTATATGGTCTCATTGCTCGCATGAGAAAACCTGCCAAGTCCAGATGCAATATGTATTGAGCTTGGGAAGCTCATCATGAAGAAACATTTCGTTTTAAGCCCGCTTGAGCGCCCAAGTCAAGTTCCATTAGCGGCTGAGTTACGTTAAATACACTTCATAATTAATTCCCTCGCCCAGTTCCTTCCCAGCCTTCGTCAATCAAATCAACTCCCTCTCGCTTCCGCTAACCTCCAGCCTCTCCACCACCCTCGTCCACGCCCTTGCCCATCTTACCCTACTTACCATTATTTCCAAATCAATCAGATCCACCCCGTCTCCAACTGCTCCTCCAGCCGCATCTGGAACTAAGACACCCACACAGCCGCCGCTGCCCGCACCCTCGCACAAGATACCATGGTTCCGACGACAAGTCTCGGCATGAACTGCCTGCGCTACCGCGCAACCGGCATCTATGTATACTACGCCAAAAACCCAGGCGATTGTATTATCGGGTGCCTGCTGACGGGAACGCGGGGAAGGGGGGTACGGGGACGTGGAGGTCGTGGCGGAAAGAGTGCTGGCAGCTGATTTTGCGGTCAGCGCGGCGGGGGTGGGGTGCCTGGCGGCGCTGGACGATTATGTGATGACGCGCGTGGGGTGGTAAGGAGAGAGCAATGAGTGGTGCCTGGGGCAGTGGAAAGGACAGACGTGGTAGGGGCGGCGAGTAGGGGGGTTCGGAGGAGGACGGAGGATCGGGGGGTCGTTGTATGCCACGAAGGAGGTTGGGAGCGCAGCGCCGGTGAATGGGACGGGGGTGGAGGGGTGGGAAGGTGGTGGCGATTAAGGTGGAGCAGGGCGGTTTGTGACGGTTTTGGGCGTTTCGGTTTGGCTATGCCGGGGCTGAGCGTCTTGAAGAATGCGAGAAGAGGCGTTTTGAGGATGATCCCTCGTGTCGGTAGGGCGTTCGTGTAGGGGCCTGGCTTCGTACGTAGGCTTTTACGAGTTCATTCCTCCCTCATGCGTCAGCAGTGGGAATCGCCTCTGCCGGTGCTGAGTCTGACTTTGACAAAGGAAGGAGGCAAACAGTCACACCATTTCTTCTGCCTGAACATGGTTCCAGCAAAAAGTAGCAGTTTTTTCTGCTCGTTCTCTTTGTATAGAAGTTGGCGTTCTTTGTACGCAGCCTTGACTTTGGACTCCATGTGCGTGGAGTTGTGACGAAAATGACCCTGGTCCATGTAGATGTTCAATGGCGGGTACGACGATCACCGATAGTCATTGTTCTCTGGTGGGGCGGAGATGGGCGACGACCCACCGCCTGGAAGGATCGGGTCTTCCCGTCCGTTTATGTTTACTTGAGAGAACTGTCAATCTACGTAGAAATGGCCGATAGATTGCGTAACTGATCGACCGCGTGGTTGTGCAAGGCCGTAGGGCTCCCCATCACCCCGCAGAGGATCCGTCAGATGCTCATGCAGATATTAGCTTCGCAAGATTTTCTCGTCTTGGAAAGATATGGTTGACCAATCATCATCCACCGACAGCGTGAAGGCAGATTTTGGTAAGGCGGGCTGGCGTGACTGGGCCATCAATGTTTCAGATGCGGGAGGCACAACGCGACCTACCTACCCGATTGGGGCAACCTTGCATCAGGGCAGTAGGCTAGATGCACCGGCCTTTAGCGCTGCCGCCGAGAATGCTTGTGGCAGATCAAACGCTGTGATCTACAGAGAGAGCTGAGACTGACAGCGATCATGATGAATCACGAGTGGCTGGGCTGGCCTTGTGCGCCGTGACGCCGGAACGGTCTGGCTAAGTGGCGTCCAGACGGGTGGCTTACATCAGACGAGCTATAGATGCAACGCTGTTGGAGGCAACATGCCTCGCTATTACTAGAAATCACAGTTGCATCGTGGACTTCAGCTGAGCCCTTCAACCTTTGATGTGGGACACGGGCCATTTCCCAGAAATCAGCCCTCTCGAAAGAGCCCAACTTTGTCCAAGAGCTGCTGCAAATTATGCAAGCTCAGGAGTCTATTGATGCACTTGCCTTGCCGCTAGAATTATGAACACTGGTACCCTCTAGTCTGTATCAGCCCTATGAAAAGGGATGTCGCGTGTTTCTGTCCGGAGTAGGCTAGATATCGCGGCTTACTAAACAAAAGAATCCAGTTGTGTAGCCTTGTGTTACGCTTGGCTTTTTCAGCCTTGGTCCTTGAAATCAACAGTAAGAAGTTGCAGGACAAGCATGCGAGCTTGGAGGCGTGAGTTTTCCAGCTGAAGGTCTGATGTCGTGGAGCGAAGATAGATGCAGCGATAACCATTGGGCAACGATTGAGCCAATGCGGTCAGTTCGTTCGTGGGCGGCCAGGATCAAGGGTCAGAATGATTCATGTCTTTCCGCAAGTCCGACTGCGGCTGAGGTTGCAAGAGCTGGTCCGTGGGTGGTACGAATCCTATCCAGACTCGTGGGGTGTGTTCGTGCCCCCGGGCTGCGCCGCAGAGCCCCACCGCCGTCCTCTCAGACCGCAATCCGATAGGGCATGCTGGATGGCAACATTCCCCGCACCGGACATTAATAAACCCAAGGCAGTGCCCCTATTCCTTGCTAGATCGAGAAGTGGGCAGTCGCCTTGAAAATGAGTTTTACAACCCCCCGGCAAGAGAATCAAGCACCACGCGCCCCAAGAAAATGGACCTCCGAAGAGGACAAGAAGCTACTTCGCGAAGTTGAGCTGCAGTGTAAGTCGTGGGCACTGGGCCCCTGATGTTCTACCCGATATTGACTGCTCTGCCTATAGCCAACGCAGGAACCCCCTCTAATTGGAAGAGGGTGGCTGCAAAAATCCCTGGTCGCACAAATAAAGACTGCCGGAAGCGTTGGAACAAGGTTCGGACATGCATCAACAAAGGGCCTTGGGACAAGTCTGAAGATGAGCGTTTAAGAGAAGCGATCAGGAAACACGGTCTCAGGTAACCCGTTCCACGACAAGCTGCCTGAGGGAGAGTCTAACAACGGCCAAGGTGGATAGACGTGTCTCGAGAAGTCGGATCGCGTAACTCAGACCAGTGCGCTAAGAGATGGCACTATGCAATCGACCCGTCGGTGGACAGAAGTTTGTGGCGTCCTGAGGAAGATTCACTCTTGGTTGCCGCCGTTGCTCAACTTGGACAAGCATGGAGTGCTATTTCAGAGCAGTTCTTTCCGAAACGAGCCACAACAGACATCAAAAACCGGTAAGTGTGTTGCTTTGCCAAGCATCTTGCAATTGAGAGGCAAATCTGATGATTCAGATACGTTATTATCACTCGCCATGCACGGAAAGCCCGGGACAGATCATCAAAAATTCGTCAGAATTCCCCATACTCCGTGGTGAATTCCGATCCAGAGCTTGAGGATGACCAGGACGACTCATTGCTTTCCAGCGAACTGAGCACCCCGTCCAGTTTGCCCAGCGCACCCACTCCAGAAATATACGATATCATCCAAGAAAGTGGAAACGCCTGGATGGCTGGCACAGGCTTCGGGCGGCAACAGTTCGCCCCTCTGGACAACTTCAACTGGAGTGATCCCCAGATCTACGGATGGTATGACAGCGGCATGAGCGTGGACGCCAACTGCCACATGTATGGTACACCGGACAAAGCCCCAACAGGGTGGGATACCTCTGGATACTCCCACATCTACCCAGCTCTCCAGGAATCTAGTCTCAATGAGCCCTCAAGCTCATCCCTCCTGCCTCAAAAGTTCATGGGAAGCCCATCAGTCCCAAAGAGAGAGCAGTCTGAGACACGAACGGGGATCAAAGCAGCGGAGGCGACAGTACGTGGGATCGACTCAGTACATCGCTCTAAGGTCAAGATTATCGTGGATGATGTTGAGTCGTCTTCCTTGAGCGCGATTGTGAGTGTTCTTTTGGAAAAAAATGTGACCTTTCGGGTGGAAGGGGCTTTGTAGTCAGTGCAAATGTTAGTCTAATTCAACTTCAGCATTTGGTCGGAAAGTGCCATCCCAAACAGTCAACCTCACACATCCATTCGGCCCCTTTTTTCAAAGCCGATCATGATCATAGCACTGCCTGCCAAACAAAATGGTGGCGCTTTTCGTAGGCCAAACAAACGGAGAAGTGACAGGGATCCGTTGTTGGGTGTGGGTCTCACCGCTCGCGTAGGCTGCGACTGTGGCACAGTTGCGGCGAAGGCAAGCAAAACCCCCGATTGATCTATGGTCCACCACCCTTGACTACACGTATGCTTCGCTTGTAGTTTTCGATGGGGTTCTCCCCGGTTAGCAAATCACGAGCATCGGATCACGATACCCTGCGTCCTCCGAGACAAGCGATCCTTCACGGATCATCCCAGCTCATCATTGCTGCCTAAGCTAGCGCATGACTGTGGAGGCATAAGGGTTGCGCCGGCCTACAGACCAATGAAAATCCTAAAGCAGTGCGGCTCGTTCATCACCCCGAGTGCCGCTCAACTGCCTTTACCGACCTCTCGTCCGAGATACACTCCAAAAGTATCAAAGCCCGTCAGAAATACCCACAGACTACAAGAGAGTGTTCCAAAGGTCCAATGCCGTCTTTCTGACCGTAATCGTAAAGCTGAGCTCACCGAACTATCTTACTGACTTCTGAACCTTCACAGACGATTACCAAAAACACAGCTAACCTGAATCGGTCTACTATCCCGCTTACGGGCGAAGGCTTCCACATATCAGCAGTTGACAACGGGATAGTATCTCCGCAATACTTCCCGACAAAACCCCTGCCCCTTTCAACAACCACATCATCACTGAAAGTTGTCTCAGCTGAAACTACTCTCCTCAGTCCACCTCCATTACCCCTCCCCTACACACCTTCCAGCCCACTTCGAACACAGTCGCCCCATCCGCCGGCACCACTACTCTCCAAACCGTTCCTCTTGGTGCCTTAACATTTTCCGCCCACCTCCACCGTCTCTACCGGCGTCGCCACGCTCCTCATCTCCGAGAACCCTGGGTACACAGTGGATATAAACGGGACTTAAGAACGGAGTATTGGATGTACCACTGAGTCATTCCGAATGCATCGTCGGTCCATAGTCCACTTATCATCAAGTTTGATACAAAACATTGCTTGCTCAAGGCTGAAGCTGCGTGGCTTATTAGTCAGTGACAGTATGGTGTATTGAAGCTACTGTCCAACAGAGACGATTCTGTAATTTTCAGCCGTCTGGACGTACTCCCTCTATGTGAGCACATAGAGAAGAGCATGTTAAGGCCATCTGCATGGACTACAAGCATGTGGCGCTTAGTCCTGTCTTCAATGAACGGGTCTATTCACTTTGCAATGCCATTTGTTATTGTAGATTTTGATGGTGGGTTGCAGGATCGTCGTGTTTATTAGTTCAGACCTCCTAAAGTCCTTCAAGCCACTCGACGATCGTCGACAACATAGATCCCTTCACGTTCACCCCAGCAGTCGAGTCCACCACAGCTCCTGTATGCCCCTCTCCGGGAGACCTCACTAACAGCACATCGGAACTCTTTCCGCCCTCATCCCCAAGCTCGCCCCCCTCTCCCTTCTCGCTCGCCCCAATCATCCCAGCCCAAGCCACAATGTCATCCAACATAATCTCCTCCTCTCCCACCGTCACAATCGCCCTCTCCACCACCCTCCCCTCCCCACGAAACACCCCCTCCCAAAACCCCTCCACCCCCCCACCCCCAGGCGCCTCCCCCCCAACCAAATCCGCCCACACCTCCCGACTCGGCCCCCACGCCTCCCTCGCCGCCACCATCGCCTCCACCGTAACCCCATCCCACCGCGCATTCCGCCCGTAACTCCCGCCCTCAAACCGCATGCCCACCCACGGGCTCACCAGCACCGCGGCCCGCAGCCTTCCCGCCACCGCCACCGGCTCCGCGCCCGGCCGCGCGGCGCGCAGGTGCGCGAGCAGCCCGGCCGCGAGGTTGCCGCCCGCCGAGTCGCCCGCCAGCACGACGTCGGCGGGCGCGTAGCCGCCGCCGGTGGGGGAGAGTAGGTGCCGCAGCGCTGCGGCGGCTTGGATTAGCTGCCCTGGGTGTCGTAGTGCCGGCGCTAGGCCGTACTCGAGCACGGCGACGGCGCGGGCCCGGCAGGCGGTGGCGAGGCGCAGCGCGAAGGGGAGGTGGGCGGCGGCGAAGAGCGGGGCGGTGTAGCCGCCGCCGTGAAGGTAGAGGAGGAGCGAGGGTCCTGGCGTGCGGGTGGAGTCCGTGGTCGGTGGTGGGGTGGGCGTGAGGATGTGTAGGGTTGCTGGGGGGACGGCGTGGTTCGAGGTGGGGATCGGGATCGGGGTGGAGCGGAGCGGGATGTTTTTGGCGGCGCAGTAGTCGCGGATGGCGGCGCCGGTGGAGGGCGTGGGGGAGGCGTATTGCGAAGTTATAGGGATGATGGTGGTCATGCTGGCGCGGGTGAAGGCGACAGTGAGGGTGCGGGCGAGGGGGCGTGAGGGACGGCGGGAGAGGAGTGTTGCGAGGATGTATTTGATGGCGCGGAGGACTAGGTGGATCGTTTAGAAGAGAGCGAGAAAAGATGTTCCAGATGGAGTGGCCTTACTGAGAATCGGTATAAGTGCGAAAAGCTTTAGTTTTGCACCGACGGTAAGGTTTGGTTTGGACTCGCTCATGGTGATCGAGCTGCGGACGGAATCCAGCCGTAATTGCAAGATCAGACTCGGGCTGCAAATGATGGAAAACAACGAATTTCGCTCTGGAGATCCATCGGCGGGATGCAATCATTTTATAGGCGTCCACGTCGAATTCGGATACAATACGGATATGGTCGTTTCCGGATCGGATACGACTGCTCCCGAACCAAGAAGCCTCGCAACGTTTTCCTTTCTGGGTTCATTCGAGAGCGTATTCTTATCGTGGTTGAAATGCGGTGAGAACAAATGTAGTTGAGGTAAGTAACAAGGCACTCAGTGGACCACCGGGGTCGTATAACGGAGTACGCCTGGAGCCGAGAGGATCAACTACTGGTGTAAGAAAGAAAGCGGGTATATTAGATAAATATCTCTTGCACCTCAGTCGAGGGTAAACCGTTTGGACTTCAGCATGTCCGTGGACCCGTTCGTGCGCAGGATGACGTCAAGACGATACGAATCCTCGTCCTGAAGCTTTTGGAGGCCCTCTTGCCTCTCGAAAATCGGCTTCAACCCGTGCTTGAAGTTGATCGTGCACTTGATTGCCGTGCAAAGCGTCGCAAATACAAAACAGAAGGCCACCATTGCAAACAGGACCATTTCGTCCTTGAGCAAAGTCTGCGCGCGGGCGCCGGAGCCGAACATGGCCGCTATCCGGCTGAAGAGGTACGCGGAAGCTGCGCAGAAAAGGATCTGCTCGGCGTGTTAGCTGACGAAGGGCTCGGAAAGGGGCATCCTCACAATGACAAATGCCATGCCGACGTAGATTTCCTTGCGAACGCACCAAACTGCCAGGGAAATCTGCAGCAGCGCGGCCGGTATCAGGGCCATGACAATGCCGAATTCGGGCATCGCATAGTGCACGTTGATGACGCCATACAACACCAGGAAGGCGATGAAAAAGTAGACGCCGAGTTTCATCAACACCAGGAAAACCTGCGCGTGTCAGCAGGCCCAAGGCAGGAGAGGAGCTGTCGTACCTGGTATGCGAGGTAGCGGCTTCTGAGGTCCACATTGGCACTGACGTGCTTGTAGATCTCCCATGCAAAGTCGCGGTGTAGCCTGTAAGCGAATCCACACATGCTTAGGGTGCTGACTCCAACCCAGGCGGTAGACGTGATAAGCGCGGGCTTGACCACGGGCCAATAGCTGTAGCTGCTGTCGACGAGCGGCTCGGCGCCGACGCCAGCGTCGGCACCAGTCAGCATTTCGGTGGCCGTGTCGCTCGTCTGCTCGTAGCGCATGGCATTGACGGCGAACAAGCAGCCATTGCAGATGCACAGCGCAAACAGCTGGAGGTTGTTCTTCGCGCTTACGGCCTCGGTCGACAGGAGCAGCTGCCACCAGCAGCCGAACACGAAGAGCCCGACGTTAAGCGGGATTGTGTATGCTCTGGTAATCTCGTAGGCCTGTGGATTCACCCAGTGTTGATAGCGGACGAGCATGAAGCTGGTTGAGGTCAGCGTGCGGCCGCCATTGCCCCCTGGCAAACTTACACTTCCAGGATGGTGATCACGGCCGCCTGTATCGCGACAGTCCCGAGGAACCCACATTCCCACAGCGATCGCGGCTTGTACATGGTGTGGTGAGTGATCCCCTTGGGTTTGCGAGTGCAGGATACTTCAGGGCCTGGAACAAAGGGATAGAAAATCCCGTGCACAGCCCTACCGGTGGAGGGCCTTTAATGATCTGGTTATAATTAGAGTGGTACGCAGCCCCGGTGCCAATCAGGGACAGTCCGCATGTGGGGCGGTATACGAATGTGGCGTTACTGACAGGCTGACGCGGCACCGACCTGCCGAGCTACCCCTAAATCCGTACTTCTCATTACCTCTCACGGCCCCCTACAAATTGAACGGCACGACGCTCCGAACGCACGCGAAAATAGATCTACCTAAATCTCCAACTGACCGCACAGTGCCGTCCGCTGACCGTGGCCAGTTGCCTTCGTCGGGTGTGTTTCCTGTGTAACACGGCGAGCGATGCAAGCTAGCAACCCCGAAATCCTCTGACGAGCTTAGTCCTCCGAGCTGCGGTCCAGATGTTTCAAGCAAGTACGCGAGGATAGCTCTGCCTTCCAAGACAATGGAAATCCTGCCATGGAGCATTCAAATTCCCGAGAATGCGAATGTGATCGATACAACCGGCAAGTATTCGTAATCGATTCTTTGTCTGCACCAATGATATGTGCCTCGTTTGCGCTCCAACAAAAGCACAGCTTACGTGCAAGTTCTAGAACTATTCTCTTCACGCTGATCTTCACCAAGCACGACACTACCTTTCTCTGTTCGGCGATCAAGCCCCTTCGGAAATTGCGTTCGTAGTATACGATTTTGCGCTTTGGCCTCACCTCAGCCAAGCACAAGCTTTACGATCTCCTTCCAGTTGTATCATGGCGCCGTTTGAGTCCGCTGCGCAGTATCCTGCCACCAAGGTCGGCGCTGAGGATTTTCGCGATGACGTGCATCGCTTCAACGAGCGGCTGAAGTCCACTGAGAGTTCGCCGAATCTCGACAACTTCATCCAGATCATCACAAGCCATGACCGCCTCCATATTCCCGCGATCGGCTTCTATCCGGATTTGCGGCAGCGCACGGTTGCGATCCCCGCGCCGAACTCCGACCAGGAGGCTATCTTGATCTACTTCCCTGCATATCGTCATCAACTATGCTCTGATTGGCGTTATCATTTTAGGCATCATACAATCAGCAATCGGTACAGGGCATGGAGTGTGCTCGTTCAGGAGGTTCTACACTCTTGAAAGTTCTTGGAAAGTCATTTCATCATGAGAAGTGGGACAGTTTATTTACCCGCTCTCAGGAAGCTGTAACAAAGGGAAGCTTCTTAACGCGTATCATAGGACTCTTCGAGGAGGGTGAGGGTTATGGCAGCGGCGACTATACCCTGGAAGCAGAATCTTGGATGGAGGAACTATGAATAACGTACTCGTTTGATGAGCTCAACACCTTCGGCACCGACAGGCCGGGCATAGACGATGCTTGCCGATGTAGATGAAACCATTCTGTGATGCCAACTGACTTTTAGGCAACAATCAGCAAACAACGGCGTGGAAGATTAAAATACATGTGGATGGAAGCAACAGAACTTGGCACGCAAATATCTTGAACAAAGACTGAATCGGAATGGAGGATCGCGGCTCAGTATGCGAGATGGACGCTGGCTCAAGAGAACCAGATATTCGGAAGCAAGCAGGCACCATTCTTGAAAAAAAGAAAATCTACACTTGGAAAACAGTCACTGCGGTGAGAGGGGGTGTTCTCACGGCATGTCGTATTAAGCTCGACTAATCAAGAACGTTACTATAAAACCTATCTAGCTAGGGGTATCTTGGAGGTATTTATGAGCCATTTCACTTGCCGTTTTTCTTTTTCCATTTTTCAGATAGTTGTTCCCGGGGGCGGATCGGCACGGAGCGGACGACGTAGGCGGTCGATGCGTCTGTATGCGATACGAATTGCAATGGTTCCTTGAGAGCACTTGTGGTGAGCCTTTAGAATAGGAAGGTAGGTGCTACTTGTGCCAGTGCAGGTGACTTGACATCCACCTTCTCGAAAGAAAAGATGGAGGTCAAACTGTGTCACGTGTGCTGTAGCCTTGCCGAAGCATTTCTACCCTGGCTCTCGTACCTCTTCAACCAGCCTCTTCAACCTATCTCTTGACACCGTTGCTCGAGGTTCGTTCATCTGAAACACATCACTACTCTCACTCCTGTGAAGATCAAACAGACGAGAGAGGTAAGTCATGCTTTGGGGGTTGTCTACCTCACTCTGGAGGCTGGAAGAATATGCAGCTCACTTCGCCAGGCTCCACAATGGCACCTGGCAGCGGAAACAATGACACCTACAGCAATCACAAACAATCCGAGCCTAAAGAAGAACCTGATCCAACCAAGATGTCGCGCGAGGACAAGAGGAAGTGGAGGGAGATGTGGAAGAGGCGTTTCGAGGGCATCAAGAACGAGCAGAAGAGAGAGATCCATCGGTACAAGATGGAGCACCCTCTTTCTCCAGATTCGCAACCTGGCACAAACAACAGTCGATAATCAGCCAGCCAATGACAGGTACAACATGAGCGGGAGAACACGGAGCACGGACACGGAAAAATGCGAGGCGGCACTATGAGCACGCCTTCCTGGTTACAATAGGGATTGGTTCATACCGAATGATGGCTACGATGCATGTGGAAAATGGGCTGAGAGATCGGAAATTGATTACAAAAGCTTCCAGGCGAATACAGTAAACACTTGGGAACGGAGGTGAAACTTTCCGCTTCCAAATCATGCGTGCTCAAGTGAAAGATCCCACGACCAAGGATGAATAGCCACCTCGAACGGCACCCGTGATACCAAAGTCAGCCAAGGACAACTGGAGAGAAATTCCCATGCGCAGTTGAGGGTTTCCGCCTTGGCGCGCCAACTTACGCAGACAAATGATCTCGCCTCGTGTCTCAGAACATCATGATTGCACCATAAAAGTCCTTTCCTAGCACCACTGACAGCTCTGCAAAGCTTCTCAAAGACACATGCGATCTGCTCATGCATCCGGAAAACAACTCTAGCTATCTCGACTTTGGAAGTTTCATCAATACCGATGGTCCGTCCAGCAAGAACATAAGGGGCGAAGTTGCCAATCAAACCTTTACTTCAGCACCTGGAGATTTCTAGCAACCACCAAGAGATATCCCAGGCGCAGTTTACACATGAAGAACCATGATCGCAGTGCATGCGAAATTTGGGCAGAAGACAAAGAACATGTGCGTGCATCGAGGGCTGTAAACGGGAGGCACAGCAATCCAGGAAGCTCCGGTTAGCTCATACACAGCTCCGCGGCGAGCGGAGGCCTAGTCTGGTTATCTGAAATCCCAGGCTGCGGAGCATGAAGGCGGAGGTGGCTGTGGCGGTCCAGATGGGCCATGCCGGATCAGCGACCGTTCCACAAACTCTCCTGCAAGGCAGCATCGACAGCGCTCGAGAACAATGCAGGACCACACCCACGAAGATTGGGCCAAGCAGTTGCAGAAAGTTTGGACTGGGTCTTGGAACCTTTTCACATTGATTGACGAGCCATCACGTGTGTTAGCAATGACGTGTTCACAGACTGACTCAAGAGCCACCGCAGCCTTCGTTTAGACGCGTCGCGCTCCCACGCGTCTCCATCCCAATCCCAATCCCAAAATCCTCATTTCTGTCAGCCGTGTGCATTTCCGGGCCGGCTCTCCAGGCCCCCGTCATCAATTGTTGATCCAGCGTCTGCCATTGGCCCAACTGACTTCCTTTCTCGTCTCCGCTTGCCCGTTTCGGTCTCCCCGCTTCCAAATTCTTTTTTTTTTCCCGTTGCGCCGGGATAACGGACCGCAAGGTTCCCAGACGTTGACCATGAGGACGCCAGCGCTCCGCCGGTCGGCAAGATACGGTAACCGCCAGCACCGCCACCACCACCACATCCCACCCGCTGAGTGACGACCCGCAGGCTACCTGCGCTACCCGCGCCACATCCCGCGGTACCGCCTCTTCCCGGGCCACCCCTTCTGGCGGCCCGACCTCGAGGACGCCGCGCCGGGCGGCAAGCGCAGCGGCAACAACGGCGGCGACGGCGACGGCGACTGGCGCTCCAAGCTGCTCGAAAGCGCGGTCACGACGCTCGCGTCGGTGGCGATCCTCGGCGGCGTGGGCTTCGCGTACCAGCACTACTACAAGCGCTCGGTGCTCAGCAAGATCGAGCGGGCGTTCGAGTCGGGCTTCTCGTCGCTGGAGATGGCGGCGCTGGCGCGGCACGCGGAGCGCGGAGGAGGCGGCGGCGGCGAGGCCTGGTGGATCGCACGCGACGAGCAGCGCATCATCGACGATATCTTGGCTGGCGCTGCCACCGGCCACTACTACCTCATCACCGGCGAGAAGGGCACCGGCAAGACGAGCATGCTGCTGGAGGGCATGCGCAAGGCGGATGGCGATGGCGTTGCGCTGCTCGAGGCGCATGGTGATCCCGAGATTTTCCGTGTGAGGTTGGGGAAGGCGCTGGATTTTGAGTTTCATGAGGATTATATTGGGAGCTTGTTCAGCTTTAAGGGGCCGAGGGATACGACGGCGCTGTTGGATATTGAGAGGGCGTTTAACAAGCTGGAGAAGGTGGCGCTGGGGAGGCATCAGAGGGCGAAGAGGCCGCTGGTGTTGGTGATTAACGGGATTCATTTGCTGCGCGATGATGAGGATGGGAGGGATTTGTTGGAGCTGATTCAGCAGAGGGCGGAGTTGTGGAGTGCGAGTGGGCTGATTACGCTGGTGCTGTCGAGCGATGACTATTGGATCTCGGAGCGGTTGATCCAGCAGGCGACGCGCATGCAGGTGCTCAATGTTCCGGATGTACCAAGGGATGTGGCCGTCAACGCGCTCAAGAACTTCAGGTTCCGCTTCAAGGATGAGGAGGTGCCGGTATCGATTTTGGAGCAGGTGTACGACAAGGTGGGCGGGAGGCTACGGTTCTTGAATCAGGTGGCCCGGGCCGATAGCCTACTGGACGCGTGCGAGGCGATTTGCATGAAGGAGAAGATTTGGCTGCTGAACCAGTGCTGGATCTTGGGCGAGGAGATGGATGACGATGTCATGGATCAGCAGAAGTTCTGCGTGAGAACATCACCCTTCACCTCAGATGTTGACGAGATTCTGACTAGTTTTTAGGCCGCTGCCATGGTGCTCGCATCCGCTCTGGTGGAAAAAGAAGACCGCGAAGGCAACACTGACGCAACCAAGCTGCCTCAACTCGAGGTGCACGAAGCCCGCCAGGTCATGACGCGTGCCGACTTTTTGCAGCAGCTAGACCACATCAACATTGTTGCCATTGACTCCAATGCAATGGTGCGGGCGGACTCAGTGCCTATGCAGAATGCCTTCCGCGAGGTTTGCAGAAAACCCGGCTTCAAGGAGCATCTGGAAGCTACGATAGACCGCATCAGCGCCATCGAGAGCTTGGGGAGGACGCGAGAATTGGTGCTGAAGGATCTGGTGGGCGATGGGGAATACCAACTGGCTGTGAGGAACGGGAAAGGATACGAGACTGAGACAATCTCGATGAAGGTTAAGCCTGCGCCGCAAGAGTCATAAGGTGGAAAGGCGTCAAGGAGATCCCGAAACAGCTGTGGGCTAATGGGCAAAATAGATTTGGCGTTCGCGGAGAATATGAGCCCTTGTGGTATTCTGACATTCTGACAAGGCACCTGACCTGGGCTAAAAAGGCGACGGATGTTTTGAGTGGAGCTGCAGCTTTCACCTTGGATGGCTGGGGTAAGAGATTCCCGCTTCCATGTTCACTGGATCATGCTGGGCCAGCCTCTTCCGGTACGTAGGATGCTGTGCTGAGGATCAGCGTCAGCCCGACTGCGGTTGCGCGAAGCTGCGAGCTTGTAGGATGCCCGAAGAAGAAAGCCGGCTTCAGGTCAGCCCTGCCAACATCCATCGGCCTACCAAAGCTGTCTGTTCCTAAGACTGGTGCATCACCCATTTCAAGCCGGTGCCCTTGGTGACTGGCAATCCATGCGAGAAGTATCAATTCGCACCCTGAACATTGCTTTCTGATACCCTCGGACGTCCGTAGTCACCACCGGGAACCTGTGCGACGCCTGCCATGTCTGTCTTCGAGGACGCATCAAGCCACCAGACCACCTCAACCCAGTGCGACAAGCCTTGGCAGCGCAGTCGCGACGACAAACCGGCATCACAGCCCCGCGCTGTCTGGTGGAGCTGGCGAAGATGATGCAGGCGGTCGACCAGGTGCGGCAGGCGCTCTGACAGCGGGAGATGGTGGACGTCGTCGACAGCATCTGCGACAACCGCCCGCTGCTCGTATGCGAGGCTCGAATGTGGCCACTGCGCGTCGCGTTGTCGGCGGAAGGACTTTCGGCAGAGCAGAAGACGGCGGCTGCTGGGTGGCTGTGGCTCATCGGCCAAGAACTGGGGTTGTTGCACAGCAGCTGCACGAGGAACAGCGGCAGAGGCGCAATCCTTCCGAACGCATCCTCGCTCTTAACGGGCCCAAAGCCACGGCGTCGTCTCACCAGCGTCCAGGGAGGCAGCGAGCGTTCCGTTCAGAGGGTTACAAGGCGTTCCTTCGACTCTATGCCATCATTCTGGAAAAGCGGGAGCTGGATCGAAGGATCGCAGACGCGGGCGGCCTGAGCCAGCGAGCGGGTGCTGGAGGCCTGTGTCCCCTATTCCTGCGCCGCACAGCTGGCTGGTCCACCTCGATGGACAGCAGCCTCCCTGCACCTGCAACCCGCAGGCTCGGCGGACATTGTGCCGGCCGTCTCAACCGCTGGCGAAACCGCCTTCGAACGCGCAGTTATGAGAGAGTTCGGCGGCATGAACAGCGCCGCCACAGACGGCAGGGAAAAGGCACCCCGGCCGGCTGCTGCCAGGCTTCCCACCACCCTGGTCGTCGACACTCGTCGACACTCGCGCGGCTAATTGGTCGGGCCGGGGTCTGCTGGAACCCTGGAGGAGGAGTGCAGGGCGGTCGCGACGGGCGTCGGCAGGCCGCCCCCAAAGAGACGGTGAGCCCGACGGGCTGACTCGGCGCACGACGATCAGCGACACTGACTATCAGCCGATGCACGGAGCACCGCCTGGGGATCACCGACCACGCCCTGCCACACCTGCCTGGCTAATGTCGCCTCGCCGCACCACGCGTCTTGTGCAAGCTCGCAGCGCCCTGATAACGCCCTGGCCGCGTTGTGCAGCAGTGCCGTGTGCAGCGTGCCTGATGGCAGCGGGGGTCTCCATAAAACGCAGTGCCGGCCAGGACCCCACCATCACCCCTCCGCAGCTTGTTTAAGGTGGAAGGCCCCCCGCTCGAGCTGTAACTTGGAGCTCCAATTGATAGTATCTTGCCATCTGCCGAGCTGTCGCGACCATGGGAAAGAAGGAGGTTTTCCGCATCCACTCCAAGGGCTACGAGAACGACCCGGAGACGGAGGCGTTCGAGCTCAGCGAGATTGACCATGCGCTGCCCAAGATCTACAGCTTGTTGACTGTGAGCTCCGAAGCTCCCCATAGCTCGCCCTGACAGCTGACAGCCAAGCAGTTGACCTACGAGCTCGACGCCGCGGCAGACAAGCAGAAGATTGCCCAGAACCTGCGCGAGGGCCTCGAGATCACCCTCAGCCAGTACCGCTCCCTCGCCGGCGAGCTGGAAACCGACCCCGTCAACGGCAAGGTCTGGATCAAGCGGAAGAAGGACAGCACCGTCGAGTACATCGTCAACGACATCTCCGACAATGACAGCTTCCCCTCCTTCGACGCCCTCGACAAGGAGGACTTCCCCGCCGGCAAGATGGACGGAGACCTGCTGCTCCCCATCGCCGTCACCCAGAAGCAGCCCTTGACCCCGCTCGGCGAGGACAAGGACGACGAGACTCCCATCCTGGTGGCCCAGATCAACTACATCCGCGGCGGCATCATCGTCGCCGCCGCCGTCCACCACTGCTGCTCTGACGGTATGCTCCATGCCACCTCTCCACCACCAGCCTCAAAACTCTAACACATCCCAGGCCCCGGCACCGACGGCTTCTTCTCCCAATGGGCGGCCAACACCAAGGCCGTCGCAACCTCCTCGCCGCTCCCCTCCTTCGACGCCAGCTGCCTCGACCGCACCCCCCTCATCTCCTCAGCCAAGCCCACGCCCGAATGGATGGAGGCGACGCAGCGCAAGATCCGCTCCCTCGACCACGTCAAGGAGCCAGCGCTCCCGCCCGCGGACTTCAAGATGCCGCCGCTGTCGCAGACCATGTTCCACTTCTCTTCGAGCGGGCTCGCCGCGCTCAAAGACGCGACCAAGCAGCCGGACGAGGGTAGCTGGGTCAGCACCTACGACTCGATCATGGCGGTGCTCTGGCGGTCGATGACGCGCAGCCGGCTCGCCCTGTTCAAGCCCGACCCGCAGTCCGACAGCCATCTGCTGCACGCCGTACGTCCCCCCTCCCCCCCTCCTCCCCACCGCCCCGCTAACCCGCCCAGGTCGGCATCCGCAAATCCGTCTCGCCGCCGCTGCCGCCGCACTACCTGGGCAACGCGCTGCTCCTCCCCAAACCCGGCGTCGCGATCGCCACGCTCACGGCCCCCGACACGCTCGCCGCCACGGCCGCCGTCGTCCGCCGCTCCATCTCGGACTACACCGACCCGCAGATGGTGCGGGACACGTGCGACTGGATCGCCGGCACGGAGAATAAGGCTTGGATCGCCATCCGCGTCAACGGCTTCCTGGGCATGGACGTCTGCGGCACCAGCTGGGGCACCATGACCGCGTACGCGACGGGCGACTTCGGCTTCGGCTTGCCGCGCGCGTTGAGGCGGCCCAAGCCGACGGTTGATGGGTATATCTTTATGTATCCGAAGCGGCCGAAGGAGGATCCGGAGGAGGGGATTGAGGTGTGTGTGTGTTTGGAGAGCAGTTGTATGGAGAGGCTGCTGCGGGATGAGGAGTTGGCGCGGTTTGCGAAGCCGAGGGGGTTGTGAGCGGGGTGGTGGAGGTGGATTCCCGGGAGGGTGGAAGCGGACTTGTGTAGATAGCGCTGAATGGAAGAACATGTTTCTGTATGTTGGAGAGCTCGTTGCGTGTTAATTGCGAAGACTTCGTTTCCAGCGTCAGAGTGGATGTTACGTGAGCTTGCCGAGATAATCGTCGGAGCAGTCGCCGGGTAGGTCTACAGTCGCGCTCTCGAAGGCTAGACCGCAACACCAACACTTCTCACGTGGAAGATGCAGATTTCCATATAGTGAAGGAGTGTGTTTTAAACATTAACTATCTGTCAAATCTACGCATCTGGTATCTCGATCATCTTCATCCACATAACTTTTTCACCAGCGCCTCCACGGCCGCAGCCTACCAGAGGATCAACGACACGGACCGCGGAGGCATCGCTTGCCACTCCACACTCAAGCCTTGCTGCCCTTGGACCCCGGGCGCTCCTCGATCGACTGGGTCCTCTCGGAGTCGCCCAGATCGGCATGCAGCGCGTCCTCAAACTTGACCTGGACATCGTCGCCGAACAGCGGTCCGATCTCCTCGAGCGTGAGGCCGGTGGTCTGGACACAATCATCAGCGTTTGCACTCCCGCAGCGCCAGAACAGGCAGAACTCACCTCCGGCAGCATGAACCAGATGGCCACAGTGAAGGGCACGGTAATCGCCACAAACACCATGTAGTACTCCCAGCCGATCGTCGTGAACGCGGTGGTCGCGGGATACGTGTAGGCGAGGGCAGGACCAAAGAAGCCGATGTAGTTGAGGGTGGCGCCCTTGGAGCGCAGGTGGGTGGGCCAGATCTCGGCGCCGTAGACGTAGCCGGTGCACTCGATGGTGCTGGTGAACCAGACGCCGAAGATGAAGTACATGGCGACGGCGGCGTTGAGGCCGGGCGCGTAGGTGGTGGCCAGGTAGTACTTCTGCAGCACGCCCTCGATGATCAGCAGCGCCACGCACCCGAACCCGCCGACCACCAGCAGCTTGACCCGCCCCACCCGGTCCATCAGGAACACGTTGATGAAGCACCCCACCAGCACGCACGCGTCCCACGCCACGCCCAGCCCCAGCTGCATCACCGGCCCGAACCCGAGGTTGCCCATGAGGGTGCTGCGTCCGTCAGTGATGAAATCCAAGGGAAAGAAGGGGGGGGCCCGGCACTCACGCGATGAGGTTGGCGATGACGGTGATGCCGGTGCTCTGGCCCATGGTCCACACCAGCAGCGTGCACACGGCGCGCTTGAGCATCGACGGCGTGGTCAGGATGTACCAGTAGCTGCTGGGCAGGCTGCGCTCGGCCTGGATCTGGGCGCGGATCTGGACGAACTCGGCCTTGGCCACCGTCGCGTCCGGATCCGCCTTGCTGCGGTGCAGCCGCTCCAGGATCGCGCGCGCCTCGTCGTCGCGCCCCTGCTCCACCAGCCACCGCGGCGACTCCGGCAGCGCGAACAGCGAGCCCAGGAAGATGCACGAGAAGCCCGTGAGCACGATGAAGTTGAGCCGCCACGCGTAGTCCTGGAGGGGGAAGGTCAGTGGTGCGGAGGGGAGGGAGGGGGAGGGGGAGGGACGTACGGCGTCGACGAAGTAGAAGGCGAAGCCCAGCAGCGCGGATACGATGTACGAGCCCACCACGCAGACTCCCTGAGACCCGACGAGCATGCCGCGGTTGTGCGGCGTGGCGAGCTCGGCCGTGTAGGTCGGCGTGTTGGAGAAGCACATGGCCGCACCGAACCCGGAGATGGTGCGGCCCGCCAGGAACATGGCGATGCCCGTGGACCCGGCCTGGAGCGCGCTGGAGAAGATGAGGAGCAGGGCGGCGACGCCGTTGGCGGCCCGGCGGCCGAACCGGTTGGCGATGGGGGCTTGGACGATGACGCCCAGGAGAGCTCCGCCGAAGAAGCTGGAGGTGTCGGTTAGTGATGGGTTCAATTGGAGTCGGAGAGGTGGACGCACCCTCCAACCATGCCATTGGTACGCTCGGTGGCGTCGGGAAGGGATGTGCCATCAGGAGCCATCAGCATCTTGGCCAGGAAGGTGGGCTGGGCCAGTGTTCCGGTGAGGACGTTGGCGGCATATCCGTAGATGAAGCCTCCGAGCCCGGCAAGGGCAATGGTCTGGCAGGCGTCAGCATCGAGCAGCAGAGGCAATTGAACGGCAAGCATACGGCATAGCTGATGGCACTGGTGTGGGCACGCACGACGGCGGCATCGGGGGCTGCTGGCTTGCCCATCTTGGCTCAATGGGTTCGAGGCCGAGCAAACACTTGAGCAATTGACCGGAAAACAACTGACAGGACCGCCCGCACAAAACACAGGTGAGAGGAAAACAGCTCAACCGGTGGGATGAGGGAATCTGGCGGGGAAGCCTATAAGATATCCGGCGAGCATGCTTGTCGAGACACCACGAGCTCGCCACCCACACGTGGCTCTGCAGGCACCTTACTCGTGGCAGGAAGATGCCGGTATATTGCAATTGCATATCTGAATGTCAAGAGCGGCCCCAATCGGTGGTCAGCAGCAGCGGTCTCGGTAAAGATCGCGGAGTAGTAAGCGGCATGCAGCAGCTCGCCCCCACACCGGCGACGGTGCCTTGCCGCATGCGGCTCGCTCGGCGGCAATTTCGCGTCTGATGGGCTCGGGAGACGCGCCTCTTCCAGCCGTGCCGCGGGCCGTTGGAGAAAAAGCTGACACGGCCGGGGGCTCGATGCCTGAGCGCTGCATGTCGGCTGCTCGCTAACACGAACGGCGCGGTTGCAGGGGTGGAGGCTGTGGTTTGATATGTCGGCTTGGCAAGTTTAAAGGCCCCCGGCCGCCGCGCACTGGCGCGATGCCGAAAAGCGTAGCGGGTGGGCCCGCCGGGTTTCATGTACAGGCATCCCGTGCCGATCCCAGGCGGGCGGGATGGCAGGCCGGGGCCCCTGCCCGCGCCGAGGGCCCAGAACTCATGGGGCAGCCGGCGTGTTTGCTGTGCGGCGTCGTGCGGCGCAGTGCGCGACGAGCCCGACCGTTCTGATCTCTTACGCTTTGCGGCATCGCCGTCATGCACGCATGCTTTTCCTCACGCTTCCTCTCATTTGGCCGCTCTGGGGGCGCTGTCGGCGGTGTGCCTGTCGTCTGACTCGACGGCCACACGCTTCGCGGACTGCTCGCGCTGCTTCCCCTGCCGCCTGTCCGGGTCCGCCGTTGTCCAGCGTGCAGGTCGCCCACGTGCAGACATCGCGGAATCAATCAGCCAGTTAATCAAAGATCCCCTCCGCTGGCCCGCCCAGAAATGCTTGACGACGCACCGCACCGCGCCGCAACGACAGCGCTTGAGCCTCCACCGGCCCGCAGTAGCACACATAAAAAATACGAATGCCTCACGAAAGCGGACGCAGGGGTGGCTGAACGGCTCCTCCTGCCGAAAGCCATGATGCGCCGCGGAAGAACAGCATCTGCCTCGCTGCCCTGCACAAAACCCAAAAAAGGCCAAAGCCAAAGCCAAAAAAAAAAAAAAAAAACTCCGCGGTATCAAAGCCGTGTCAAGAGCCTCTCTCTCCTCCCCAAGGACCCCCCCAACCCTACCCATTTCATGCCTTCCCCCCAGCCAGCCAGCCAGATGGAACGCGCACACCCCGCTGCACCGGGTCCCGGCCACCGATTCCCACCGATTCCCACTCCCCCCCTTTGCCGCGTCCCCTTCGTTCGCTTCTTTCGCTTGCCCCCGGCGGGTGGGTTTGGGGCTGGCGGGCGGCGGGGGGCCCTATGCACAACTAACCAACGCTGCCCGCGCCAAAATAGCCGAAGCGACGGTGCCTGAGGCACGACGCAGGTGCCTGAGTCGCCCTGGGGGGGGGGGGGGGGGGGGGGGGGGCACCCATCCCTCCCCGGTTGCATGTTGCATGCGTAGCGTGGACGGGCGACTGGAAAGGGATGGGCGTTAATCCGTACTTGTCGCGAGCAAAATGCGCGTCGTGGTGAGCCGAGACGTTGATCAGCTCGCCTCACCACCACCACCCCCCCCCCCCTCCTCCGATCTGCGCGCGATGGCGTGTTGGTGATGGCCGTCCGGGGGATTTTGTTCGTCTGCGCTTCGGGATTGGCGCGGCGAGGCGCGGCGCTGTCGCGGCGGACGGCCGGGAAGCGCTGATCTTGGGCGGAAGGGAACGTTGGTGGCGGGGGAGGTGCGCGTCCGGCGTGATGGACGGTGGTCTGTAGGTAGCTAGCTGGGCGTGGTGTTTGGATTGGCGGTTGGTGCCTGCCGGCGAGACGGGGCTAGTGCGACGGGGAGTTGGAGTGAGTAATTGGCCGCGTGGGTTCCTCTTTGGCAAATTTGGGCTGTTGGTTCGGCGGCCAGGCCGATGCTTCTGCCAATCCTTGTTGGTGAGTCCGTGGTTCTGCATATCTATGCATCTCGAGCACATGGCAAATGGGGCCGCGGTGCCAAGTGCCGGCGTTGCTTAAAAAGCAAGAAATGAGACATCAATATTGGGATCCCTCGATTACATGAATCACACCTCAGATCGAGCGATGCTCGCGTAACTCAAACGATTCATAGTGCTGAGTGCTGTGCAGACCCACGATCAGCGTTGGGGTGTTGTCCAACGTCAAGGCGTCTACCACGGAGATTGTAAGGCGGCTACCGAGGCGAAGGCCGTTGACATGCGTAACGACCCGTTGCCTGTAGGTTTTAACCGCAGAGTATCCACGTAGCAACAAGACCGCGCTAGCAGCTTCTGATGCCGTTTGTCAGTGCGTCATTGCAGGCTCGGCCGTAAGCGAATGACTCCATCACCAAGTCATGGATTTGAATTTGAATTTGAATTTGAAGAGTGTTCATTGGTTTTGGGGTCTGTTGCTGGGTATAGAGAGGTTTTTCTGAAAGACCAATACTGGTCTGAGGCAACCAAACAAAGGAAAAGTCGTTAATTAAGGTCCATCCACGGCACCATTGCTCCCAATCCCACAATTCTTCTCACTTCGCGTGCCCCGGGAAACCACTGCGGCCATCCTCCCTGCTCAGGCTGTCCTCCGAGATGTCGTCGTACGTGACGGTCACTTCATGGGTGCGTTGGATAGTCACGTCGGCGCCTTTTGAGTTTCCCAGAATGCTCCTGTCGCTGTTGCCATCCGATTTCACTGAGGACTTTCCAGCCTGAACAGTGTAAGTCGGGTCCATGGGCTTCTTTGCTCCAGGCAAGTAGTCGAGGTTGATGGCGCCGTTGTGAGAGCTGGTGTTGAATCCCTTGGATTGAGAGTGCTTGTAGTAGTTTCCGTATCCGGACGAGGACTGGCCGGTGACGCGTTTCCAGAGCGGTCGGAGTGCCGGCGCGGTCACACAAATAATCGTAAGGGTCAATTCGGAGAAGGTCCAGCAGACACTGTCCGCGCAGGCGTAGAGATAGTCGGCAGAGTTGGACAGAGCATCCAACGTGGTCGTCCGGACGATACCGCAAGCTCCGGCGCTGATCGAGAAGTTAGACCATGTTGACCGTGACGTGGAATGGGCGGCTTACATGACGCCTAGCGACAACGAAATACAGATTGTTATCCTTTCCTTCTTCCTCATGTTCAACTGCCACAGGACCATCCACGGGAAGATGGCAAGGAAGAAGTCCATAGCAGCGGACCAAGCTGAGACACCATGTTAGCAACGTTGTTTGCGGCCCGCGTCATCAACAAATACTGACCACACGTGAGGGTCGCGATCACGGTCAAGTTCATCCTGTACGTTCCCTTCACAGAAGGGTCCCAGAGAGCTTCGACCGGGGTGACCTGAGCGAACACAGAAATGGCGAGCAGCAAGCTGACTGCCATCATGGAGATCATCCAGAACCAAAGGATGACGGAATGCCTGGTTGAAAGTCTCAGTATATATTAAAAGACCAAGGGTTCTGGAGCACATACCACATCTTGTTGACAATTCTCACCAAGAAAACAGCAACGGCACACTTGCTCGTGCCCATAGCCACCGCGATGACCGACTGGCCGATAAGGAAAGTCTTCATGGCAACGGAAAACTCAGAGAGCGGCTTGATGTCGGACATGTGAATGCCGAAGCCGTGCTGAGCAGCGACGGTGCATATGATGGAGAAGGTGATCATCAAAATCTACATGGACGTCAAAACCAGAGGCTGTGTGAAGATGGCCGAGACACGTACCCAGGTCACGAAAAGAAGCCAGTCATCCCATCCGACTTGGCCGCCAATGTTCCTCCTCGTGTAGTACCGCAGCGAAATGACGACCAGGGCGAGCACCGTCTCGGTCCACAAGACGGCGAGGGTCTGGGGACCCTTCTGCTGGATGGCAAGCATTTGGACGGTGGGGTAGTGTGGTTGACCCGACAAAGCCCGATTCCACTTTACAGGCGCAACGGCAAAGGCGTAGGAATATATTCCTTAGAGCTGGGACTCCTAGGGAAGCATATGATACTTAATCTGACGCAGCGAATCCCCAGCTAAGCCATGACTTTGATCTCCGAACAGGTGGGCACCGTGCTTGCGAACCCGGCGGCTGGGACAGGTGTGCATTTGAGCTGGGCACCCCAGCCAGTCCTGCTCGAATAATCACGGCGGGCGTCGATCTTGCTGGAAGGGGGGCCGCGTCGGCTGCCCTGCACTGCCGGGGCTGGCCACCTGCGTCCGTATAGCGGCGGGTTATACCCATTCGCACAGCTCTCCCTTCACGCATCAGGAGATGGTCCGGGCCGTACGGTTCGAGGAATAACTGGGCGGTGCCATTGGAGACATGAAATGAGAATCCCGCCGGAAGGACCGATTGGGTTCGCGATGGGCCTCTCTGGCGGAGAGGCCTCCGTGCCACGGCTGCCTCCCGCGAAACATGTCCGACGCCGCGGCGTCGTCTCTGTCCCCGGCAGGCACGGCGAACCGGGCCCTTTCCAGACAGCATCACGCTCAGCTCGCGGCAGCTCGAGCGCGCAAGGGCGGGCGCGCGCAGGGCGGGGCGAGTAATGGCGGGGCCGGGATCATGGGCGCCGCGTCGGTCAGGGCCTGAAACCTCGGCTGGCTGGGTCGTGAGGCAGGCCGGGGAATTCTTCCAACGGGCGAGGGCGTGCAGTGGCTGTTCGCGGTGGCGGCGTCATCGAAGACGTGTGGAATTAGCGGGATGGCCGGCTCGTGCGCGCGCGGCGTCGACGTGTTGGCGGCGAGGGCGGGAGCAAATCGTTGCCCGCCGCCAGCCGCGGTGCCCCGCCCAGCGCCGGCCATCACATCCGCGCACGGGGTGCGGCGCGCACGGGCAAACCGCCTTCGCCTGCGCCGCTGCCGCCGTGGACCCCGGCCCCGGTCCACCGCCCACCGCCCACCGTCCGCCGCCCATCGTCGGCCGTCCTTCGCGGGCAGGAGATCTGCAACGGGCGGCGCTTCCAACGGCGCCACCAGGGTCAGCCGCACCCGTCCGAGGTTGCACCGCGTCCACAGCGCGCGCGCAGGCAACCAGGTCCTCCCCTTCCGCCCGCGGACCGAGCGCCTCTTTGCGGGAAGGACGACGCTCCACCCTGAGTCGCGGCCCGTCCTGGCCCTGCGCCCGCGGAATCGGGTTCTCCAGCTGGCGCCTCGCCGCCGCCGCCTGCTCCTCCTCCAGAGTCGTGGCGCGAAGCCCCATTGGCGCCGCCGACAGATCAAGGGACGCGTAAATCCCCCCCTCCTCCTGCGCACCTCGAGATTTCGACAGATCGCCGATACAGCGCCTGCCTCGACCGTTTCCGCTTGTTCGACTGCGGGCCCGCCGGAGCGTTCACATGCATGCGCGCATGCGTTGCCGGCCTGCGCGCTGCCAGGAACCAGGCACGCACGCGCGTGCGTGACGACGATGGAATTTCTTTTTGGGGCCGGTGGAGACCCTGGCCGTTGCCAACGCCTGCCGCCGCCCCCGGAGGATTTTCTGATTGGCAGATCTCGGCGGGAAGTTAAATGAACCTGTATAGCAGCTGCGTGCTATTATGCATACTTTGCCTCTCGCGCGCGCTGTGCCCGGCCAAAAGGCGATCGCGTCGTCGAGGCGGCGAGAAGAGGCTTGTGGGCCCGCCCACCCACGCCGGCTGCGGCGTTGGGGAGATCTCCTGATGGCTCCACCCGCGCCCGCGGAATCGCCTCGAAAGGAGTTGAGGAGTCCCCTTTCTGCTGCCGCTTAGCTGCTCTTGCAAATCACCTTCGTGGTGCCTGCGATGCGTGTGGGGCGCTCGTCCATTGTTATGCTTGGCCGGAAAGCTGTAAGGCAACAAAATCCGGAGCCAGGAAGAATGCGGAACGGAGCAGAAGAGTCCAAGCTGCGTGCGGCTGGATGGGTCAATGGCGGTATGTGCGTGCTGCAGATTTCACAGCCGTGAAGTACTTTTATGCAATTTTTGTGTGTGACAGCAAGACTCCCACCATCACTTCACAGCAAAATCTACCGCACGGCTCAGTCACACCCCTCGCGCAGCCAGCATGCAGGAACGCAACCTTCGCACCGCTAAGCCCCCACCAGAGATCGTCTCGTATGCAGGAGGAATGCGCGGCCCGGGCGGCGACATCCGTGCTGACCATGGCCAGCCACTGCAGCCTCTCGTTCCCGAACGTTCGGATGACTCAATTGACGAAAGGCGGTGACATCGTCTGCGGCAACGAGTCCTACTCGTTCGCTTCGTGAGCGTGGTGCGGCCAAGACCTGAGGCGGATGTCTGCTTCCTGACTTGGTTACGACTGCATGTGCTGAAGTCTTTGATGATACTTAACATTCATGCTACAATCAGCACACAATTGCGTTCCAATACTGTCACTCCTGTCCCTGTTGCTGATCCCTCGTGCTGCTTCTGGCACGGTCTCGAGTCCTGACTCTCTCGCGAGTGCTGATCCGCCATGCGAGGATTGAGCACTGGAGAGACACGCCATTTGGAGAGGTCCTTGCGGGACGATCTGTTGGCTTGCAGCTCAGTCTTGCCACCTTTTTCTATTGGAACTGTGATCAGCGTGTATATTTGGAGATCTCTAAGGGATGCTAAGCATCTCGGTGACCCCTGATCATCTGGAGATGATGGAACTCTCGTGACGAGCTTCCTGCGTCGATTGAGATCCTCGAAAGCAGAATGCGCTGGGTCGTGGACGAGTCATTTTCCGCAAGCGAAGGCTTATGGAGTGGATACGCGACCTGGATTTCTGTCCTGTCTGGCTCAAAGATATCAGACTGTATGACAGTTTTCCGTTTGACTTCCTTCATGTCGAAATGATTTAGCGCCAACACGGATAATTAGCCGCTCCTCGGTCTGCATGGCTGAATACCGAAGCATTGGATCAATTCAAGGTGTTATAGACGTTTTAAGGGCAATTTTCTTTCCCATGGAAAAAAATCGTCAGGCAGCCGCATGTAGCTGGCCAACGACTCCCTCGGTAGAAGCGAGAAGGTGATTGCGAGCAGTCAGCTGATCAGGATGGCAATCCGTAACAACTGAATCTTTCTTGTTCATGTGTCTTCTAACGGTGAATACATACTTCTCAATAGACCCGAGATTTGTACTTCAAATCTGTCTCCCTCTCAGTATCAAGCATAGTCATGACGTCTTAGGTCTTATATCTAAGTGACTTAGTGGCTCGCAGTTTACAGTGAAGTATTAGAACCTTCTTAAGTCTTTTTAAGAGTAAAAGTAACAAAGAGGCGTAGCTTTACTACACTACTCCCTCCTTCACGACTTGGAGATATGTGACTCATTTCAAATGAGTTTTGGTTTTGGCCTCACAGCTATCTCTCATCATTCAGATGTATGCTACGAAGACTAGCTCCGTGTTCAATTCTAAGGCCCGTTCAGTATAGAGCTAAGGCATATATTAGTTCCTGCCTAAACTTATCTGTTATTATTACTCTACTCTAGAGTGGTGCTTGAACTGCGTACGCACCATTTAAAAGAGCGTTGAACCTCTTCATCCATTGAGCAGTATACTAACAAAGGAGCTTCCAGGATCCAGCCAAGTCTAAACCTTCAGAGAGTGTGTATTTAGATATCGATTGAGACTAAATATATAGCACGACTAATAGGTAAAGTGGAGAGCCGCCTTGCGTGGTGCGAGCCTACTGCTTACGTGAGGCTGGACTAATTGCATGGTGAGGGAAGGACCTCAAAGTCTATCGCAGACATGATTCAGAGCGGTGTGTGCTTTTCTTTGATACGTGTCAGGGCAGATTGATTATACTGGTGGCGTAGATATCCACTAACGCGCCGTGCATGCCCAGTCTTGGGAAAGTTGTTTTTTCCAGAATGGGCCATACTTCCAGAAGCTCACCAAGTAGCATGTGGCTCTCGCATGTGTGAAGTCCTGGAGTAGGCAGTAATGACATCATCGATCGACTTCAGCTCTTGGTAGAATGGACATGAATAAAGTGCCATGCGGCCAAGCCGGAGATAGCGGTGAAGCGGGGAATAGGTACAAAGAGGCGGGTTTCTGTGGACGGAAAAGTTGGTACCAAATATACTGTCCAATTTGACCACGATGAGAAGTAGCCGCATTCCTGCGCTTCCCGCCACAAGAGTGCCCACAAAATCTTGAAGTGTGGTTTGAAAATCCAGTCTCATTTGGAACTGCGAGACAAGATTCGCTGGTTGAGCGATCTGACACATGCTTACTTGCAGATGCGTTTGAGCAGCCGCCCAGCAGTCGTTCAACCCCGTCATCCACCCACCTTGGGGATCCGACGCATTCATGACACCGTGGGTGTGGAAGCTTCCGAGCGCTAAACGGCTTGTCGGGTCATGGGGCGGAAACGGCTTGTCGGAGAGCTCTTTTAAGATCCGGGATGGTCCGCGCCAATGGTGTGGGAGGGTAGCGCATACCGTCCCCGAATATAGATCTTGAGTTTGGGTTCACATGGCCACTCCCGCCCGGTTGTACCGGCATTTGCGGAGTTAAGCACCGGGTTGGCAAGACACGGCCTGGTATCGCACGGCAGCGAAGCTTTTTATATTAGGGTCCGCGATGGTGATCCAAGTCGATATTCTCCCGGCTGCTGTAGGGAAGGATTGCCAACCTGGGTGATGATCGCTGGGGAGGTGGAACGTGCACCAATAAGAGGGTGTTCTGTTAATCAAGCTTAAAGGCGGTGCCTTCTTCCGACGCAGGACTAAAGCAACATTGCCCTGCCGGCAGAAGAAGGTCCAATTAACATGCTGCTCGTGGCGCTCGCCCTGCCACACTCTTCGCGCTTTGGGGGCGGGTTCTTGGTAATACGATTGCGAACGGGCAAGGGGTCTCTGGCCCCCAAAGTGTGCGGTGCAATCAGGTTGCAGAGTCTCCTCAAACAACATATGCAATCATCGGTCGACCCCGCATTCAGTCTCACCGCGGGCTTGGCAGCTTGCTTTTGCGGGACACATGGCTGGATAGTTAATATCTTGAGGCACTCCGTCCGCGACACGTTCCCCTGACTTTTGCCCGTCTTCCGCGCTGTTTCCTGTACTGTCTTTGACATGCGCGAGGGCGTCCAGTCTTCTCCATCGCCGTTGTTCTGGCCGCAAGCATGATCTCGATTTCCTGTACATGGCGGAGACTTGCGGTTTTCACCTTACTTGCGTCATGGCCTGAATCTACACATGCGGCTGCTCCGTGGCCGATAGCGTTTAGCTCTAATACTACAGGCAAGCTCGTCCTTCATCTGACGTCTCTGCCTTACTGACTGTTCACAAGTTGGACCCGATGGACCTTGGAATATAATACGTAAGTGAGCCTAGCCTTCAGCATTGGCGTATAAGCCTGACAAAGCTAGCTTTCACTATCGATTTTCCCGATCAAGTACGTCCACATCAGCGCCCGAATCTCCCACGCCTGTATACTGAAACTGTCCCCGGATAGACACAATGGCTTATTCCATCGCTCATGGAAACGTCCATCATCATCAACGCGAGCGTTTGCCAGTCGCAAACATCGCAATGCCAAACCCCGCTGCCGGGCATGTGGCGCGGAAGCGGAGCGCAGTCACTCCGAGAAGACATGAACAGCGCGCAGTTCGAGCCGTCCAACTTCACCGACGAGGCCGGGATATACACGACGGACGTTCTGGGTCTGCAGGGCCCGCTGCGGTACGTGTCAGACCGCTTCACGCTGCGTGACCAGGACACCGGGTCGTTTGAGTACCTCGACCGCATCGGCACCGCGGTGGCGGACAACGTGTCGGTCACGATCCCCGGCGGCAAGTCGTACACGCTGGACGTCGGGTACCTGTCGCTGTATGGCGGGCAGAGCACCGTCAACTGGACTGCCGCGAACGGCTCGGCCGTGGCCCAGAACCTCTCGCTGCCGCGCGCCTACGCCCAGGACGTCATCCCCAGCATCAGCTACGGGCTGCACGTCGGGTCGGCCGCGCACAACATCACCGGCAGCCTCGTCTGGGGCGGCTACGACCAGTCGCGCGTGATCGGCGCGCCCATCACCGCCGCCAACAACAGCTTCTTCAACCTAACCGCCATCACGCTCGGCGTCGCCAGCGGCCGCAGCGCCTTCCTCAACACCACCACCCCCACCCCCAACCTCCTCCGCACCAACGACTCCACCCCGCTCCCCCTCTCCGCCCGCCCCGACCCCGGCATCCCGCACCTCTACCTCCCGCCCGCCACCTGCGCCGCCATCGCCGCCCACCTCCCCGTCACCTACATCCCCGCCTACGGCCTCTACCTCTGGGACACCACCACCGCGGCCTTCACCGCCATCACCTCCTCCCCGCACCACCTCGCCCTCACCTTCGCCCCCAACACCACCATCGCCCTCCCCTTCGCCCTCCTCAACCTCACCCTCTCCCCCCCGCTCGTCGACTTCCCGGCCACCTACTTCCCCTGCCGCCCGTGGACGCCGTTGTCGTCCGCCCCATCCGCCCTCCTCGGCCGCGCTTTCCTCCAGGCCGCCTTCCTCGCCCAGAACTGGCAGACCGGCGCCGTATGGCTGGCCCAGGCGCCCGGCCCGCGCGGCGCCGCGCAGAGCGTCAAGAGCATCGAGCCGGGCGACGGGGCGCTGACGCCGGCGCCGGAGCTGCTGGGGTGGGAGCGGTCGTGGGAGGGCGTGTTGATGGCGCTGGAGGGGGGGGCGGAGGAGACGGCGGGAGGCGGCGGCGGGGGGTGGTCGGTCGGGGCGAAGGTGGGGGTGGGCGTGGGGGCGGCGGTGGGGGGCGTGGTGGTGGTTGCGGGGGTGGTGGGGGCGGCGGTGTGGAGGCGGAGGAGGAGGGGGAGGAGGAGGAAGGCGTCGAGGACGTGGCGGGGCGGCGAGTTGGAGGGGAGGGAGGTGGGGGAGTTGGATGCGGGGGTGGTGGCGGAGCTGGCGCCGGATGCGCGGAAGAAGGAGCCGGGGGAGTTGGGCGGCGAGATGGTGTGCGAGATGGATGGGGGGTGGGTGCCGCCGGTGGTGGAGAAGCCGGCGTGAGGGTCGGCGGGGGGTTTGGGAGGGTGGTGGAATTGCTTCATGGCGTGCGCATGTCCCACCCTGCGTCCTGCTTGCGGACTGCTTCCTCTTTTCGAGATTCAAATTCTTCGGCGAAGCCTTGCTGCATGCTGTTGAGAAACTTGCCGATGGTGGCGCCAGTCTGCGGCTGGCTAAAGATGCTGGTGAGGAGCTTGCGGTCTTCCAGGTGTTGATTCCTGCCACCTGGTACGTCCTCTTCGGCGGGCGGTCCATCGGAGAGGACGGACAGAGCGAGGGCCATTGGGAATGACGCCGCGTGTGTAGAGAATATCCCGCGGTCTGGCCCAAAGAAGTAAGCGATGGAGCGGGCGATCTTCCGTGCATAGATCCTCGGGTCTGTCCGAGCTGGCAGTGCTGCTGGTTGGGAACGGGCTACGTTTGCGGAGCGGAGAGTGACGAAGACGAGGATGCAGCAGGCCCAGTACATGTACGTAATTTGAGCCATTGCAAAGTCGTCGAGCTGGTCGACGTAGGTGAGCGTGTCGATGTCGGCGAAGAAGGTCATGTTCTGAGCCCATTCGCAGAGCCGCCTGTCCAGGTCCCAGCACTCCTGCATCACTTCGGCTCGGTGAGCGTCTCGTGCGTACTCTCCCTCGCAGACTTGCACGTGGTCGAAGTTCTCGAGAAGCGTTGGGATGTCCACCATGATGTCCAGCAAGGCATCTTTTGGTGTTTTGGGGGTGAGCAGCCAAGGAATCTCTTTCCACTCTGGGCTGCTCAGTGGCATTCTCTTCCGGGTCCTCACCCCAAGTATCGTCTCTTGGTAGTCAGTCTCTGTTTTTGCGACGGGGCTGGGGCTCGTCACGGACCATGTTGTAGCGTCCGTCCACGAACAGCTGATGACCGATGCCCGACACGTGTAAATAAGGACTTCTTGCTTGCACGAGAGTAAGCTCTCCATTCACGTGGCTCTTCCAGCTGCGGGCTTGTGCAAGCTTGTCCTTCTCATCGGCACCGAACAGGATCTGCGAATTTGGGATTAGCTACGGATGTCAGCAGCCAACAGGGGAGGAGTAGTACCTCAAACACGCTCATCAGTTTGGCGGCTGCAAGGAGTTCGTCTCTCCATGCTCGTTCGGGCGACTGCACGGCACGTGCCATATCTCTTAATGCGCGGCCATGGAATGCAAGACCCTGAGTCATCATCTGAATGTCACCTTGGCGGCGACCAAGTGTCCCAAGGCTCACGGCAAAAAGAGCGTGCTTGAGAGCGGCTTCCCGCTGGTAGCTGGCATCCAAGGTAGTCAACCATGAGCCGGTCGTAAAGCGGGCATCGGCAGAGGTAAAAGGCTTGCCGCCGGGGAAATAAGCCTCCCAGAACAGACCGAGCGATTTGGACTCGAGGGCTGAGCGAGCGAACGCATCAGGGAGGACAATGGCGAAGGATGGTTGGCCGGATGCAGGACCAGACGTCGTCGGGCGTTGGATCACAGTCTTGGCAGACGGAGCGGATGTTTGGTTGATGAAGATGCGCTCCCTGATGTATCCGCCGCACTGGACTCCGGAGCGGATGCACTGCCCGCAGGCGGGTTTCTGCAGATCACACTGCGCGATGCGGTTAGCCTTGCGCGGGCTTGGTGGGTGGCGGGGCTGAAACTCACGCCCTTCTTCCTCCTCCGGCACGTCGCGCAGCCTTTCGATCTGCCCGGCACTCCGACCATGGCGCAGATTGGGTATTGTTGGGGAAGGCGTGGGAGTGAGGTGCGGTGTTCAGCGTCAGTCCAGCCAGGCCGCCGGAAGGATTCGGTGGCTGATGCGATGGAACTTCTGACGTCTACACTCGCCGCCGCGGGCTTCGCGCGCTGGTGGTCTCGGTGCAGCTGCTGCCGGGCCCTGACGACGTCCTTTTATGAGGCTCCGGCTGGGCTTCTAGAAGAAGGTGACTTACGGTGTTTTTGTTCACCATCTGTGAGTGCTGCGTACGTCAGAAAGAGGGCGCAGCCGGCCAGGCAGCCAGGGAGCCTCCACGCACCGGACAGGGCATAGTTCCCACGCCGTCAGACGCTAGCCCACTTTGAGGGCTATTCTGCGCCGACGAGGGTCCACCGTTGACTGCAGCTGTGTATACACCGCAGACATGCTTGGCTCGATTGCTGCCTCAGAGAGAGATCGCATAAACATTCTGCCGTCTCTTCGACGTTGTGCTGAGCCGCCGTGTAGACCTTTATAAAGTTCACCCTACACCCTAACCGACACATATCAATTTCCGCTTCAATTCCAACAAACATCCCCACCTCCTTTCCTTTCCTTTCCTTTTCACTGCCCCAACAAACATGGTGCAATCCGTCGCCCGCAAGATCTACCATCCACTCGGCTTCAGCAAAGGCTACAACTTCGTCCTCTTCATCTTCGCCGGCGCTCAATTTGGGGTGTTTGAGGATATGCGTTGATTATTTCCAACAGCTGTCGGCAGCAGGCCTCCAGACAACACAGCCCCTCACCCATCAACCCCCCCTCCCCCGCAACGGCTTCACCCTCACATTCAACCCCGGCACCGTCAACGACACCGTATCCATCTGCCCGCCCTCAAACGCCTCCGCCGTCTCATCCCCCACCAGCTCAAACTCAAACTCCATCCACAACCTCGCCACCACCATCCTTAGCTCCATCTTCGCAAAATTCTTCCCCGCGCAATTCGCCGGCCCGCGACTAAACGGCATGAACCCGCCACTCTCCGTCGCCAACCCCCCGTCCCCCACCCAGCGCTCCGGCCGGAACGCCTCGGGCTCCGCGAACCAGCGCTCGTCGCGCATCAGCGTCCACGGCGGCACCGCGACCGTCACGTTGCCCGGCACCCACGTGTCGCCCACCTGCAGGCCGTCCGCCGGCGTGAAGCGCGGCATGGCGGCGGGCGCGGGGGGCCGCAGCCGCAGCGTCTCGTTGATCACGGCGTCGAGGTAGGGGAGCCGGCTGATGGCGTCGTAGTTCCAGTCGGCGGCGCCGCGGGGGCAGGCGGTGGCGAGGGCGGCGGTGAGGGTGCGCTGCGCGGCGGGGTGGCGGCAGAGGAGGTAGGTGAGGTTGGTGAGGGCGGCGAGGGTGGTGTCGCTGGCGGGGGTTAGTTGGGGAGGGGGGTGGAGGGGGTGGGACGACGCACCTGCCGGCGGCGATGATGAGGCGCGAGTCTTCGTGGAGGGCTTGCGTGGACGGCGGGGCCGAGCGGTCGTTTTCGTACTTGGCTTTGAGGATCCAGGCGAGGATGTCGGACGGCTCGGTGTCTTTGTCGAGGGTCTGGGGGGTGGGTGAGATGGGGGGCTTGGTCGCGGGTGGGGCGCTTACCTTTTCCTTCTCGTCGACGGCCGAGGCGCAGTAGGCTTGGAAGTCGACGATTGCGGAGGCGGCGCCCGGGATGGCTGTGAGCAGGCTGATGAGCCATGGCACCGGCGTCATCAGCCCCACCGAGTACATGGCGTCGTGCACGGCGGTGATGGCCGGGTGGTCTTCGCCGGCGTCGAGCGTGCCGAATTCTTTGCCCAGGCCGACGTCGCCCATGACGTCAAAGGCGAAGAAGGAGGCCCATTTCTGGATGTCGATCACCTCGTCCTTGCGAGCGTAGAGCTGCTCGATCAGCTTGTCACATTTCTTTCCCACGCGGGGCTCGTAGCTGGCCAGCGCTGTGCCGCGAGTTAGCGTCCGTCGAGGAGAAAGTGTCGGCTCCTCTCACCTTTCATGCTGAATGCGCGATCCCAGGCCCTGCGGCGGGCGCGGTGGGCCTCAGGATCCCGCGTTTGGTTGAGAGAGCAGTTTTCCAACTTGCCGCCGGTCTGGGAGTACCAGGCGCCTTTGAGGCAGCGGACTGGTGGGCCTGGTCTCGTCAGCTGCATGTTCCGTTCAATTGGCCTCAATTACATACCGTACACGAGGGGAATGGCCTCAGCCCGATTGATGGATAGGTAGCGGGGGCCTGCAGGCGGTCAGCATTCTGGTCTGGCTCCGAGTGTCCGCACTTCTTACCAATCCGGACGAAATCGCCATGCTCCTTGTGCAGCTTCTGGACCTCCTCCATCAACTTCATGTCCTTGGCGGCAAGGCCCATGGCGTAGAACTGCGACAGCGCCGCGAGCTTGGGGCCCGGGAACTTCCTCAGTCTGTGGAAGTACAGCCGGTACACAGCCAAGCTTGCAAAGAAGCCGGTGTTGAAAAGAGCGGCGGTGAGTGCGGTCTGTGCCAATGCGCTGAGGACACCGGCCTGGGCGAGGGACAGGTTGTAGGAGAGCAGAGATGCCAGGGCGGCGAGGCACACCCCGACCAACCGCCAGGGTTTGGCGTCGAAGTCGATGGTCTCGATTCGGCAGATGACCTGGTGGGCAAGGACTCCCAGCGCCAGCGGCGACGCAACGGCGGACGCCATCGTGCTCGATGTCTTGACGTTGGAGGGGCTCAAGTGCAGCGATACCGACAATGTGGGCGGGGACAGCTTGCCAGCCGCTTTTAAAGCAAGATTAAGTTTTCCGTTGCATGGTCCCCGCCCGATTGGGGTCCTCGGGGATGGGCCCTCTCCTATTGGGTGCGACGCCCTTCTTATCACGTTTTGTGTCGCTTAGCCCGGCCGTGCAGCTGCGATTGGGTAAGTTGACCGGGTTCCTCTGCCCATTGCGCATCCGTCCCCGCACCGGCTCTGCCTGGGACAAGTAACTCCGCGTGCTTTCCCAATACGCACACGGCTAGCTCCACACGTCTCCACTCGGTGCCGCATGCCCAATCGAGGTGGTTGTTTCTGTGCCTCTGTATTTTACGTGTAGCGAGTGTGCTTGCATCTCGACCTTCCGCATTGTCGGCTGCTTCGTGCGGGAGCCAATGTCAAGAACTCCAAGCTCTGCAGCGCACTCCAAGTGCCCAAGAGAACCAGTGCTGACGACAAAAAAGTGTGGAAGAACAGCCAGTGATCATGAGAGACCTGTGCCGAAAAAAAACATCTTCCGCCCCTGCTGCCATTCTGCACCCACCTTCCACGCCATTCAGACCTCAGCTGGACGGCCGACCAAAATGCCACCATTTCCAGCCAATTTCCTTCGACAATTTGTTGCGTATGCATTAGTTTTGCCTCTCAACACCATAACCAGCGTGTTCGTGTTCCAGGTCAGGGTCAGTCTCAATCGCCCAATGCACGTGGAAGAGCATGTCCGTCGGAGTCAAGAGGTGAAGAGGCAGAAGTACGTCGGTTGACAAGGGAAGGCCTGAATTCGTATCAGAAATGCACCACAGCACACATGTTCCACCGGGTACTTGCCTAATTGCATGTTGGCGTTGACAACCCACCACCGCTTTTCCGCAGCCCGCATTGGCTGACCTCCGCAACGGAACATGTCCATATGGAACAATACAATGCAGCAGCGAACCATGACTCTCTCGTCGAGGCTAAAATAGGAGGGCACCCACAGAGTATATGCTCCACTGGCGCGTCGGTCGCGGAAGTGGTTGAGCATGAAGTCTATCGTGGAGTCTGGGTGAGGATCGGGGCCGGGTACCGTGCTCCACTCTGGGACAAAGACGCCGACGAGGCGATACAGACGCTCTGAGCCCTCGATCAGGCTTATGAAGTTGTGTATGACCAAATCAGTAGCCGTCCCAGTCGCAATCTGGTTAAGCAGCTTGCAAGTATCTGCGAGGAAATGGAAGTAGCCATAGGGGGTATGGGGATAAGGGTCGACGGACGTGAAGCTAGGCGCTTGAGAACAAATGGGTGACGCTGATGCTGCCATAATGATGGTTTGAATGACGTGTGGCCTAAATTGAGGCTATGATGTGATGATGCGTCGGCTTTTGAATGTGGTCGTAAATCAAGCTTGGTCTGTGGACAGACAATGCAGCATAATAATGTTTTAGATCGGGGGAGCGAGGCCAGTTGCAGACGGTACAGCAGCAAGAGCATTCTCCAGTACCTGTTGCTGCTTCCATGTGCAGCCGATGCCCGACCGTTGAACGCAGCGTGCTTCACCTGCGAGGCGGCTGCTGTTGCCCAAGACGGCAGCCGCACCTGATCCGGAGCCAACTACACTTGCTGCAACTTCTCGACTCGGTGTCTCGAGAACCAACCCATCCAGGCCTCAATAACTGCGGCTCGCTCTTCCTCCCATCCCGGTCCACGCCTCCTCATCCGTGTCATCGCATTTCCCTCTTGCACTCAAATCACGCTTCCTATGCGAGGGGATTGCAGCTTTCTTTCATCATCCTCTACTTCTTTTTGCGACATCCCACGCGCCTTCCTTACGGATCTCCCCAAGAAAGAAAGAAAAGCGAAAAGAAAAGCGTTGAGTTCCAGCAGCACATTGATATATTCATGGACCAGGTGGATTGACTGGTGGTACAGGATACAAACAGCCCGTTTACATGATTGTCTGTTCGTAGGTCGTGCACCTTGCATTGATGAAAGCACCGGTTGACGTGGCGCATGTGCACGAATGTGGAAATCTGACAGCCGGGAGGCTATTATGTCAGCACGCAGACCTGGAATACTTCTCCGGATGCAGGAACATGGCGCGCGTAGCACCCGGGGCCTGTCGCTGTCCCGATTTACATTGGGGTGTTCAAGATCTCAACGCGCCTCGGACTGTCGGGCCACGCGATAGGCCATCTAAGCGCCGGTCCCTCGCCAGCGTGTCGATTTATAATTACGGTCGCCGTTTGATCTCCGCGCCAATCGGACGCATCCGCAATGAATGCTTAACCCAAATTACTCGAGAGGTCTAGGCAACCCCCGGGCTTCACATCTTCACACCCCGGATCCTGAATGATCACAGCACGCGCAGTACATGCCAGCCAGCCTGGAAGTAATATTGAGGCTACAAAAGACCGGAATCTTACTCTCGTTCCTTTCATGTTCCATCTACTTGCTTCTTGGCTCCGGCGATGATGGAACGTGCACCTGCGAAGTCCAACCGCCAGGATTATTGTGGGTGCGGCGCAGCTGGCGGTTAGCGAAGCTATCCACGCTGCAAGCCTGGACGAACATGTCAGTCGTTTTCCTGCCAACTGATTCTCCGTACTTCAGGCTGCTGTGCCCCCAGCTCTATCTATCACGTCAAAGTTTCCTTGCCGTCAATCTCTCTTTCCTTTTTCCTATACTCTCTATAATCTCCTCTTCAACAACCCACGACAATGCACCTCCACCGCTCCTCCCACCAAGCAGGCAGCATCGCCTTCGCCCTCGCCGCAACGCTCCTTCTCCTCCTCACCCCCGCCACCGCCCAAGCCACCATCCCCACCGCCTCCAACTTCATCCGCCGCGCCACCCACGCCTCCGCCGTCCTCAACTCCACCCTCTACATCGACGGCGGCCTCTTCTCGCAGTACATCAACGGCACGCTCGACACCCTCCTCCCCCGCCAACTCAACGCCACCCTCGCCCTCCCCCTCCACCACCCCTGGACCAACGCCACCGCCCCCCTCACCGCCATCCCCAAACCCGCCTCCGCCCCCATCTACAAGTACGCCGACCTCTGGACCGACGCCGCCGGCACCGCGCTCTACAGCTGGGCCGGCGAGACGCCGTCGGGCTCGCCCCCGGCCCTCTCGCTCTGGCGCTTCACCCCGACGACCGCCGACCCGCCCAACGGCACCTGGGCCGCCGTCGACGCGCGCGACCCCGCCGCCTTCAACCAGCTGGCGCGGCCGGCCGGCGGCTACAGCGCGTCCTGCCGCGGCGCCGGCTGGTACCTCGGCGGCTACACGTCGGGCGCGACGGACGCGCGGTGGGGGGACGGCGGCGCGGCCCCCGTGCCGGGCATGGTCAGCTACAACTACAGCAGCGGGGCGTGGCGGAACGTGAGCGTGGAGGGGTTCGCGGGGGGCGGGACGGCGGCGTGGGGGAAGATGGCGGATGTGCCGTTTGGGGAGGGGGGTGGGGGCGTGTTGGCGGTGTTGGGGGGTGAGGGCGGCGATCGGGAGGTGTTGCGAAATACGGAGGGGGGGAGGAGTTTCGCGAATGTGTCGTTGTATGATCCGGTGCGGGATAGGTGGTTTGGGCAGTTTACGACGGGGGAGGCGCCGGGGGTGAGGGATGGGTTTTGTATGGTTGGGGCGCAGGGGAAGAATGGGTCGTTTGAGCTGTGAGTTTTTTCTTTTTCTCTCTCTCCTGGAAGTGGTGCTGGATGCGGGGAGAGGGCAGAGGATGAGAGCTCTGAGGCTTTTAGGAGAGTGTGGTGCTGACGTTTTCCTCTGCAGGTTCGTGTACGGTGGGTGGCTGGCGTCCAAGAGTGACGTCTACAGCGACGTGTACATCCTGTCCCTACCAGGCTTCCACTGGTTCAAGGGCCCGTCGGTGGGCGCACCCCGGATGCAACACTCCTGCAATGTTATTGGTTCTGGAAACCGTCAGATGTTGGCCATCGGTGGACTCGCCCTGCAGTGGCAGCCATCCTCAGAGCAGAAGTGGAAGGAACCAGACGAGTGGCGGAACGGACTGGGTGTTTTCGACATGAAGACTTTGGAATGGACAGACAGCTACGATCCGGATCTGGAGTACGATACCCCTGACGTGATCAAGCAGTGGTACAGCGATGGGTTTGAATCTCCAGTTCATTACTTTCCATACAAAGCTGACGCATGCAACAGTGGTGAAGCAGCATGGACGAGCAACTCCGTCAAAGCTCTCTTTTCGGAAACCAGCACATCCTCAGCATCGAGTTCCTCTTCCAGCGCCGGCGGAGGAAGCAGCAGTGACAGTAACGACAGCTCGTCTTCATCTTCGAATACGGGTGCTGTTGTAGGAGGTGTCGTCGGGGGCGTTGCCGGGTTGGCCCTCATTCTCGGAGCTCTCTGGTGTCTGCGACGCCGCAAACAGCGTCAGTTCCAAGAGAAATATGAGCAACAGGAATCTCCGAGATCCGGGTCGTCCGTCAACAATTCCTTCCAGGCGCATGAAATGGACAATTCTGACAGGGCGGAGCTGGACTGGAATGCGCATAACGCCGAGTTGGATTCGACGATGAAGACAGAGCTGGATTCAACGGCAGGCAACCGTGTACCGCAGCGGATATCCAAGGCGAGGAGTGGGGTTTATGAGCTGCCGGTTTAACTTGTTTGAACTGCTTGGTGGCACGACCTGAGGCGTTGGTGGAGTTAGCTTTTGTAGGGACGACGCTAGAAGTTCTGTTCTATAGGGTCCTGCATGTTTGGGGGGATTTAAAGGTTTTAATTTGGATGAATGAGATACCCGGATTATGAGTAGATTTTTAGAATGATTTGTTAGAGATAGCACAGCATTTCCCACAGACTTTGAGAGGCCGTTGTGGCTGATGCTGCTGTATGCATCAAGTTGGAATAGTTCATTGCTTTCGAATGGATATTTAGTAAAGAATCTAGCCCGACGACAACGAGGGTGTGGATAATTACCCACTGTTACGATAGGTCGGAGGCGGGGTAGAATTTCGGAGCGGACCAAACCACGTGAGACAGTGAGGACAGATGCTCTCTAATTTCAGTTCTGGAGAGCGATGGCGTTACTAATACTCACCCACAGCCTGCTCGAAAAGGGTTGAAACAACTCTTCCGGTGGAGAGATGAGCAGGGCCGAATGGCACTTGTATGTGAGATTATGTATAATTTCTAAAAAGTATAGGGGAAAACTTCATGAAAACCGCAACATACCCAGAGAACACGATCTTGATATGCAAAAATGTCGAGAGAATACTAAATTATCCCTGACATGGAGAATGAGCCTCAAGAACCTCGCTTGAGTCTGGGAGAGTCAAGGCAGAGCCCCAAGAGGATATGTGCTATGCGTCTTAAACGAAATTCATGCAGTTTCTCCTACCTTACGTGTCAAATTGTGGTGCAACAGTGGTGTTCTCGTCTAGTCAACGGGGCGGATCCCCAAGCCTCGGCTAAAGCGCCCGGTGCTTAATTTAAGAAAACAAGCATAACAAATTAATATCGGCGACACGGCAAGATAGATTGGGCACGTCACGTCACACACAACAAGCTTGTAGACAGGTCAACCGAGATAGGTATGTACTCAGATAAATTATTTGTACAACGAATTGCCAAACGAATCCCCCCCTACGACATGGAGACGGAGAACTCGGTGGTGGTGAAGACGGCGTTGGAGCCGGTGAAGGGCTCGGTGCCGGCGCCGATGCTCTTGATGTACTGGCTGGTGGACAGGCCCTGGTTGGCGGTCAGGTAGTCGACGAAGTCCATGAGGTCGGCGCTGAAGCTCTGGGCCTCGGCGCTGGCGACGAACGAGAACACGGTCATCTGGCCGTTGGGGCCCGAGTACAGGTCGAAGCTGACGCCGCCGATGGTGGTGGTGGCGACCTTGGAGCCGGTCGACGAGATGGGGCCGGCGCCGCCCAGCGCCGCCAGCCACACCATGATCTCGTACTCCTCGTCGCCGCCGGCGGTGGACGACGTGAACAGGTCGTAGGCCACGTCGGCCACCAGGTCGGAGCCGGTGTAGCTCCACTTCCAGGTCGTGGGCAGGCTGCTGATGGCGCTCAGCTGCTTCTGCGTGATGTCCGAGAGGACCACGTTGGCGTAGGACTTGACCTGGCCGGTGCTGGTGCGCGGGAGGGTGTCAGCAGGTGCGGTGATCGGACGGAGGCCTGAAGGGTTGGCGGGGGGCCCCGGGATGGGGCGGAAGACACTTACCCGCCGGTCCAGGACCACGAGGTGTGCCAGGCAAGAGTCGAGCCGCTGAGGCTGTCGACGCCGGTGCACTGCGAGCCGGAGTCGGCGTTGGCCTCGCCCCAGAGGTTGTTGTAGACGGTGTAAGAGCCGGTCTCGACGCTGCCCCACTGGTCGCAGAAGTCGGCGCGGCGGTTGAGCGTCTTGCTGGGAGCAGCGGAGACGACGGCGGCTGCGCCAGCGCAGAGAACAGCAGTGGAGAACTTCATGTTGGAGGCGGCTGGAAGAAGTATTTGCAAGAATGTAAAGCGCGAGGATCAAAGAAGGACTTGCGGGATCAGCAAAGGAAGGATGGGTGCTGGAGAAAAAGGCACTACCAGGGCAGCGCGGGAGTTGTATTTAAACTACGGACAAGGAGACGAGGGGCTTGGGGTTCTGGAAAACACAGCAGGCGAACGGCAGGCTGCAAGTGGAAACATGGTCGCGTTGACGTAAGTGCGGCGCACCAGGCGCGCCTCCGGCGGCATGGATTGGGTGTTTAGCCGGGAGGCAGCGGACACGAGAGGGGCGTTTCCGGACGGAGTGTGCCAAGTAGAGAGAAGCGCTGCCACGAGCGGTTGGCGGAGGTGGTGGTGTTTCGCAGAGGGGAGGCGTGCGAGCGCCCTGATCCCGGGCCGGCGCGGTCGGGAAGTCGGGAGTGTCGGTGATGGCTGGTGGAATTGCGCGCCCATTTCTCCTGAACCCCACACTGCTGCCTCGCTTAAGTGCTTGTTTCACGCGCCTTGTTGCAGCCCCTTCGGCTGGCGGTTTGGCGGCCCTGCTGTGTTTCCCGGTGCGGCAGCGCGCCCGCTGTCTGGCGCACGCCGCGTGTTTCTCGCCGCCAGGTCACGCCCTGTCTGGCGACTCGCGCCCACGGCCTCGTCAGCGCGCCGTCGCCAGTCGCGGCCGCCGGACGGCCCATCGCAATTTCGACCTGGCCGTGCTGCCCGATGCGGTAACTCCTTCATGCACGCCGGCGTCAGGTCGAGTCCGAGCCCGGCGGCGTCTTCTTGTAGGCCAGCCCCAGCCCGATGCCCAGCGTGATGGCCAGAATACATAGCACCGTCCACGCCCACAGCAGCACGCGCTTGTCCTGCTGCACCGGGCCCAGAATCTGCATGCGCTCGCGGCGCCATGCCACCCACGCCGGCTCCATGCGCACGCCTTCGCGCGCCTCGCCCTTGCTCTTCACCGGGCTCTCGACATTGGCCTCGATATCGCGGGCGGCGCCGTACGTGGCGCCGTACGACGGCGGCGGATACTTGGGCGGCGTGCTGGACCGCGACGACGACGACGAGGAGCGGGTGACGGAGGGCATTTGGATGTGGTGGGCGGAGCTTGGTGCTATTAATAGGTGCGCGGTGCTTGGCTGCGGAGCGGACTCACACGAACAACAACAACGAACAGCGAACAGCGGCGGTGGGCAAGAGCGATGTCGAAAAGCAGGAGCAGAGGGCTCGTGGACGTCGCAGCGCTCGGAGGATGCGAAGCTTGGCCTGGGGTTTATACGGCGCGGCGAGGAGGCTCTCGCTCATGCAGCACGGGTCTCGGCATGCTATATACACGTACAGGCTCGCCGCCAATCTCAACACCACGCACGCCAGCCCGCGCGACGCTGTCAGTCGCCGCCCGCGCTCGGGCCCCGTCCACGCGAGGCCTCTGCCCGCGCGACCAGCCATTGAGACAGCAGCTGGTCGGCATCCCGTGGTGTCCAGCATGGGAACTCACAGCGAACGCGCGCGCGCCGGCCCGACTCCTCGCTCTGCAGCTCTGGCGGCCATGACGCGCTGTCTATCAGCCTTATGCCGACATCCGGTCTGCGCCAGGCAGCTGAGCGCGCTGCACGGCAAGTCGGCAGCGGCGGCGGCGGGGCGGGCGTGCTGAACGGCGCCGAATTGGCTGGCGGCCCCTTGGCGACTGCGGATGCGTCGTGCCGAGAGCCTGTCACCTGGACGCGCTTGCGTGGACGCGCTGGAAGTGCGGCAAGGGAGCGGCCACACCTGCTGATCGCTGCTGGGCCGCCAGCGTCACACTATCAGGTACCGTGAGATCTGTGTCTTGGAATGACCTAAATGCCCGTACACCGTGCTGTGAGTCCCTGCGTCGGTGAACGTTCCTCGATGTACTCCCTGCTGTGCGCCTTCGCTGCAGTTAAGCTTTACTCAACCCCGTCTGTGCTCGCCAACACTGTCCGCCGTGCCATTCGCGCCGCTCGCCAGCATCCGTCGCTGCACTCAAAGGAGATCTCGGAGTGCTCGCCGGACGATCTGGGGTTGGTTTTCGTCTCTATTTTCAGCAGCCTGCGCCCTGCCTGCATCCTTCGCGGCTGGGCGCTTGTAGCACTTGCGGCCCCCTCCCGTCAGCTTCTCCCGCATTTCCAGAAACACTTAATCTTCCTTTGCCACTCGAGAGGGTTCACTCTTCTCGCTCTCGCTGTTTATGCTCTTCTCGAAGTTGTCGTACTTGTATCCCGCGAGGGCTGCTTACTCTCGCGAAAGGATCCGCTGTCACCTCGCGTTGTTTTCGGGCGTAGAAGCGCGAGCGCTAAAGGATTCAACACAGCCTCTGAGGCTCACGGGGCACAGTAATACGCCGTGATGTTGGTTCTCTACCTGAAGCAGTGCTGCGCATCTCGTAAAAACTTATAAGCACTCAGTCGTTTCCCCGCTGACCTTAGGCATCATGAGCGTCCCGATGTACTATCTACTGATACCCTGACCATCCATCGGTCGACCACTGAATACGGCAAGAACTCGACTGTACGACCCAACGACGCCACTTCTGCTCTGCAAATACTACTGCCTTTTAAATTCTCCTTTCGTCTCAATCTGCACCTACACCTCAAAGCATTCCCCTTCAAATCATGACGAATCGACACGACAACATCGACCTCCACCTGTCTGCCCCTAATGACACCTCCGCCAACCGCCAACGACGGTCACACGACCTCGACCGCATCATAGCAGAAGCAAGAGCCCTCAGCGAAGCACGCGTACGCGAAGAACAAGAGTCTTCCAAACAAGAAAAGAAGCGCGACAGCCACCTGAGCCCCGGCCAGCCATCGTCGGCCCGCACGTCCATGAGCAACGACGCATCAGCACAAAATAGAGACGAATACAACCCTATCCGGATAGAAGATGACGAGAGGAGGGGGTTCAAAGACTGGTGGAGGAGGCATAGGATGCACCACCCGCACGGAGCAGTTGCGGCGATGGATGTGATAGGACAGGGGGCGCTGTATGTGGTGCTGGTAATATTCAATTGAGGGACACGCCCCCCTGCCTGCGGCTCGCTGGCCTGATATGCGTTATTAGAGTGTGGATTTTAAAGGGGCTGCGTTGCGTCGGATTTGGAGACTGGGATGGTGTGGTTGAGGGTTGGGAGCCGCATTAGGGAGGGCGAAGGCCAAAAAGAAATAGAACAAGATCATTAGAAAACAAATTTAATACATCCAGATAATGCTATCCTAATAATCATCTCTTCACAAGATGCTTCAGAGTCTGATGGAAAGCATGCTCCTCTAGAGGAATTGGCGCACCCCGCCAACTTGGCACTCTGTTGTCTTAAAGCAGATAGACAAGAACATTCCAAGCTTGAAGACTGCTGCGCCGAGCTGTCATCACATGAATCTCGCGTACTAATTCTCCGAGAGCTTTGTGGCTATGTAGCTGGGCAGCACTGTATGCCAAATGCCCAGCATCAGCACTCGACTCCGCAAAGCATTCCAGTCTGCTCGCAACCCACCGGAGCCCACACCACCACGACCGGCCCGTTCACTGGAGCCAATTGCTCAACGACGACCCATTGGCGGCTCGCGATCCTTTATCTCCAGCACCCCACGCCGCGCAGTGCGCCGCGCTGACGTCACAGGGACTTTTCTGGCGAAAGAGGGGAAAGCGACACACTTCGGAGGCTGTGCCACCGTCGCCCTGTCCGCCAACCCCACGCGCGCCGCCCGACGCGCCCGACACTTCCGCCTGCACCCGCCACCGTTTGCAGCACAGCCTGCCGAGCGCCTGGCATGGTCTTCCAGCGAACCACCGATCCCGAGCGTCCCGGCCACCCAACGGGACGGACTTGGCGCGCGGAACCGGGCTACCGGACAGATGGGCTGCCACCTTTTCTTGGACGTGCGCAGGCAGCGGGGAACCACTTATAGCTGCCGGGTCCGCAGCTCTCACGTCACAGAACGCCGGACGCCTGTCAGATCAATCACCCTACCTTGATTGCTGCGAAGCACAGGTCCAGATCTGATCGCGGGTTAATCAGACCGTACATCATGCCACACCCCCGTTCTCTTCAAAAGAGCCTCCGACCATAATCGACCCTTCGACGTGAAAGAGACACACGACCGCAAGCACGGAATCCCCTCAAACAACCTCTCCCATCTCGAGGAACCCTACCCACGACAACGACCGCCCGGTCTCCATTAAACCCACCCCCTCAACCCTCTCGCCCCGCACCCACCCTCACCACCTCAACCCACCACCAACATCCTGGGCACCAGAACCACAGCAATGACCACCCTCCCCGACGCCCTCACCCTCCACCCAGACGAGCAGCTCCGCCTGCCGGACCCGCGCCGCCTGCACCCGCCACCGCCTGACCGCCCGGACGGCGCGTCGCCCGGCGGCAGCCACCGCTCCAGCCCGGGTCCGGCGGCCAGCCCGAGGCCTGGGAGTCCTAGGCCGGGGCCGGGGGCGTTGAAGAAGGTGGAGGAGGGGGGACAGGAGCAGGGGCAGGGACAGAAAGGAGAGGTGCAGAAGGGGGAGGGGGTGGCGCCTGGGGCTGGGGTTGGGGCCGGGGCGGGGAGGTTTAGGGAGTGGGTGAGGGGGATGGGGTTGGGGTTGGGGAGGGGGTATTGAGGGGGGAAGTGTTGTTGAGGGAGGGGAGAGATTATTGAAGGAGGAATGATTGAGGGAGGAATTATTGAGGGAGGGGAGGAATCACTGAGGGAGCAGGGAACAAAAAGCTTGGGTGTTTCATTCGTGGCTCTTGGGATGGATTCTTTTGGCTGGGCGGTGGGTAATATGTTTACGCACGAGTCGGCTGGATTGGGCTACAAAAAGGTCTGGGGGTTTCTTGCGGCTTGGGTTAAGTTCTTAACGATCTTCTATGTAATGTGTCAATGACCTTCTCCTTGGTATGGATTAGGCAACGGGTTTGTTTGTAGCGACAAGGACCAAAAAAGAACCGGGCGGTGTTTGAATTTATAGCGGTTTCTTTACTCCAGATGCTTTTCACTTATGGCATCGCTCTTCTATTATTCCTCCACGTTTGTCTACATGACGGCTTCAGAAATGATGACAATGCAACCAAAAGAAAACAAAATACCAGTACGACAAAGATCACCTTAAAGAATGAACTCTCAACCTCAAAGAAGTATGCTCCCTTGCTGTTTTTGTAGGAGTTCCGTCACACACGAAAGCCTTGGGCGCGTGCCACTCACGGCGCAACCATGTGGGCTAAAGGATCTAGCGGATCTACATTGTATCTCACCTAATCACAGCTGGCAGCGGGGCAGCTTCGAGGCGCAGATTCAGCTACATCTGCTCGGACCAACCCCAGCGTGGCGCAGCGCCTTGCACCGCCTGGCCATGAGGAACTTAAACCAACCAACCGCACCTAACCCACCCACTCCCAGCAGAACCACACGCAAAACAAACCCAAAACCCTTGAAGACCCGAATTCCAGCTCCCCAGCACCGAACAACCCAGACCACCACCTTCACCACTCGACCCCCTCAACCAACCTCATCCTGGGACACCCTCCCCAGACACAAAAACCACGACAACCATGGCGTCTTTCTCCACCGCCTTCATCTCGACCACCCAACAAGTCCGCAGCTCGCCCTACCTGCCCGGCGGCGAGGCGCGGCCCGCGCAGCCGGACGGGGCGCCCGTGTCGAAGCGGGCGGCGGCGGTGCGGGCGGCCAAGCTGGCCGAGTTCGACCGGGAGATGGCGGAGGCGAGGGAGAGGCGGGAGAGGGAGGAGCGGGAGGGTGGGGGGAGGAGGAAGAGTTTCTTGCAGGGGATCAAGGAGAAGATCATAGGGAAGGGGGAGGAGGAGAGGGGGAGTGCGGATGAGGTCGTTCGATGATGTGGTGTTTGGGTGGAGGGGCGTGACTGGTTGGCGGGAGTGCAGTGTGGGCGGGGGGCAGTTGGAGTATTCGTCCGGACGGAGATGTTCATTGATGGAGATGCCAGAGACGTCCGGACGAAAGCTTCAACTGCTCATCAAATTACGCACGTGTTGCAACGACCCCAAACACGTAGAAACAGAGCGGTTGCGAGACGGCACATACTTCATCTGCCTTGAATCGCATACTAAATCTAGAAGCAAAAAGATTCCCAATCTTGTACAACCCGGCTGCCCTTTCCCGAGCACCAACGCCTGTAACGCCATTTGACCATGCGAAGGGGCCTCCAACCTCAGCCCTATGATATCCATGCGCGCAAAAGAACCGCTGCACAGCACCGCCTCCCCTAATACCGCCCAGTCTCCCGCCGCGCCGACTCGAACCCCGCCTGATACGGCCGCCTCTGCCTCTCCAGCCCGGGCACCTTCCCCCAATCGCCCGGCGTGCTCATCCGCTTCAGCGGACTGCCCCCTCTCTTCTCCGGGCTCGCCTTCCGCTCCACCTCGTCCGGCCGCATGAAGTTGACCGACTGCGACTTGCGCAGCGGCGACGCGGCGTGCGAGTAAACGCCCAGGCTGCCGCCGTCGCCGGCGCCTGTGTCGGACGTGGGCCGGAAGACGGGCTGCCGCATCGACGTCGCCCGCCGCGAACCCGGCGTGCCGGCGGCGGGGGGCTGCGCGTTGGCCAGCCGCGGCGTCATGAACGGGTTCGGCATGGCCGAGCGCGGGAGGCGCTGCTCGGACTGCAGCGCGCCGTCCGGGTCGTACTGCGAGGCGTATGCGGGGTTGGGGTTGGTGCGGAAGCCGCGGTTGATGACGGTGGTGGGCGTGTAGGTGTCGACTTCTCTCGTCGACGTGCCTTGGGACTCCTCGTTGGGCGTCTGCGTGCCGACGTTGCGCATGGGTTTGTTGAGCGTCGGGTGCACGAACTTGGTGTCGTACTCGTGGAGGACTTCGCGGTTGATCAACGCGGCGTCTTTGGCCTGCTGCGAGGAGTATGAGCGCAGCATGCTGAGTTGCGTCGTCATCAGGACGCCCAGCACCATGGTCGTGACCACCGTCACGCTAGGCCGCGGGTCGAGCGGTGCCAGCGGAAGGAAGATCCAGTACACCAGGATATGGCCAGGGCTGAACAAGCAGAAGAGCCGCAGGCAAGTCGGTTTCGGGTCCCAAACAGATATCTCCCACACGTCCCGGGCTGCGTCTGGATGAGCACGCGCCTGGGCGCTCGATGACGCAACGAGATTGGATAGGAAGCGGAGTGGCGACGAGGATATGGGAGACGAGTCGACGCGGACACGACGAGCGGACGGGGTTGTGGGGGTGGTCTCGACAGGGTTTTCGAAGAGCCGGTAGTGACGTTTGCTATGGAAGGTATAGAAAGCGTTCACCAACGAAATGAGAGAAAGTAGATGGACGACAAATGAGCACTGCCGTGTCGTTAGCGGATGTGACGAGATATCCGGATAGAAAAACTCACCAGCCAGCGCAGCCAGCCCGTACCAGCTCTCGCAGTGTAGTCTCCAAAGACATCGTCGTTGCCCTCATAGCTCTCTCCACCACTGTTTGCTCTGGCGACCATGAAAACCAGGTTCACCGCGACACCGATAGGATAGACCCAGTCCTTGAGTGCTTCATCCAGATCATTGCCGTTTATCTCCTCCGACAACCACAGCAGCCAGTCGTACGGGTCCAAGTAGGCTTTGATGCGCTCAGAGAGCGGGCGGCGGCGAATGAGTGGTGGCATTACTCGAGTGCAGAGGAGGTGCAGAGTGTGCGCAATGGTGCACGAAGCTGCGGCGAGGTAGAGAGTTCCGTGATAGGGCTGTTTTATGCGGCGGACATGCTATGTCGTGCGGCAGGCCGGGGCCATTGTGTTTGTCGCTGGCTGGGTTCTCGTCGCTGTGGAGTCGTAAACACAAGTCGTGGGCACAGCCGGAGAAAAGCCGACAATCCCTGTTCGGCGATCGCGCCTGGCTCCCCGCGGCGTCACAGCCCGACGACGAAGCTCCAGCTTCGTCCACTCCCACCTCAGCCTGCATCGCCCGCCGTCCACGACAACCTTCGCAGGCGGTCGACAACAACCATGGCTGCCCCAGCTTCTGCGTACAAGGACCGCCAGTTCCTCGCTGTCATCGGCGATGAGGTGCGCGCCCACACACCGGCCGTCTGCGAGCTCCGCTGACCACTTCCTTCAGGACTCGGTGACCGGTCTTCTCCTCGCTGGCGTTGGCGTACGTTTCGATCCCCTCTTATTCGAGTAGCTACGAGGCGCATCTGCTCTCGCACAAGCTGAAGCTGATGTCATCTGTGGTTAGCACGTCACACCGCCGCCGGATAACCAGAAGAACTTCCTCGTCGTCGATAACAAGACCGAGACGTCTGCCATCGAAGCCGCCTTCGACAAGTTCACCGAGGAGCGGAAAGACATTGCCATCCTTCTCATCAACCAGCATGTACGCCGCCCTCGCTTCCCTGTCACACCCATTACCTGTTTTCGTTCCTCCAGCGTCCGAACAACGACTGATTCCACAGATTGCCGAGCGTATACGTCACCGTGTCGACGCCTACACCGCCGCTTTCCCATCGCTGTTGGAGATCCCGTCGAAGGACCATCCGTACGACCCCGAGAAGGACAGTGTGCTGAAGCGCGTGCGGAGGCTGTTTGGCGAGTAAACATTCTGTGCATATCACGGCGTGCATTCAACCGGAGGCGTTCTGCTTGTACAGCTATACATCAATTTATACCCAAAACGAAATATGCGCCCGGGCGTGCTCTCTCGAAATCGGTCTCTACGTACGGCAGCTACTTTCTGGGCATCATTCAATATCGCAAGCGAAACATCACGTTTATACGTCTATGCTTTGGAGAAGCGGCAGCACGCTGGCCTATGTTTTGGCAATCCGGCCCAATCATGAATGTCATTAACCCAGTTTAAATGGTCTAAACGCCTCGTCGACCAAGGTATCTTCGACACAGTCGACCATGCACGCACGGCATTGGGTCGCGCGAAATACACAAATTGAAAAGAACCTCTCCGCTCGTACCCATCACAAGAGACCCATCCCTCCTACTATACAGCTTCCGCCTGTCATCTTACCGACGGCCGCTCAGTTGCTTGAGTGTTTTCGATAGAATCTTGCTGCAGAGGCACCAAGATCAAGGACTGGCATGGAATCAATTATCGGTGGAACTGGATGGTGGCGGTGAGGCAGGTGATCTTGTCGTTGTCCTTGGTGAAGACGTCGGCGAGGACGGTGTACTTGCCCTGCATGGTCACGCCATTAGCTGGATGCTCTTGATAAGCTCGCGATAAACGGGGACAAGGCATACCGGAGGAATCTCCTTGGGCAGGTCGACGTCCTTGGAGAGCTTGAGATCGCCCTTCTTGAGCGGGCACTCGAGGTCGACCTCCTTGACGTAGTCGCACAGCGCAGCCTCCTGCTTGATCAGAGTGATCAGGCCGTACTTGACCTGCAGCCGGACCTTGGCGCCTTCCTCGATGTCCTCGGACAGCGTGCCGGTCGCGGCAATGGACAGCGTCTTGCCACTGTGCGTGGGGGATCGCGTTAGCTGAGTTCGCTGCGCTTGCGCGCGCAGCTCAAAGGTGGGAGCGGCGGTGGCAGGGCGGGCTGGTACTCACGCCTCGGGCGGGTTCGGCGACAGGTCGACGTCGTCGATAGTCAGCAGGTTGTTGGCCGGGTCATCGCAGAAGTACAGCGGGTTGCTGCCGGGCACCTTGAGGTCCTGGCTAATGACCTCCTGCTGCGACGACAAGAAGCCGCCGAGCATGTTGGAAGAGGCCGAAGCCAGCAGCGGGCTAGCAATGGCGAGGAGCAGCGTCGAGACCTTCATGGCGACGGCGGGGCGGGCGGGCTGGATGGGGCGGTGGCGTGGATGGAGGTTGTTGTTGGGGAGCTGTTGGTGTTGCTTGGACGATAACGGAGGCGATTTGTGGAGAGGCGAGGGTGAGCTCTGCTGCGGGTGTCCTTGTGACGAGATGACGATGGTGCTTCCCTGATGTGGCTGGGGCCCGAGCTTGGCACGCTGCGAAAGGCCCTGCGTGGGCGTAGCGTAGGGCCGGGTCTGCCTCGCCCTCCCAACTGTTTTCACGCAACGCGATCACCGTTCGACGATGCTTGTGTCTCCGCCACACTGAGACGCACGCTGTCGAGCAGCTGTCGGAGCATATGTGGTGCAACTGATATCACTGCTAATTATAACGCTGCACATCTGAATGCTAACTTCGGTCTATTCCGCTACAGCCTCATCGCAGCATTCTCCACACCGCCGCAGTCCCGCAGCGCGCTATCCGCTTCTTTCCAAGCATCGTATCCGTAGAGCCACGGCTGCACTTCGGGGCATGTCCTGCATTCTCTATCAGCACGTCGCACGCTTCAGCCTCTCGTCCTGCTTACCATCTGCTCGGAAAGGCGCAATCAATTTCTTTGCCCAGCTTGGACAGGAACAGCTCGTCGCGCGCCACCTGCTCTGGCCCGTCCGGCATGTGGAATGATTCCCGCTGTGTCCCGTCAGCATTTCCCTGAGCGTGTCTCTATCATCGGACGTCAACTACCTGCTTGAAGGTCTCGCGGACGATGGCTTCTCCGCGCGTCTTCCGTACTCGTTGGAAGACCTTGAGTGCCCGTGGTAGTGAAGATCCGGGTCGCACGCCAGAAAGCACCTTGCCCAACACAGCCCCGTCTTCTAGCGCTGAGTTTGCGCCTTGGGCAAGGTATGGAAGCATGGGATGACATGAATCACCGCTGTAGTTGTTTAACACAATCGTTCCAAGGTAGGCACAGACTGCACTCACATCATGACCAGGTTTCCTCTCTCACTTATCCAAGAGTCCATCTGTTCGCCTGTTTGTTTGCCGTCAGCCGTGTTTCTCTTCAACTCTGCTTCGGAGACTCACGGTGCATCAACTTCCACTTGTCCACCTTGTCCACGCACTCCAGGAACCTCGTCAATACAGGGTCCCACCCCTGGAACAACTTCTTCATCTCTTCCACCGACCCGGGCTGCCGGGCAACCGACTCCGGCAGGTCGTCTGGGACAAGCAGCACGATGTTGTACATGGTGCCGCCCTTTAGCGAGTACGCAACGACGTGTGCACCCGGGCCAACCCAAAAATGCACCGAAGGATTTGTAACCATCTCTCGCAGGTCAGGGTCCTTGATCTGATCCAATCTGAGGACTATGCGATAGGCGAGATCTCCGGTTGGGAGAGGCTGATCCTTGCGGCCAAGGAAACACTCCCGGCACTTCGACCATAGGCCATCTGCTCCGACCACGAGATCGCAAGTGTACTCCTGTCCGCTGCTTGTCGAGATTCGGGCCCGCACAGAATCGAGATCGAGCGACTCGACGCGCTGACCTAGCCTCAGCACTACGCCCAGCTCTCTCGCCCGAGCTACGAGAGCCTGCTGCAGGTCGACCCGGTGCACATCGGAGAATGGGGACCCGTATTTCTCCTTCATGTGCTTGTCGAATTCATCTTCTTTCGCCAGAATTTTCCCGGAGTATCGATGGACAAGCAGAGACTTGGGCTCTACTGCCTGGCTCTGGAGCTTCTCGTACACGCCCCATCCCTTCAGTAGTCTGGACGAGTTTGGTGTTATCTGCAGGCCTGCTCCTATCTGGCGTCCGGATCAGCCCCAAATTCTTCCGAAAGATCCGGTGAAGGTTTGCAAACCTCAGCAAGCTCAGAAGCACTCTCAAGCACTGCAACGTTGTGTCCAGACCGAGCACACTCGATGGAAGCCGCTAAGCCGCCCAACCCCGCACCCACGATGATGATGTCGAGGCTCTCGATGCGCCCCGTCGGGCCCGCCGACTGGACGGGGCTTGTGAGAGACGGAAGAGAGAAGCGTTGACCCATGATGCCGTGTTTGATTTGCAACAGAGCGCTGCGACCCGCGGCTGTGCCATCTTCTAGTAATGGCCGGACGGTGCTCACCGCGGACGGGACTCGGGAAAGCCGACCGCTCTGCGCGGCCCCGATTGGCAGCTAGCACAAGGCATTGGCAAGACATGATGCCGACACGAGCGAAAGGCCACCAACCAGCGGCGTGATGCTCGCAAAGTCGCGATCCGCCCGGATTTGCCGAGGGTTTAATGCCGAAGACGCGACCCTGAGATCTCCGTCGGCCGAATGCAGGTCGACACGCGACCCCATGGGGCCAGCGGCCGGGGCTGCGAGGTCAACACAGGCCGCGTGGCTGGTCCGGGTCCCCAAATAGCGGATATGCCGAGCTGATAATGCAGCGGCGGTCATCGTACAGCTCCATCCCCCACAACCCCACAGGCGCAGATCCCTGCTTGCTGCGGGGGAGCGGTAGGGGCCTGCTCGCGTGCGCCGCATGGCCGGGCGGCGCCGAGAGCTGCCGGACGCGCAACAAGCTTCAGCTCCAGAAACGCGCGGGCTGGCAGGACTCTCCGCAACCATTAACCATTGCCAACCCCGTCGCCAACGAGACGAAGCCGGCCATGCTGCCCTCGCCGCAAGAGACCGCCGCCAGCAGCAGCAGTCCGAAGCCGCCGCGCCGGCCCCGCGCCATCCAGGCCTGCAACCTCTGCCGCTCCAAGAAGTACAAGTGCGATGGCGTCTGCCCGTGCTCGCACTGCCGCAGTATGCTCCCGCCAAAGCCCACCATGTGCGACTGTCGCTAACCTTCGGCCCCTCTCGCAGGGCGGGGTCTGCACTGCGTGTACCGCGTGGCTCCGGTGATGGAAAGGGATGCGAGCTCGCAAAGGTGCGCCGCCGCGCTCTTCGTTAAATTTCCGGAGCTACCACCGAAAGCTGACCTGTGTTTTTTTTTTACGTCCCAAGCAGCCTCGTGCGCGACCTAGAGAAACGTCTGGAGCTCGCCGAGGCAGAAAACGCAAAGCTGCGCTCGTCGTACGGCGCCCTTGCGTCACGCGCCGGCGCTGACAACGAGCATGCGACGCCCCAAGACTCTGGGATTCCGCAGCCTGTGCCGTCGGCCGCATCGCAGTCGGATCAGACCGCCATCTCGCCGCCGTCGGAGCAGCCTGCACGCTCAGCAGGGCTCGGACGGGTGGATGAAGAGGTGGGCAGCCCTGAGGACGGGACGGAAATTGTCGAAGTCAACCCGCACACGCGCGACATCGAGTTCCACGGCCACACGTCGTCCGTAGCCTTCCTGGGTCGCGTGAGGCAAGAGTATGGCTACAGCGAGGGCAATTCCCAAGGTGATCAGCACGCAGCGTCTGAAAAGCCGTCGCTGGTGAGCACCTTTTACAACCACGCCTTCGGCACCCAGCGCACCGGCGATGCTAGCGGCTGGAACGATGTGCTGGAGAACCAGTTCTTCTTCCCGCAGTCCTACGTGTTTCTGGAAACCTACTTCAACAACCTGCATTACATCCACCCTTTCCTGGACAAGGAGAACTTCTATTCGAGATGCGATGACCTCTGGCAGGGCCGCTTCCAGAACCAGTCGCGCAGCTTCATTGCCCTGTACTTCAGCTTGGTCTCCCTCGGCGCCCTCATCCGCACGTGGACAGAGGAGAAACTCAACGGCATGGGGAGATTTGAATGGAGCCGCATGCTGTTTGAAAAGGCGCAGTTGGCACTGGGCTTCCCCGGTTCCGCCAACGATCTGGAGGCCGCGCAAGCCTACATCTTCATGGCGAAGGTGTGCCAGAACGAGCTGAACCCCAACCTAGCCTACACTTATTTGGGAATGGCTTCGCGCACCCTTCTCTCCATCGGCGCGAACCGGAACGCATCGATCGACGCAGGCGCATCTGCGAGACAGCCGCAGGCGATGGAGGCGTCGAAGACCTGGTGGGGCTTCTACACGCTGGAGATCGAGCTCAGCTTTGCGCTCGGTCGGCCTGACAGCTTGGGCATGGATGACTACCACAACCGCCCGCTGCCTCCCATGGACGCGTCGGACGTGGACATCATTCCGGGCATGATCGGCCTGGCACGCATCATGCGCGCCATCTCCGTCAAGGTCTACCTCCACCGGCTATCCCTGGCGCAGAAGCTGCAGGGGGCGCTGAATATCGAGATGGAGATGGATGCGTGGGTGGCAAGGTTGCCGGAGGCGATAAGACCGCAGTTCACCAGCGACGTGGGTCGGCATAGTCGGCTGGGAGATCCGCCCTGGGCGTACTACCAACGTCTTGTTTTGCAAATCAGTAAGTGGCAGGCATGCGTGGTCGTTGAGTGCTGGGCTTACGATTTGCAGGGTACTACAATGTCAAGATGCTGTTGCTGCGGCCGTTCATCGTACACGCCTCAAAGTACGATGAGCGTGAACCGAGCCTGGATGACGCGGTAAACAAGTGCACAGACGCCGCCGCCAGCACCATTGACCTCATGTATGAGACTTACAGAGTGCATACCTTCTTCCACACATGGTAAGTTGAATGTTCATTACTGCTACGCTATGCTGGGTTGTATTGACGTATGTAGGTGGTACAACATCACATACCTCACGTTTGCCGCCTCCATCATCCTATTCCGCGCCGTCCAAAGCATCCAGCAACCCAACCCGCAACACGATTACATCCGTTTAATTGAGCAGACCCTCAGCATGTTTGACATCATGCGTGAGTCCGTCGTTGCCTGTAAAACTGCAAAGGTCCTGCGCCAGATGCTCGCCATCCTACGCCAAAGATCTGGCCGCTCGCCGACAGCAGAAGGCATACCAGGCAGCAACCCGAGCGGTCCAAAGCCGAACGCGCCAGAGCAGGGACAGCCCGGGCAGTCCATCGTCGGCGGCAACTTCGAGGTGGCACATCTAGGGCTAGAGTCGCTAGACGGGTGTCTCTGGGACTGGAGTTTCGATTTTAGGGATATCTGGGAGAGCCACGGCGGGGGGTTCCACGGGCTCAGCTAATCACCCGTCGGCCGCCGATTAATAACATTCTTGAAGCTCACCAGCCAGCATGGCCCTCCTCCTCTCCGATCTTTTGCTGTTTCTACTGCTTCCCACCAGAAATGACCTCTTCCAGAAAATCAAACCCCCTCCGCTGCCTGTCCCACACCTCGCCCCCCTTCACCATCTTCCCAACGAACGTGTGCTCCTCCCCCGGCACCTCGATAAACTCCCGCCGCACGCCGCTCTCCTCGAGCTTCGCGTACAGCGCGCGGCTCAGGTGCTCAGGCACCATGGTGTCGGCAGTCCCGTGCACGATGCACGTGGGCGGGAACGCCGGGGTCACGTTCAGCGTGGCGTCGATGGCGGCCCAGTCGGCCGACGGGAAGCACACGTCCAGCAGGGTGCCGCGGGCGATGTGTGCGAAGGCGAAGGAGGGGCGCGGCGGCATGGACGAGGTCGACGACGATGTCGACGACGCGGGCGCCTGCCCCTCGAGCGACACGCCGCCCCGCGTCGGCACGGGCGCCTCGTCGTACACGCGGTCGATGTGCGCCGCCGACGCGTCCGGCGGCAGCCGCGCCGTCGCCACCGGCGCCCGCCAGAACCCGTGCTCGAAGCGCGTCGCCCCGTAGAAGTCGAGGATCGCGCAAGGCGGCTGCCGCACCCCCCAGCCCAGCGCCAGCGCCAGCGTCCCGCCCGACGACGTGCCCCACGCCACCACGCGCTCCAGGTCGGCGGTGATGCTGGGGGCGCCGGCCAGCGCGGCGGCGAGCCCGCCGGAGTGCACCCATGCGAGCGCGTCGCGGCAGTCGGTGATGGGTCCAGTAAGGATGTCGACTTGCGGGCACAGGCGGTGGTCGAGCGAGAGGACGATCCAGCCGCGCGAGAGGCAGTCGGCGATTTGGTCTTTGTTGACCATGTCCGAGTGGCCGAGGATGAAGGCGCCGCCGTGGATGGCGAGGGCTGGCGGGTGTTAGCGGTGCGGACTGGGGGGTCTCGTTGCTTGTGTTTTTGGGGGTTTTGTTTCTCTCGGAGCGGTATTAATGAGATGGTGTTGGCGACGCACCGACGGGGCATTTGGTCTTCCCGGCAGGGGGCGTCTGCGGGACGTAGATGTCGACGTGGATGGTGCAGTCTCCCACGACCTTGTAGGCGCAACGGATGTCCGGTTTCAGTGCCATTGCTCCGCTGTGCGTGTGGCAGTCGGCTGTCGCGGTGACGGCGTTCGATATGCTTCCGGCCTGCGTCTCTCCGCTGTAGGCGGCACGTCCAAAGAAGCAGCGGAGGGGCGCCGGGATGGGGCAACTCAATCGACGGACGTGTCGGAGCTCGGTGATACGGCGCGTCCGCCAGGGCGTTGTCGCGGGCCGGTCGAGACCACTTAAACTCCTCCCAGCACCTCGGGTCTGCTTCTGAAATGTGGGCGTGCGGCGCCGCTCGGATGTTCCGAGCTGGACTCGTGCGCAATTGGGGGGCAGTTCGGCTCCACATGGTCGTGGTTCTGCACGTTATATCTGCGCGATATTGCGGAGCGGTTGCCCCGCATTCCTGAGCCCAGCGATCCGCGGGACGTCTTTCTGTCCTGCTCCAGCCCTGTCCGTCCCTGCACCATGGGAAGCGCCGAGAACCAGAGAGAGGTGCCGCGTCTGGAGCAGCCTCCCACCACCGGCGGCAGCTATGTGATCCCGCAGCTCGAGGGCGAGGTCATCTCCATCCCGGGCAGCAAGAGCGTGTTCCGCATCCTGACGTCGGCCGTGCAAACCGACGACACCATCTCCGTCTTCTCCAGCGGCGGCGCCCTGGCCGACGCCCCGGGCTTCCACCACCACAACGAGGCCCACGACGTCTTCATCGTGACGAAGGGCTTCGTCAAGCTCTGGAACGGAGACAAGTGCAAGATCATGGGGCCGGGGGACTTCGCATACGTGCCGCCGGTGAGCTACCCAGCAATCCTTTCTACAGCTCCACGAACTGCAGCATCATCCACACCCACTCCATAAAACACCCCTTGCCACACCAGCAAGAAAAAAAATAATATTCTTTTCACCATTCACTAACGAACACCAGGGAATCATCCACAACCCGCAACTCCTCGGCCCCTCCACCGAAACCTTCGGCCTGATCACGCCCGCCTCGTGGATCGACTTCTTCCGCCACGTGTCCGAGCCGTACGGCGGCATCCACTACCCAGAGTCCGACGACCGCAACCTCGCCGCGCTCCTCATCCCCAAGGTCATGGCCGCCAAGGGCCGCTTCGACGTCCACTTCCACCCGCACCACGTCGGCGCCCCCGTCTCCGAGTGGGACGCCGACGACGAGACGCTGCCGGACGGCTGCAGCCCGTACTATCTGCGGGCGAACAAGGGCCCCAGGTGGCTCCTGGGCGGCGTGTTGGTAAGGCCGATGGCGGCGACGAGGCAGACGGGGGGGAGGTTTGCGGTCGCGAGTGTCGAGGGGAGTGGGAGGTTGGAGGCGGGGAATCCGTTTGCGAGGGGGATCACGTTTCCGAAGACGCATCACTGCTTGGCGGTGTTGGAGGGCGTTTTGGTGGTCGAGGTGGAGGGCGCGAAGGCGGTGGAGGTGAGGGAGGGCGAGACGGTGTTTGTGGCCGCTGGGGAGCGGTTTGCGTTGAGGTTTGGGAGCAAGTTTGTGAGGGCGTGGAGTTTTACGAGCGGGGATGGAGTGGAGGCCGTAGTGATGGGGGCGGGGAAGTTGTTGAAGGGGGTGGTGTTGCCGGATGAGGCTGATGAGGTGGATGAGGAGGGGTTGAAGTCAGTTTGTGAGGGGCTGGGAGTGTTAATGTAAATATTCGGTCATCTTCAATCACGTTCAAGATCTGTTCAAACTTCTTCGGCCCCTCGCTGATAGAGAAGTATGCATTTTCTTTCATCTCATATAGGGCAATCGCGGCTTAAAGTACTTCCGAGAGGACATTCGTGACTCGTTGACGTTTGATTACGCCAGAGGGCGCTTTGCTGCTCATGCTGCTTCTATAAGGTATCCCATCCTTGTTTCCGCTCATTTCTTTCCGCCTGCTGTGTAAATCCTGCACAACTTGTTCAGTAGAAGCTTTCAACTCTCTTCAGGCAGGATAATTTCAAGGTTTTCTCGTTGAATCCATGGTTACTTACCCCTTCCGCTTTTGTTCAAGTGTTTGTGAGACTTCAGCGTCTCCTACAGGCACGCAGGGCTCCCAACAAGCAAGCCAAGCAAGCCAAGCAAGCCAAGCGGCCCTCAAGGGCCGCTTGCAAGCAGCCAGACCTCCGCTTGGCTTATCAAGTGCTTGACTCGCTTGGCTTGCTAAGCTTACAAGCGCTTGCTAAGCAAAAGTCGTGATGCTTAGCATATTGTTGCGGCTCTTATACCCATAATAGGTTTGGTACGCTCTACGGCTCCGCGCCCGCCGCCGCGCCTACCGCTGTAGCCGGCCTTACTACCCTTGCTACCCTCGCGTAGGCCGTTCTATAATAGATAATGCTTCTTTAAGCTTATCCTATCTATCTATACTTTAAGTATTAGTCCGTCTTAGTAGCTTTTAAAGGCCTTATTATACTAAATACTTAGCTAACATTGCTTAGCAAGCGCTTATCAAGCAAGCGTATATTTCGGCCTGCTTGTCAAGCAAGCGCTTGATAGGTTAGTCAGCTATCAAGCACGCTCAAAACCGTGCTTGCTTGACGCTTGCTTGCTAAGGTACCAAGCAAGCAGTGCTTGTTGGGAGCCATGCAGGCACGTGCTGAGGTTGATCTCGTCGAACGTTTGCCAGTATCCGGTCTTGTCGCTGAGAAAATAATAAGTCCAGTGTTGGTTGAAGAACTCACTATTGAGCCGGGATACCGTGAATCCCTATTAGTGGATGCTTGTTTGTCATTTCTGTCGCCCTCGTCTCTTCTGCTCTTGCCTCTGCCAATCGAAAACTCAGCTGAACTGAACTTGGGAACTCCCAGTCGTTTTTGCTGTGTGAATGATGAAATCTGTAAAAGGAGACATGAGACTCCGTTCTCCAAGTGTTCACATCTACTGTGGTATCACCCGAGAAACCCTTGTCGTAGCTCTTATGGCATTCGAAAAACGAGAGCCAGTCATCTCTTTCGGAATTGGGCGATGCTGAATAGGAGATCATCACAGTGTCCTAATTCGCACTTGGTAGCCATATCAGTCGTTTCCTCACTGTTTCACCAGGGTCATCCGTCCGACGCTGAATATTGAGATGGTTTCGAAGCATCAGATTATTCGAAAAAGGCTCACTGGTAAACCCTGTAGCAATCTCATTTCCTATTGGAAAACGGGTTGCAACCTGGATACAGACCCCGGATACTTAAAATCTCCTACCCCACCAACATAGTAGGCAACACCACAAGCATTCGAGACCAACATCGGCCCCACCTTAACTGCCCCGCGGATGATTCTGAGCGGAATTATACCGCAGGACTTCACCTCACTTGTTGCGACATAGTATATAAGCTGCATCCTACAATTGAATACTCTCTTCTACTCTTGATAAAGTCTCGTCTAGTCTTGAATAAACCCTCTTCTACTCGTACGCTAATATCAAAGTGAGCTCAACACCACCAATCATGGCTCAAGACTTCACCAAACTCGGCAAACTCACCAACTCTCCCGACTCAACCTGGGACATCATCGTGATCGGCTCTGGCTCCAACGGCCTCGTCGCAGCCTGCTACCTCGCCGCGGCGGGCAAGAAAGTCCTCGTCCTGGAGCGGCAGGCCTGGGCGGGCGGCAGCGTCGCCTCGCTCGAGATGGCCTCCTCGGGCTGCGAGAGCGAGCGGCACGCCACGATCTACCAGATGATCCTCGCCAACCCGCTCATCACGCGCGACGAGCTGGGCCTGCGGTCCACGCACGGCCTGTCCTACCTCCCGCTCGACCCCCTCTACGCCGTCGTCTTCGAGCGCGGCGCCCTCCCCATCCACCGCGAGCGCGCCCGCACCCAGGCCGCCATCGCCGCCCTCTCGCCCGCCGACGCCGCCGCCTTCGCCGCCTTCATGCCCGCCGCCGCCGCATGAGCTGGGGCGGTATGTGGAGGGGGTGGCGGAGGGGGTGGTGAGGGAGGCGGCGGCGACGCGGCTGTCGGACTACGCGGTGTTTGGGCTTCATGCGGCGCTGGGTGCGCCGTTGAGGTTTGGGGCCGGCGGGGTGGCGGATGGGGTGGTGATGAACACGGTGAGTCCGGCGAGCATGGAGGCGCTGTTGAGGAGCTATGATGAGCTGGATGCCGGGAGGCTGCCGGCGGATGTGCTGGTGGGCGCGTCGTGCACGACGGCGGTGGATGCGAGTCGCGCGCCGGAGAGGAAGAGCTTGTTTCATGGATCGGTGATGGTGCCGTATGAGTTGGCGGATGGGGGTGCGGCGGCGTGGGACAGGATCAAGGATGACTATGCGCGGCAGGTCTTCGAGTACGTGGCGAAGTTTGCGCCGAGCTTGACGCCGCAGAATGTGCTTTCGTATCATGTTGTCGCGCCGACGGATAGTGAGAGGGACAGCCCGAGCTTCCAGCGTGGGGATATCATGGGCATCGCCATGGATCCAGCGCAGAGCGGGGTCAACCGCCCGACGCGGGCGCTTTCGGATTATCGTGTGCCGGGTGTGAAGGGGCTATATCTGGGGGGGCCGTTCATGCATCCTGGTGGAGGTGTCTGGGGTGGTGGGCGACCTGTTGCCATGACTGTTTGTGCAGATTTGGGTATCAACTTCAGCGAGCTGTTCGAGAAGAAGGAGGGTGCGGTCAAGGCTAATCTCTAGAATAGCACTGTGTCGTGGCCGAAATGGACTGAAGGCGATTTCCTCTAGAATTCTTAAGGTCTCCGTCTAAATCGAGCTCGTACTCGGGTTCTACTCTGGCTTCGGAACAGGTGTCACCTTCTTGACAACCTTGGCCGGCGTTCCCATGGCCACGCTCCACGCCGGAATGTCTTTGCTAACCACCGACCCAGCCGCAATTGTGCATCCCTCACCAATGGTAACGCCTGGCAGGATAATCACACTCCCTCCAATCCAGCAGTCGTCGCCGATAACCACGGGCTTGGCGTACTCGATGTTGTCGCGCCGGCTCTGGACTTCCGTCTCGTGGGTGGCGGCGAAGATGGACACGTTGGGGCCGAACATGACACGGTCGCCGATGGTGACAATGCCGCAGTCGAGGATGGTGAGGTTGAAGTTGGCGTAGAAGCGGTCGCCGAGGCTGATGTTGCAGCCGTAGTCGATGAAGAAGGGTGGCTCAATGAAGGCGTCTTCGCCCTCGACATGGCCGATGATGTCGCGAAGAAGGCCCAGACGGTGCTTCTGGAGGGACTCAAAGTCGGGAGAGGTCTCGATGGGGAAGTGGTTGTTGTACTTGTGGCACCAGGCGCGGGCTTTGAAGCGGGCGTTGGAGAGCTCCGGGACGATAGAATCGTAGCTGCGAGTGGGTTCAGCAATCAAAGCGAGAACAGGATGGCAGTGCGTTCTCACAGCATGCCGGATATCATTCTCTCATATTGCTCGGACCACGGAACATGATTGAGCTGCCTCGCAAGCGCCAATTGGTCGGGTTTCTTTTCTGTGGCGGCCATGATTGAGCTGCGCTGCCGGAGGATAGATTACAGGTGTCCAGAGCTGGGTTTGGAGCTTTCTGAAAGCGGCTGCCGCGTGTGTTGCAGGATGAGGTAGCCTCCGTGGTGCTTCTTAAGCTTCAGATGATGTCTCGCCGAGACAGAGACGAAGCCCCGCGCTATGCCGAAGGCGGAAGTACTCCCAATTGCGCCTGCCCGTGGGGCCGCGGCGAATGACGCAGGCCCACCTGCCTTAGCGCCCTGGACGGCGCCGACATGCAGCCAATGGAATCCTGGCTTGCGGCCACTGCAGTGGCCAACTCACACAATAAACTCGGGCGAAAAACACTGGCGGAGTTGGACACCTACGTAAGTGGGAGTCACTCCTGCATTCATTGCCGAGTTGCAGGTTTATTGATGGCGGCCACGGCGATCAGCGCCCAACCCGAAGAAGTGATGCACATTTCAGAAGAACAAGTAGGCATGCTGAACCTTGAGGAGTGTGGAACACGTCTGGAGAGCGGTCAGTATCACCAATGAAACACGCAGTAGTTGAGCTCTTACCCATTCGTGCCACGGAACATTCCTCCATCCCTCCGGGTTCTTCGGTCTTTCGTCCCAGACTTTGTGGAGCAGTCCAGTCATGGCCTCATGCTGGAAGCCCGTGGTTCGTTTTATATGGTCTATGCACAGGTGCACGTAGTGATACTGATGCGGGGAGCTCGTGTCCGCACCCGCCAGAAAGAGCGGGAACAGTAGACGCTTGTAGAACGGCGAGTCCATGGGCATCTTCGCAGCCACGTCCAATATCGCCTTGACGGGTTCCTGGATCCTGCTATCCTCAGGAGGAACGGAATTGATGGGGTCGGGAAAGCGTCGCACGCGAATTGTGCACGCATTTCGGTACGCTTCGGCTAGCAGTTTCCACTCCGGGTCCTGCGTGGGATATGCCGCCTGATCCACGTCCCAGTTCTGCAGAAAGCTATCCGCTGCATCCAGTATGACTTGGAAGTCTTCGGTGGAGAGGACGCCATTGAAGTGGTCCTTTCCAGCAGACAGCACTTTGCCAATCTCGTAGAGTATTTCTGTCGGACAGCCGACTAGCGTCTCGAGGCTCCAGTCGCGGTCGTTGAGAAGGCATTTCCGCACCTCGTCCGAGTAAGCGAGCTTTTCAGCGCCGCTGAAGCCTCGGAGAGCGTCTAGCCTGCTCTCTTGTCAGCCTAATCGAGACGAGAGGAGACCAACAGTGCATACCATGCTAGACATGAGACGAGGAACATTTTGAATGGGGTTCGTGTTTCGAGAGGACGTTCGGCAATTCTCAAGCAGAGAAACGTGACGCCTGTCAGATGCGCGCCATGGGCAGATATCCCTGAGTCGCACACCTGCCGCTGTCAGTATGCACATGTCGAGGTGATAGCCAGATCCATACATCTTGGAGAACCAGAAGAAGCACGATGACAAGCGTCACTTCCTCTTCTCTCTCGGTCAGCCCAGAGACTTCTTCCTTGAGAAGCAATGTGCTGAGCGACTGGATAGCGGACAATTTGTGTTGAAGAGCGGCAGTGGCGTTCGTCTTGCTCGTATCGGCCTTGGACGAATTGAGATGGTAGGCTGCCAGACCGAGAAGGCCGTGGAGGACTCCGGGGTGCTGGTATGAGAGTGGTAGAACGTATGCGCGGAAGGGATTGAGGGTGCCATCTGTTTTTATTGCCAAGATGTCGCACATGGATGTGTCGACTAGCAGTAATCAGCAGGCGATCTACTGTGCGATTGGGCTCAAAACGGACAATGAACCAGCAGGCGTTGCGCATGGCTGGTGCCCAAGACTTCGTCGACAAGACTTGATCGTTCGAATGAGATGTCAGTGTCCGGGGACAAGGATTGCTCGGGCGAGATTGGATAGGCCAGTGGTGGGACTTCCCGCGAACGGGTCGGTAGATCGCCCAGTGTCGCGGGCGTTGATTCCTGCGAAGTGGGAGCTGGCGGCGCTCTCTGCTTCCTTTTCCGTCTCGCCGTCTGCTGGCTTGACGGGGCTGCTGAGGCGTCACCGACACTGGCAGTGCCCGGCGACGACCCGAATTCCAGGAACTGGAATCGAGGAGGGTAGCCTTCGCAATGAAGGCCCTTGAGGGTGCATCTCTTGCATATTGGCCGCGTTCGATCACATTTTCTGCACTTTTTCCGACACGTTCCACAGGCAGGGTCTGCGAAACTTTAGAATGTCTGCCTGACGTGTCACACCATGTTCACTGACCGAGGCGAGTTGCTGTCAATCTCTTTGACATGCTGGGGCGATGAGGGCGATGACCGCCAGTGGTTCGTCCCAGTCGCGACGGGGACGGCTGGCGGGTTTTCTTCTTTGTGTGGCGCGACAGCTCAAGTGGGGCGCAAGTCGCAGGCAGTGTCTTGCGAGAAGCGGCAGAAGTGAAGTCGGGTGGATGAGTCGGCAGCAAGGAAAGGCGCAGGTTGACGGCAGGATCGTGGCGCCAGCACCGTCGAAACGGTGGTGCGCTCGGCGCAATTGAGGGGAAGGCCGTGTCCGCCGGGTACCCTCCACGCGGACGCCACTCTGGCCCCGATGTTGAGTGATATTATGAATCACAGCTGCAAAAAAAACGTCGAACCTAAATTTCGTTTTTATCATGACGAATCCAAGATCTGCGCTGATGACCCCTCAATAATCCTTTGGTCGAACGCCTTCCTTCAACTCCGGCATGAGCGCGTAAATTGGATCCATCTGCTCAACCCAGCCGCCCGCAGGATCACTCATTGAGTAGCCCATGAAGTCTTGCACTGGCCGTTCATGTTTTCTTGCAACCTCCCGAGGCACTGCCAAAAACTGGTTTTCTTCCTGGCGGAGATAGCCTCTGACAGAGAAGGTGGAAAACACAAGCCGCTTCTCATCTTTGGTGATATTGTTTCCCCCGCCATGGTATGCCGAAGCCAGCATGATGAAGGCATCGCCTTTCTCCATGTCCGCAAAGATGCATTGGTCCACACGTGGAGGCGTGTCACGGTCATTGCCCCTGGGAGGTCATCTCAACAGCGGTCGTGACGGTCGTTGAAAAGAGTTGACTTACCAAAGATGACTACGGGGAATGAACTGAGTGCCTCCATTTTCCTTGGTGACTCTGGAGCCTGCGACAAACATGCCGATGGCAGACTCTCGATTCCTGTCACGTTCGTCATCCCATTCGTCGATCTCCTGGTGAATGTTGTGGCTGATGTAATCGTCCCTGTGCAGCGGCTGCGCCTTTCCGCCTGGACCAATCCTCATGGCAACGCAGGAGTGCACCTGAGGCTTGGACACAGATTCCTTCCTCTCGTCGCCCCACCAAAACCAGCTCCGAGTTGTGAGAAAATGATCGATCACCTGCTGGTACAGCGGGTTCATCAATTGCGTCTTCACATACGTTGGGCTCCTCCAAACCAACGCAGACGCACGCTGAGTTTCCTCTGAATCTTTATTAAGAAAGTTTCTTCAGTGATGGACGGACAGCAGCTTACTTGGGAAGAACGACCCATCCCACTCAACGTCGGAATCGAGAGTCTCCCGGACTTCATCGTGAGCCTTATCTACGTCTTGGGTGGATATCAGCCCTTTGACGAAGACACCGCCATCGCGTTTCAGCAAGTACAGAATGTCCTCGAGTGGAGCATTGGCAGGGACTTTCTGGACGTCGGGGCCGTACTCTTTTGCTGCGGACGGCATGATTGACAGAATTTTCGTGATGCAGCCTACTGCTCGAGCCAGCCTAACGGAATCCGTTGCGAATTTATGTTCTGTTTGGTGCCGGGGTGCAGTGGGGACGTGCCATCGGCTGTCACAAACCACATGTGCTGACGGAGGGCTCGTACGGCTCGAAGCCCGAAAAGGAAGAAGAACCAACCCGCCCCGCTCTAAACCCGAAGCGGAAGAAGGACGAGCGGGGCGGTGCAAGCCCGGCCGCCCTTGCTCCAGAGAGCCGGAGATGCGCCGGTGGTGCTCCGCCTCACAAGCAGCAATCCTTGCCGGCCTGCCGAACTTTTGCACAATTGTACATTGCCTCATCAGGACATCTCGCCAGCGGTGCGCTTGAGGACTCTGCCACTACGAAGGTCTGGTGACATGGCGTCAGCGACGCGACCCTCGTAGCATCTCGGCACGTGACTGAGTGTTCCAAAAAGGAAATACTCCCAATTCCAAGACGCAAACAGCACCACCAAGAGCATCAGCGGAACATGCGACCTAAAAACCCAAGAAATAAAAGTGGCCCCAAGTTCTTGGACGTTACAATGCAGATATAAACGCCGACTCCGGTTGATGACCCCTACTCCACCCTCGCTCTTCCACGTATTCTCCGCCACCCGCCATCCGTCCTCAACTCCCACGGCACCAACTCCACGAAGCAACTTGCGCCATGTCCACCACCACCACCACCGCCGCACCAACACCCAAAAACCCCCCACCCTCCACCTCCCACCCCAAACCAACCCCTTCCCCACCCTTCACCCTCACCTCCCCACCCGCCAAAGACATCTGGCGCAAACCGCCCACCACCAACAAATTCGACGCCCCCCTCTCTCCCCCGCACCGCGGGCCCCTCCGCTCCTTCCACCGCGCCGCCCTCACCATCGCCCTGCCCCCTCCCGCCGCCCTCACCACCTACGACCAGGGCACCCTGCTCCTCGCCATCACCCGCCCCGGCGCCGCCCTCTGCGACGCCGGTCCGGCCGCCCGCTGGGTCAAGACCGGCATCGAGATGTGGCGCGGCCGCCCGTGGCTGAGCACGGTTGCGTGCGAGCAGTGGGCCGACGCGAGTCTGGTGCCGCTGGGGGGCGGGCCGGCGGCGCGGGTGGAGGTGGAGAGGGGGGAGGGCGGGGGCGGGCTGTGGGTGTGGGTGTGCGGGGAGGGGGGGACGCGGGCGCCGCTGCGGGAGGTGTGCTGGTTTTTTGCGGAGGAGGACGAGGGCGAGTGGGAGGTCAGTGTTGCGGCGTGCGCGGCGAGGCCGCTGGGGAGCGAAGGCGGGGAGGGGCTGGCGGTGGGGTTTGAGGGGTTGGAGGTGGAGTGGAGGTGAGGGGGGATCGAGTGGTGGGTGCGGGTGTGGCTTTGTGGTGGGTGCGTTCTTCATTGCTCGCCGGCTCTGGATGCTTCGCTCGGCTCGTTTCCTGACTTTTCTGGAGCTTGCTCGCTTCCTGGCAGTCTTCGCCGGGAAATGAGTGCTGTTGCGAGCAGCCCGATAGCCGAAAGGATGGTGCACAGAATCCACAAGTTTCTCAGGCTCGACGTAAACGCGTCTTTGACCGCGGCCTTCTGCCCAGCATCTCCTACCTCCCGAATCATCTCCACGTTCGACGTAGCCTTTCTCCCAACAAAGGCTTCTATGAGCTGAAGTGGTAGGCCGACCGCCTCTAAACGCGCGGCTTGCGTTCCCATCCCCGCTTGGATTACTGCGCTACCAATCACTGTAGCCATAGCAGTTGATAAGTTGTGGATGTAGCCAAACGTCGATGTCGCCGTGCTGACATCCTTTTCTGGTACGTTTGCGTGGATTGAGATAAGAGGAGGCGCAAAGGTTAGTCCGATGCCAATGCCAGCTAGTATTTCCATACCGATGATCATGGAGGTGGAAGTGTCCGACTGCAGTGTGATGTAGAGACCATTGCCGATCGTGACCAGAAGCATTCCAGCGTAGAGAATGAAGCAATATTCGCCCGTACGGTGGATAAGAGTGCCGGATGTAATAGCTGCGAGGGCTTGGACCAGGGTAAGCGGGAAGATAAGTAGGCCGGAGCGGGTGGGAGAAGCTTCTTTAGCAGACTGCAGGTACAACGGGAGATAGTATTCAGCAGCCATGTAGACCTGAATATTGATTAGCTGAGGCTTGAATGATCCCAAAGTGCCGGCACAAAATCTTACAAAAGCTTGTGTGAAGTTAACCACGAGACTTGCCACGTTCGACAGGTTATGGAACAGTCGAAGTGGAATCAATGGATATTTCGCCTTCTTCTCGCTCCAGTAGAACAAACCAATAGTCAGAAAGCTGAGAACAAGAAGGGATACGACTGCCGGTGATGTCCAAGGCAACACATGGACGCCGAGATCAATCCCAAGAAGGAACATTAAGGTCATAGCCAACAGTGTTGCTGATCCGTACCAGTCTACTGCTCTCAAGCCTTCCAGAATGTCCGTTTTTGGTTCATGTGTGTCAAGGAAGGTCATTATTAGCAGAAAGGCGACTCCGGAAGTAGGCAAATTGATCCAGAATATCCACCGCCAGGATATGTGCTCTGCCAGCGCTCCACCAAGTACTGGACCCACTCCACCAGCCAGCGCCCACATGAGTTCTGTTAAGCCAAGGAAGAGACTACGTCTCCGTATGCAGAAAATGTCCGAGATGATGATTGTTGGAAGTTGTAGAAGAGCTCCTCCTGCAGCACCTTGCATAGCACGGCCAGCAATGAGCATCGCCATGCTACTTGAAAGTGCACAGATGGCAGAGCTGCAGAAGAAAATGCCAATGTTGATCAGGAAGATGGGTCTGTGGCCCCAGATATCACTGAGCTTGGCCCACACTGGTGTTGCAGATGCCTGGGCGAGGAGATATGCGCCGCCGATCCAAGTGTAACCGTCGGCAGAATGGAAGGTCGAGGCAATAGTTGGTATGGCCGTCGCTGTGATGGTCTGGTCGAGGGCTGCTAGAAACACCGAAAGCTTTGGCATATCTTAGCTTAAATCCAGAACGGTGACGTGAGCCATGGTTTACTGACGTAAAGTGCACATAGAATCGCTGCCATACGCAGTGCACTTCTGTTCTGTGCTATTTCTTCGACTTTCCTGAGAGATACTGCTTCGATGGTTTCTTGTTTTGAGCCTGTGCAGGCGAGGCTTTCTTGAGATGCGTCATCTGCGCTGGAAATAGTTTTCTCGGCAACGACGACTTCCTTTTCTGATGCCATTTTGTGGTGAGGGTGTTCAACGGTTCTCGTGGCAAAGTAAAAGACACGGGTAAGGGCGAAAGTCTGCCAAGAGAGGCACAGTATCGTGTGTGTGGTCAGTTTGACGTGTTCCGTAGATATTGTTCTCGATGAACGGTATTTTGACGTAAAACCTACCAGTCCGCATTAAGCGCGCATATTTATTGGGGAAAAATGAAAAGGCACCTGTTTTGCAGAGAGTTGGGGAAAACAAACTTCCCTCATGTGGCGGACACAAAAGCTATTTGAAGCCCACTTTATGAGGCTCTTTCCACAGGGTGAACCAAGTGTTTGAAGCCAGCTCAGCCACATCTGGTTCAGCATTGCCTGTAAAAAGAGATCTGGCCCAATCTATGGCGCTTGCAGGCGGCGCCCCGAGGCGAGGGAGCTTTAGTGTTAAGCCAAGCGCACCGTAGGGCTGGCTAGACCCCGGTCTATTAGTAGCGCAGCTAAGCTAACCAAATGTATTTTAAGGTGGTTAAAAATGAAAAATTAAAATAAAGTAGAGAAGTGAACAAACCTTTCCTTCTATAACGAATTATATACTAATTTTAGTTTCTCTTCTACTTATCTAAGGGAAACTAAATACCAGGCCGACGTACGGCAATGGCATGAGTATCTCATAATGGGCTGTCTTTCGGACATGCGTGTCAGTAAAGCCTTGACATGACTGCGACTCGATTTTTGCTTTCGTTGGCGTGTGTTGGAGCGAAACTAGCTTTAACTTCTTTTTAAAGACGCTCACGCTCGGAAAAGACTGCGTGCCGATAGAGGAACTTGTCAGGCTTGCCAACTTAGACCGTCTTGTGAGCCGGGTGGACCGTGTCTACGGATAGACCATGGCACAGGAGATTAACGCCATACTCCGCGTGCAATCCACTCCCATCAACGGCACCATCACCAACCTCAATGCCGCATATAATAGACATGATCGACTCTTTAAGCGGCGCCGTCGTTGTAAACTGGCAGCGCCTCTTTAGAGCCTAATAGCGACACACATCCTCGAGGGTATACTTCTCGCAATGGCGCTTTGCGCGGGGCTGTACTTTTAGCTAACGCCGGAGGCGCGCATCCTACCTAAGCCTTAGAGACCCGGGTAGTGTAGCGGTGAAGATGAACCTCTTCACTACAAACCAGATCATTCAGAGGATGCCAGAGAATAACGAGGAGATCCATAGCGCCTTTAAAGGAGAGATAATAAGTCTGGGGTGGTGGGATAGAGGCAATGGGCGAGGTCCTGGGTCAAGGTCGGAGGTACGGAATTAATATTGGGGAAAATTTGCAAACTACAAAGTCTTTTCAGATGAACAGAAACACAACGTTCCTATATTTCTAAGCATAATCTCGCTTGTTAAATTTGCGAGCTAGTTAGTATTGAGTCAGCGAAAGCAAACGTATGGCCTTTGTGTGAATTCCTTTGTGGCCATAGATACAACCCCTTACTACCCCCCCCCCCCCCCCCCCCCCCCCCCCCCCCCCCAAGATTTAAAAGACATGCAGTTAGTGCAACGGAACGCTGTGGTATGACTGGCTCCCAGAGTAGATGACACGGCTGCACTATGCAAGGGCACTCAAATGATAGATCGGCTTGAAGACCGCACGCGGCACCGCTTGCTTGCCGAGACGGCACGTAGCGTCGCTCTTAATTAGGCTCGCTCCACAACAATTCAATGCTCCTGGAAAACCACATGGGCGTAACCTCCCAATGGCTTCCTCGCTACCCACCTTTAATTCAACCTCTCCTCCCGCCTATGCTCTATCCTTTAGGCCAATTGTGAAGCTGTAAGGGTAACTGCAACAGCCGGTCATTGAAAGTTGAGTGATGGAATTTATCCTCAGATCGCTGCCTGGATGTGGCGACTGCCTCGAGCCTCAGACGTCCCGATTTCCGACCAAGCTATGTCGTCCAGGCACAACAGTGCTCACCCTTTCGAGGTAATATCGCATGCCCGACTGATATAACCGGAATCTCACCCGTATCGTGCCTCAGGATTTTGCATTCGGCTGACGTTGAACAGTCAGCGTCAGCATGGGCGGCAAACACGTATCCTTTCGCGTGTCGCGGAGGATTTTCCATACCAGGGCTGCCGATGTCTCTCACTCACTTAAATGTAACCCCATAACCACACACACGGACGTCTTTTCCTCTTTTCTTCAGCCTGATCCTTTTCTATTGTCAAGGTCTTCTCATAACATTCCACCAAAAGAGCTTGGATTTGCGGATATAGGACGTTTCGGATAGCGTACGACTAACACTGCGGTATCGACGGAAACTACGAGGAAAAGAGCTCGCGGAAATCAGTAACAAGCTCAGTTCGCATTGCCGGTAAATACCCCTCTCGTGCTCAACGGGGGGTGTCGCCTCCAATATCCATCGCCACGTACCGCTTCTGGGCGTTTGCGTTCCGGTGCTCTCGTGAAGGCCGTCGAACTCACAGTGCGCGTTGGGTGAACCGGAGGGGTTGCAACATCCTGTGGTGAGGATCAGTGGAGACAGGTTATGTTGGAGGCTGCGTGAGGGCGGAGAAAAAAATTCTGCGCTGGATATCTACGTCGCACAAAGCCATACGCCTGCAGAAACCGGGAATCACCCCCGCCTGCGGCAGGCGCATTACCGAACCACACTTGCCCGTTGGACACCCGGCCCCTCTCTGCGTTGTACGCTGAAACCGCACATGCGCTGGCAAATGGCCTCGAGTCCTTCTCTGCCACCCAGTGACACAATGAGTGAGCGCTCGTGCGGTTACTGGCGGGATCTTGCCGCAAGAGACACTCAGGCACGACGCATCAAATACAGGGTGTATGCGAGGGGGATATTCTGAAGAGTCGCCTGTGCAGAAGTAAAATCCCGCGCGGGCTTGCAAAGCCATTCGACCATTCTGCCCTTCTCTGAGCCCCGACACGTGCGCGGTCAAGCAGAACGCACGTTCCGCCGCCCATGAGAGGTGGGGCTGTGCAAGCACACAAATCGTCCATCATAGCTGCAAGCTCAGGTTCCTGTCTTACTTGCACACCGACCGCCCTCCCGCCAGCAGCTACAACATCCTTCGCCTGCGCCGCACACTCGTTCCGCGCTTCAAGACTGCTATCGACTCTGCCCTGCCTCTTCCTGCAGCATACATCGGTTGACACTGTTCGCCTAGTACGTGCCCCACATCACCGAGGGGCAGCTGGCGTTTCTGGCAGCATGCACTCGCAACTCGGTCCTTCTTGTCCGGCTCTGATCATGCTTGCTCTAGTCTAGATCACGCCCGCAACTACACCGGCACAATAGCACGCTATTATCGTCTACAATGCCGCCCCAGTCCCCACTAGCTACCTCTGGCACTGAGGAATCAGAGACGGCCGCTCCCGACAAACACAAAAGCATTGTGATGAACATGCTTCGGGCCTACCTGGCCCAGACAACCGGCGTGAGTCAATCTTTGTCTATCACTGGGTCTTACCAGATGCTGATGAAGCATGAAGCTGTCCGACGACTCCTGCCGCATCGTCAACATTGCCTACAACGAATTTCCCATTGTGTCCAGCGAGACAACCGCCTACATTAGCGGTACCGAGGAGGATGTACAAGTCATCAACGCTCCTAAGTCCGCATCCTATGACTTGAGGAACATCGTCCTGCTTAAAGTAGAGGCAGCTCGTCCCTTCGAAGACCATATCGTTGCAGTCACGGGCGATATTCGCGTCAGATCTGGCTATGGGGAATGGCACAGAATGTCCATTTCCGGACAGATGTCCGCCAACCTCTGGATTAAGGACAAGCACTGCCGGAACAAGCGGGTCCACTCTGTCAACAAAGATATGGAGAATGTTGAGTTCTGGATCCTCGACCAGGGTTCAGAGACCTTCCCCCACGAGTCGTTTGTGAATCGTACATTCACCGTCGCACACGAATTAGACAAGCCTACTACCGGAGCTCTGGTGCTTTGCCGTCAAGGCTTGCGTCGGTCTCTCCCCGAGATCGCAGATGGTGAGCAGCAACAGAATTCTCCAGACTTGCAAGAGATTGCTAATCCTTAATAAAGATGTCACAATCGCTGCTGCGTTTGTGCGCCAGCGGGACATGGTCGCCGCCGAAGCTGCCAGGCTCGTGCGCCTGAGAGGAAGTTGGGTTCGGCCATGAGTGTAAAAAGAGGCATGTTCATATGGCGGTGTATGAAAGCTGTGTCTCTGTCCAAACGTGGAAGGGGTAGATTTTACGTTTGTTCCCTTATCTTCCATCTTTCCTTTGTTCTTTGTTATATGAGATCCCGTGTATTCAAAATACCCTTGGTGATGTCTTACCAAAGCTAATAAAATGACAACAATAATTATACTTTTTCAACCTTACATCTTACTCAAAAGATATGCATTACGTGGGAAAATCGACACTAGTCTCATGGTGCGTCATAAGCAATTTTCATAGGCGACGTGCTCGTGTATTTAGGTTTAAGTCTAACATGTATGTTATTCATCACAACGAGACCATACAGTATCGTAGCCTAATGCAAGCGATGAAACAAATTTTACTAAACGATCGACATATGTTGCTCCAGATGATGTGTACGAACTACAAACCCATTCTTTACTTTGTTATAAAGACGACATTTACTGCGGCGAAAGCCGCCGCGACGGCAAATACTTCGGCACGCTTGACAGACGTCCACCAGGTCAGCAGCACCGCAAGTACAAAATTGAAGACGGCAATCAGACCGAGGCTGAGCCCGCGCACCTGGACCGCCTCGACTCGTTGTAGTGCCACCATGGATACTACGGGGAGCATCGACGCGACTCCGCTGGTCAATACGAACGTCAACCGGTGTATCTTCCTGTCATTAACGACGACTGTTCCGCTGCCATCTCCGTTACCTCCAGCTCTTCCCCATATGCACTTGAGCCATCCTTCCTTTCTGCTGTGCAGCCTCTTGACAACGCGGTTGACGACAAACTGTGTCAGGCTGTCTGACTCGGGCCGCGGCAGCAGCGTTATGAGGTCTCCTGCGGGCCTACGCTCGAAGCCCTTGACGATACAGCCCCATACAGCGTGGTCTTGGCCAGTGAGGCCCCTGCCGTTGGCCATGTCGGTCGAGCGTAGGTATTCTTGAATGTCGCGGAGGTCATGTATGCTTGGCTCGCTAGCGGAGAGTATTTTCATTGTTTGGATGACGGCATCATCTGCATAAGGAGAAAGCAAAGCAAATCAGTAGACGTGGCGTTTGAATCAGCTCTCTACTGCGGTCGGATCTCTATTGGAGGGGCAATATGGAGTCATGTAGCGGCACCAATAAGTGCAGGTACACCTTGGGACTTACTGTATATCCGCAGCTTCTTCTGAATAGCCTCCATCGTACGCCATTGCAAGCAATTATGCCCCTCCTCCTCTTCCTGCTGCTGTTGCTGCTGCTGCCTTTCCTCCTCTGCTACTACTGCATTCTCCTCTTGAGATATCGACTGGCTCAACGAAAACCAGTTGGTCGTGTAATTGCGCCTCACGTTCGCAGTTCCATGTGCAAGGGCGTCTTCCCGTTCGAACCTGTGCAGGTCTTGCTCGAGGTACACTAGCTCGGCTTGCATGTAGAGCAGGTTGCGGATATTGAGCTTGGCAAAGCTGCGGAAGATGCACGTTTCGGGCATGCTGGCCATGTGCTGCGTGAGATTGGGGTAACCCGCTAACAGTGCCTCTTCGCTAGTAACAGATTGTTGCTGGTCGTTCGTTGTTGTTGTTGGCCCTCTTGTGGTGTTTTGTAAAGCGAGAGAGGATTGCAAGTTCGGTGCGAGAGGAGCGGCAGCTTCAGGCACCTCTGATTCATGGGTTGAGGGGCGCAATGGCGGCAGCTGCATTGATGCTGCCCAGGTTGCAGACTGTTGCGACGCTGGTGCCGTTGGCCCTGCTGACGGGGAGGCATATGGCGTAGGTGCGGGTAATACACTGCCGTCTGGTTGCCTTATCTGATGTGTTTGCGATGGCTGATTTGAAGTGGTTGCGTGCGATTGTCTGGAAGAAGACCACGGCATGCTGTTGGTCGATGTCGCTGCTCCATACTCATCAGCACTGGTGCCCGATCTTTCACCTTCGCGCCTGGCTCCTGAAAGCGACAGACGGGTAAGTCCGATGGCTGGACTCCTTTCTCCATCTCTGGAAATGGGCAGACTTGGCTCTGACTGGGAGAATAAATCTCGCAGCATGGTAAATTCCTCTTGTAGAAAAAAAAAGCGGTAAGCGTTAGAAGGCAGCAAAGAAAGCTTAATACAAGATAGCATAGTCCATAATGCTGTTTTCAACAATTTGTACATCGATATATCATCATGGAAAGTTCAGCCTCGCGATGAGGAGCACTTCGGGTGATGAACTGTACTATGGAAGGCGCATACCTCATGCATGCAGAGGCCGCAGCATGCTTGCTGCCGGGCTTCGAGCTTTCCTTGCGAGTGAAGTTCAGCTCGCTTCACAGGAATCGCGGTGTGTTGCTGCCATGATCGTGATTGGTATATTGAGATCATGCATTTAGTGGCTGGGCTGGGCGTTTTTCTGAGCAGCCTTCATATGCGGTTCCGAGCCGGTTAGATAGGACGGATGATAAGTTTTGGGAGTCTGTCCTAGCATCGGGAGCATGATTGCAAATCTCATAAAAAATTTTCTATCAAATGAAAGCTAGGCGGCAATCATCTGAAGTGTTTCAGAGCGAATAGAAGTACTTTGGAGAGGAAGAATGTGTGATTTCGATGGTAATTTGGGGGATGTAAAATCGGTACGGAGATCCAGAAGACATCAGATTGAGTATACCGATGCTGACGACTGCATGGTGAGTATTGACGCACGTCAGTGAGTAAGCCACTCGAGGGTTGGCTCTGCCTCGGTACTGGATGAGGCGAGCGTCTGCCAGCTCGGCAAGACGTTGTGCGACCATCCATTATGGAGTTCTCAGTGTCGCCCCACATGCCCCAACAGACCCTGTCGCCCAATTGTTGCTGGTTACGAAACGTTAGTTGTAAGATGCTGAACGGACTCTGACCTATTGGGACCCGCATAGTCCATTCATTCCTGCAAGCCACCTGCCGACATCCCAAATTTGTACTATACTGGCTTGCAAAAATCAAGCTGAAAGACCGGGCGCTAAGGGTCTGTGCGAACAGCGCTATCCAGGAGTGAGTCGCAGGGGAAGGAGGTTGTCCATCATAGGGGTTTTGTTCCACTTATGAGCTAGTTGAGGGAGCGGATATGCAGTTGAAGTGCGTGGTGCCAGAGCGCGAGGCCACCCGAGAAATGCCGTCGAGTCTTACAAGTGGCTCAAAGGCGCAGCATGCAAGGCTGCAGCTAACCGCTGTACCCATGTCGTGGCTGTGGGCTGCGGAGGTCTGGAGGCTGCACCGGGTGCCTGCGGTCAGCGATAACAGAGTAGCATAGCCTTGCTCATTGCGCCTTGCGAAACAACTCGTGCCCTAAACATGGGTCATCTGCACATCGCCTAGCTCGTTCACTGTTACACAAGAGAGCAGGTTTGTAAGAAGCAAGCCGCCATATTACTGTGGACGTCGCTGGGCGGCGCTGGTTTTCATCATTTCCGTGACAATACCACCTCAAGCTAATGAAGGAACTACATTTCTTCTCACTGCCCAAACGTTGTCTCTTGTTCGAGAATGTTCCTTCCTTATTCTATCCGGATACTATCATGTGTGCGTCCATACGACCCCTCGTTTCATATAGACGGTCGAACGGTATCGCGAGGCTGACATCTCCTACGATATGCCCAGTACAACCCACCAAGCCGTCGCATCCAACTCTTCGGGCGATCAACGAAGCTACGGATAGCTAGCGTTGTGAAGAATAGTCGAACATGCAGTCTCATAAGCCAGGAAACAGTGGCAGCGTTGCAGTGCGACATGACGCCTCAGCCGCGCACACTACGGCTAAACGGCCTTGACTTAGAAGTTTTGGGAACAGTTGTATTGGAATGGAAGCTAGAAGGATATGAAAAGACGGAAATAAGCAACTTCTGGGTTCTGGCTGATCCGAATCCGCCGTTCGACGTGGCCTTCTCCAAAGAACTTGCAGAGAGTTGTGGACTGCTGTCGTACAGAGTAAGCCTATTGAGGCGGATGCCGAGGACTATATTTCCTGGCTAACTTTAAGGAAAGGGGAGTTGGTTTCGGGATTTTATCTACTGGCTTCGAAATCATTGCTTTCGGAACGCGAGAGCGTCAGCACTGTCGGGTTCGACAATAGCGGATCCAAGCGACCTCGAACCACCGACTCATGCCAGCTGGCACAGAAGACGGAGGACTGATTCTTGAAGCGTAAGCTGCAACCACAATATTCTTAAATGAGGGCAAGACTGCAACGGTGTCTTCATTCGAGTGAATAGTACATAGTTTGGCTGTCAACGGGATGCATACACCAGAACTGCCCGACGCCATGGTCTTTGAGTTTTCTTTGTAAGTCCAGCAAATCGATTGTATATTACGAGTCATTCAAGATGGTGAATATAAAAGGCTTGAAGTTCACGATTAACATGTCATTTCAACCCAACTGATGTAAATTGCCGTTGGATCTTCCCCACCAAATCGCTCTCTGTAGGTGCGACGAACGGCTACTTTGCCCTAGATGCTTATATCCTTATTACGCCTGGTGTATCATGAAGCGCACAGTACTTTGCATGGCGGCAAAGTGATGCTAACATTATGCTGATGCCCTCACAAGCGTCAGTTGCATTTCGCTTCCTCGCTACATCATAGTCTCCTACTTGTTAAGTCGTTGCCTCTATTGCTTTTGTTTTTTTGAGAAACCAACATTGGCCGCATGGAGTTGCTTTTGGTCGATTCAGAGGGCCTTTCCACACAAGAAAGCTAAAAGTAAATAAACGGTAGCGGGGTAGACTTCTGATATGGCACCATCGTTAGACAACCCCGCCTACGGCATGTGGCAATCATTGATTGGACTTGCGCGACCTTTACTAGTATCGAGCTGTATTCGTACGAATTCTCTAAGATATACGATCTATTCTAGGCAGCCTTGACCTACTTTTCAGGATTCGGAAAATGTCTATGAGCTTTTGAACCTGAAACAACATTGTGAGCACGAACGACAACAGCCATCAAACCGGCCACGTATAAACCAGCCATTCACAACCCGCGCACGTACTTAGATTTACCGAAATCTAGTTTCTACCATCTAAAATCCATCAAAGAACGATTTAGTTCTACGGAGTTCTACATTATGTTAAGATATATTTATTTATTGGTCGAAGCCATAGTACCTACAGGGCTCTTAAACTTACCTTGTTAGGGCAACCGTGATCAAGAAGGAGGTTTGCCTATCAGGCTGCCCTGCATTGCACAGCGTGGTGGTGGCCCGGTATGAATCTTCTTCGGGGGCCTTATTGGCGCAATTTTTGATGGCTTTCATTTCATGGACATCCTTTTCGTTGATGCCTTTGCCTTGCGCGGGGTTTCGAGGAAGAGATGTCCGTGGTACGGGCAACATATCGGATCGGTGTGAGTGCTGAGTTTCAAAAATATCTGAGAAATTTGTATGGGTGAGAACTCGATGATTCTGTTCGACGGCTCAGCGTGTTGTTGCTGCTTTCGTTAACGGGTGTTGTTTTTGACTCGGGTAACGTGTGTTATATGCAAAATTGCGACGTGTGCAACGTCCCACCAACGTCGATGCGTGGAAAGCGGCTGTAGCTGATTTTATATCCAATATTTTGTGTTGCTGTAGTCGAGGTTAGAGGCTTAATTTGCGCCAGCTAGTCGGATGTCAACACCCGCGATTACAAGTATAACGCTAGGCGCGTCGCACGCCGTCTTCTATCCGTTAGCCACTCAGCCGGCTTTCTGTGAACTGCAATCGGTCGCCCACTTGTAAGATAGCCTGACTTCACGGGAGTCGAGACGGTGAATCGACAATTGGTGAAAATGAGGACCATGAGGGAACTCCCAGGCCAGGTCAAGGCAATTTGCGACTTCGTTTCAAGGACCCGGAGCCTCGTAGGGCAGGAAACCGGTTCTGGACGCTGCCGATATCAAAGTCAACTTTCTATCTTATTAGCGGGGCTCTGCTGTTCAAATTTAATTTAATTGTGAAATTCCATCTTTACATTCTAGTAAGGTAACAAGAATATTTAGATTTCGTACAATCACCTCGCCAGTCCAGACCCCTTAGTCAAAGATCCTTTCTACTATCAGTTGGTATTATAGGAAAAACACTAATATATCGACTAAGGATGAGAAGGAATTGTTCTATTTGTCTTTCTGAATCCCAGAAGTATGTAACCATTTCGTGAGCAATCGAAGCACAATCACACATAAGCAGTATTTGCTTCCAAACATTAATCAAAACCGCTACTTCGCCGCTAAAAGCACCGGAATACTAATTTAAAACTTCTTTCGAACATGCTGGGGCACTAGCTACACTGAAAATGGAACGACGATTAAGGATAGCGCCCGGATGGGCAGAGAGAATGAGATGTTGGAGCTCCCATTGACATCTGTGACAATTTTGCTTGATGGCTCTAGCATCGCAAGCTTCCCTGCTGCTATTAGACGGCCGTACTCCTCCTCAGTTGGTTCCATCGGAGAGCCCATGGCCAACCACGCAGCATACGAATTGCTGTGTTCCTCATCAACGCGAAAATGGCCTAAGGTTGCTGATGTCCTAGACGCCAGTCCTTGTATGTTGAGCTCAACCTGGGCATCTTCAAAACTCGTGTCGTTGTCATGGTAGTGCCAGACCAGGATGTAAACCCGTTCCTCATCCCCACTGGCCAATACACCAACATCGGTCTGACCTCTAATACCGCCATCGAGGACATCATCCAACAGTACTTGTCCATCGGACTCCGCTTCAACCCGCTCTCCCGTCATCATCCCCAGCATCCGATGTGCGTTAAGTACCGGCTTGTTAACCCCCTGCGTAGCCAGCACGCGAAAGCCATCAAAATACGTCGTCTCGTCAAATAGTTCCGTCTCCTCATACTCAAACGCCCACGTCAGCGCACCTTGGAGATTGACGCCCCGCCTATCCGCAAGATCCAAGGCACGCACAAACGTCGCAACCGTATACGACGGATACAGCAGCCCATTCCGGTACCCATACTGCGGCGTCTGGCACGCCGCACAGCCATCTGGGTCGAACTCACCCATGATAATGGGTATCTCGCGTAGCTCCGGGTACCCTGCAACAACACCGAACGCGTCGTCGATCTGGCGCAGCTGGGTGGACAGGTTCATCTGGACGTAGCCGTCGGTGCCGGTTGTGTTGATCCAGAGGGGCGCGCCCTTGGCGTGGAAGGAGACGAAGTCGAGCGGCGTGCCGGCTGCGCCGGTGGCGTGGTTCTGGCCACGGAGGCTGTGGTCCAGGAAGGCGGCGAGGTAGCCTTCTGCGGCGCCGCCGGCCACTTCGCAGCCGCCGACGCGGGCGGTCGGGAGGGCGCGGCGGACGCCGGCGATGGCGTGGTCGTGGAGGGCGAGGAATTCGGCGCGCGTGCCGTTCCAGTCTGTGAGACTCGTGAGTTGGGGGTTTTGTCTATTGGAGGGCAGACTGTCTGTACAGTTGATGTTTGGTTCGTCTGTTTGGCAGGTTAGCGGGGGGACTTGGTGCGCTGATGATGAGGATGCTACATACTCCAGACTTCCCAGTACCAGGACTCTACTTCGGCCTGTCCGTATTTTTCAACGCTGTGTTTGGTCCATTGGTACACTAGCTCTTCCCATTTCTCGTAACTGGTTGGTGTGCTAGACCAGCCAGTGTAAATAACATCGTAGGGTGAGGTTGGTGTAAAATTGAAGAAGTATGGATGTGGGTGAGACGACAGTACCAGCGGCATGAAGCCGACCTGCACGTACGGCTTGACGCTTGCTGAGAGGTAGGAATCAAATATACGGTCCACAATTGTCCAATTGTAGACTGGGTTGCCGTCTGCATCTTCGGTGTAGGCATTGGTGCTTCCCCACTTCAATGCGGGCACGCCGACAGTACTTCCATTGCCGGTGGTCAAGAGGTTGTGTGTGCGGAAATACGTCTGGGCCGGGCCAAGGCTCCCAAGCTCGGAAAGCAGTGCGTGTCCGTCCGGATAGTAGGCGAAATTCGGCTCATCGCAGCCAAAGAAACGATTGATTGCTGTCAACGCGCCGAGCCTCTTTGTGGTGTTGACGGATACGTGGACAATCTTGTGCGCAAAGGCGGTGAGAAGCCAAGGCTGGACTAGCAGGATCAGCCATCCGATCGTTCGTGGCTGCATGATCTGGAGTTGGTGCTGCTGCCTGGGATTGCCAACAGCGAGCTAGAAAACAGCAACATCAATTCCCAAAAACTGCCTGCCGCGAAGACCAACAAAAGCTTCAGAGCGGAACGGCACACGGCCAGGGCTTCATCCCGCAGTCTGCGAATGCACATGAGCCAATCAAGAAGGCACGGCAAGGTGAGTTTCACCTTACCCCGCACACGTGCTTGGCGCCATTGCTGGTGTTGGTTTCCCAGAGCATGTGGCGCAGCATCAGCTGAAGATCTGCCCTGCAACTGTGCAACCGGGGCCACAGTACCTTCTGGCATGTTCACAAGGCTACTCTCATTCACCCCTTGACAGCTTTTAGTCCGGCGTTCACGCTTTACCTACACTTTCACTCCGCCCACATCATGCTTCCAGGACAACCCGACGTTATTCACAGCTACCCAACACCTGAGAATCCGCCACGGGGTCGTCATGAGCCGCTCAAGTTCGACGAAAATTATTACTGCATAGGGAGAAAACTTCTGACGGATGCTATTTACTGGCTCATCGGCATGCATCAGGATAGTAGGTAGAACATTGACTCAGATTGATGACTTTAGCAGAAGGCTATCTTTCATCAATGTAGAGCATTTCCTTTACCCCTCAGATGTGTTGTTCTTGGTCCAACTCTATTACGTAAACCAGTCGTCGCTTTTGTGATGTACAAGATCGGTTCGGATAGTATTGCAACACTTGCCTTTTACACATGGGCAGTTGAAGCATTCGTCCGGACGCAAATGTGCAGTGAGAGGAATGTCAACCCCGTCCGCATGAATGCTGAAAGAAATGCTTGATTCTACAAAATAAGAAATTCGAGCTACTCGTTGTAACTGAGAAGCGAAACCATACTTTCTTATGGAAGCAATAACAGCACAGATGCCGGGCGTAATGGCTTACACTAGAGCTTCTGAGACGCCTCAGAGGTTTTCACCACTCCCGCAAAATCTTCCAGAAACCTCCATAACCCCAGGCCCTTCCACCCCTTCTCCCTCCACGCATTCGCCGTTTTTGGAAAGAACTCCACAACGTCCGTCAGTTTCCCGTCATGCGCAACGACCACCAAGACATCATCGTCACCGTCGAACTCTCCCAGCTGCTCCACCGTCTTCTGAGCCGTCTCGAGATCGTGATCCGGCATACCCGTTGGCGCCAGCTTATAGAATGGTGTCGTTTTTGAATGCTGTGGGTGCACTTGTGCCTCAATCAAGGCGCCAGGACAGAAGGTTCCGAGCTGGAAGGGCGGGTTGGAGAAAGGAGAAGGGGTGAGCTTGTCCGGAAGGGGAAGGAACGGTGAGGGTCGTAGCTCGCCGCTGTGGTGGGCTGCATCACCGCCAGTGAGGATGAAGCTGTTGGGGGTTGTGCGAGCAAGGCCGCACATGTGACCGATTGCGTGCTATATGGGGCTTATGAGTACATGAAAGAGAAGGGCGGAGAGGCAGCACTTACGCCGGGCGTGTTAAGGAGGTAAAAGCTTCCGTCGCCGAAGAAGTCGACAGCATCGAAGGGGCCGAGCTGGAGGCGGTTGGGGTGCGTTGAGAAGTCAATTTCGCGGACTTCCCGGCCACTGATTAAACAAGGACTCAGCTAAAGTAGTAAACATGAGGGATCAATAGAATGCAGACGTACTTGTAGTCTGATTCTAAAAACAGACTGTTCGGGTTCACCGGATACGCCGGGGTGAGCGTTTGCAAGAAGCCTGCACCAACGACAAGCTCGGTCGAGCTGGGGAAGCGGGATGTATCTCCAACATGGTCGCAGTGCCAGTGACTATTGAGATTGAACTTTAGCTTCTTTTCTTTGATACGGAATGTTTCTCTTTCACCTCCAAATCATGGACTTGATTTCCGTGGCTTGAATTCCATTCTCCTCCAAAACATCACGCACATCTCTCTCCACCTCGATAACGAAGAGCGGATCGGTCTCCTTCAGAGTCTTCACTTGGTTCACCATCAGCGGCGCAAGGCTCTCCCAGTCCTTGCGCAAAGACAAGTCAAAGAGAGTTTTGCCGAACTGAGGGTGCTCAATAAGAAAGGAGTAAGCTGGGAGGTCCAAATGAGTATGGCCATCGATTTCCGGTTGCATGAAGCCTTGCACAGGCAACCGGAGCCTGGCTCCAGTATTGATGATGCTCACCCGGACGGTAGCATCAGAGGCTGGAATTCTCAGGTTTGTCTTTGCAGCCATGGCGTGGAAAGTCTGTTGTCAATGTGCTATATGGTCGTGTTGGTACTGAATCACTAGTCGGGGTTTTGTGGTCTGACGTTAGTGCGTAAGTTGTCCGAGACCGGCATGCGCTTACACAACCTGTAGGATTCAGAGGTAAGAAGCGGGGTAAGAGCAAAAGCCAATGGGAGCTCAGCATGGCCCCATTGTGGTTTCGAAAGTCCTCGACATTAATAATCAAATTCATGAAGATAACGGCGGAAACACCACTTTTGGTCCATATCCGGCCGGTCGTAGATTTAGTAATGGCCGCGCAGGCAAAAAATCACCTGAGCACTGCCATTGTCAAACTGATCAGGGCGATAAATTCACGAAAGTCGTCCTAGCTGCTTAGCTTCTTTATAAAATCAGCTTACACCGCTGTGAGATGGTGCGCGACCGGCAACTTCTTCCCGAGCCGAAATCCTACACGCAGCGGTCAAGTGGGGCGGGGGCCACGACAAGACAGCTCTAGACATAACACCGCGTATTCACATGAGATTTCCCATATCTATGTTATCAAGTTCTCTCTTATGATAAGGAAAGAATAAGACTCGTTGGATGCTTATAATAAAAGAGGTAGGCTGACATATAGAATGGAACCTCATAAATGTGCTGATACAAGTACCTGTCATCATCCCTGTAGCCTTGCAAATCCAGTATCGCTCTAAATACACTTAGTCCCAGGTAAAAGCGCATTTGAAAACATACTCAGTGCATAGGTGATTATCAATTCACATCTGTACGTCATCAAGTCTACCAGAAGCGCCGAATTCATCCCTCCTTCTCCTTATCTGCCTGACCAATGTCAATAACAAATCTCCTTTCCCCCGGCTCTCCCCACCAACCCATCGACAACACCAGACCCTCCATCACCTCCTTCTCCAACTCCTGGTCCGTCACATCCCCACGCCCCCGCGCCTTCTCCACCCGCTCCCGGACGATCCTCAACCACTCCGAATCGGCCACCAAACTCGTAAAAGCCGCAATACTACACGGACTCTTGGGCAACACCCTCCCCGCATCCGTGAGCGCATACGCCGCAACCGTGAACAGCGCAATCGCCGCGAGCAGCGTCTCGAGCACACGCGTCGAGATCTCGTCCTGCTGAAGGCGCAGGCGTGTGGGGTTGACGAGCTTGCCGGTCAGGGGCACCGCGTCCGCCAGCGTCTCCCGCTGCGTGTTCAGGATCTGCGCCATGTACATGCCGTAGGTGCGGTCGATGGCGTCGATCAACGTGTCCACGTTGTCCGCGCCCACGAGCTCGCGCATGGGCGTGCCGCCGAGGCCGTAGATGGTGAGGGCGGTGAACTCGCTGAGGTCGGTGAACGAGGACGTGGCTGCTTTCATGAAGCTGTCGGGGATGTTGAACGAGTCGACGTCTTTGAGCTCCGTGTACGAGGCGTTGGAGAAGACGGTCTGGGTGGATGGGTCGGCGCGTGGGGGGAAGGTGGGGTCGAGGTCGAAGCCTGGGAGGAGGAATTGGGCTTCTGTGTTGACCTGGGCGATGTATGGCTTGCAGTAGAGCGCGGTTACGCTGGCTGTGATGTTGCTGCGTACTTCGCCAAAAACTGCTAACGCACGTGGGAAGTCGCTGGGGAGTGGACTATCGTGAGGCGACCAAGACCCGCTGGGGTGTATAGTGATTTCATCGAATACCAGCTGATCCGCGAACCAGTAGCCAAAGTAGCCGTCACCGGATGTGTTATTCTCCCAGGGATTGGAATTTGGGAATTTAGGACTGGTTTCCTTCGACGTTGGATAAGGTAGGGGAAAAGGCTTCGTTACATTAGGAACAAACCATTGTCGTAAAGTCTCCAGCCTGGTGTGGTTGCTTGTAACGGAATCATCGATGACTTCGGGCAACAACGAACAGTTGGCAACTGCGCGAATTGCTGGTACCGTCACTCTTAGTCTTTTTCCCGTCTGGTTCAAAAGGGGCGAACCATCTACATCTGCCGTGGAACTTAATCCAACGTGAGGGAAGGCGAAGACATCGTGAGTCCATCTGGGATAGCTCAAGTTAGCAGTCATAACAAACATGGCCGTAGTCATCCCATTCGCAGGATCTCCCATCGTGCTAGCAGTGATGTATCCGGGGTAAGCCGACACAACCTTTGCAGTGGAGAAGGAGTCTGAAAGCCCCAGATCTGTATCAACGTAAAGAGGAACCTGAAATGGCGAGAAGACGCCAGCGACAATGATCGTTAAGTAGGGAGCCAGGAGGGCGGCGATAGAAGCCACTACAATAGCTGGTTGGCGACGTTTTCCCGCTGTGATGGCCGCGTGCAGTGAAGTCTTGGCCAGGAAGTCCTCCGAAGTGGCCAGTTGAGCGGAGACAGGATGACGGTGAAGTGTGTAATAAGGGCTTAAGAGCTTGACGGAGAAGTCCAAGGCAGTGGAAGCCAATCCAATGCCAGCCATAATCACAGCAGGGATATAGTACCATGCGAAATGGACTGATTGATCCTGGCTGACGTCGGCGATGCCGTCGTTGGCGCGAGAGTATTGCAGCGTAGCTTCCAAGCCCGCGAGAACACCTAAGGGGATGGCGATAAGGAGTACTCGAGACGTCCACGTGAACACGAACGGACGGTACCAAGAAGGGAGGTCCTCGTTACTCCTGGTTTCATTTTCGGGCCATATTTCGGATTTCGTGCCCGGTTGCTGCAAAATTGAACGTTCTGAAACATGGAAAAAGAACTTCCGATCTGCCAGTAGTGACCGGATTCCACTTAACCATAGTGCACCAGTCCCAGACAAAGGATGAGTTAACGACGAGTTTGTAGAGAGTGCCATGGCCAGACAGTTGATAGAGCTTGAGTGAACTGGTGAGCTGAGCGAGTGCGGCTGGAATATCAGGAAAAGAGACAGTGCCAGGCAAAGTATAAGTATGGACTCAACTGGCCAGAAAGCAGTATCCCTCAGCAGGAGGCGTGGAATTACCGATGTTGTATTTCCTCTGAGCTCTTGCTCTGTTGTAGCCATGAAATATCTTTTAGCAACTTGAGCTGAGACAAGCGTGTGAGCTTTTAGAAAGGCTGCTTCAACTGTGGAAGTTTCGAAGTCTCCAGGGTTTCGCAATCTTGTCCAATTTGTATCTGGTGAAGTTGCTGGAAAAATGGAGAAGAGGTCAACAGCTGTTATCCCTTGCGGTAGAAGTGTAGTCGTAGCATTGCTGAGTGAAGAGTAAACAGCTTGGCCGAAATTCTCGATCGATATTCTGGAGTCAATTTGGGACCGCGTATCGTTCGTGCTTACCACGATTGTCTGAGGTTCATTGCGATTAAGGGAGTCCGGAGTGAAAGAAACAATTCCCTCTCCGAGATTGTACTGCGGCTTGCAGACGAGGTTGAATGAACTGCTAATGTTGGCAGAATAATTTGTCCAGACATAGTCGGTAATGACGACGAAAAACCGCCACTCGGGATCTGCAGAGGTATTATTTTCGCACCGGGCGAAGAACGAAGTCGAGGAGGAGCCGGAGTCCGGTTCTGAACCACCGGACATGACAAATCCGCTAGCTCCGTTGTAAAAGGAAGTGTTGCAAGACGGTGTTGTCAGATCGAAGGCCAAATGCTCCCCAAGCGCACGTGCCGTCATATTAGCTGTTTCGCATTCGAGGTCTGAGTAAAAGACATCGATGCTTCCAGCAAAAGATGAATAGTGAGCATCTTCAGGTGTCAGTATGGTTGTGGACCTCAAGAAAGGAGACACTTACCACTAGTTGCTTTGAAAACTGGATAAGCGTACTCCTGAGTTGTGCCCAACGGAAGCAGAGAGTTGTATGTGAACAGATTATGCACAATGATCGCTGCCCGGTCGTCCACAGCATCTAGGCCGGTGCCGTTTGGGATGAACTGGTCAAGAGCTAATAGAGTGGCATTTGTATCCTCTATTGGAACGTTCGCAGCGACAAAGAGTCCAGTGGAAAGGATCGTCATAACCTTGATGAGAATAGTTCCGGCCACCACACTACTAACTAAGAAGTGAGAGGCTTTTATTGAAGCGAAAAGTGTATAGTGCTCGGGAGGGGAGATATAATCCATGAGGACGCTCTCATCTGAGTGGCATGGTCGATTTGTCATTTGCCTCCATGGCATGATCTACACGCTTGTCAAAATAACTCGGGTAGTTGACAACCCCCAGAAATACTCACACGTTTGATTTGGTACTCAACCTGTCCCCAGTAGATAGCGAACACGGTGAATATTGCAGTCGGTCCATACTTCCAGGCGTAGTACGTGGTACTGGTGCGCCGGGTTCCCGATTCATCATCTCCCAGCGACGAGAAGTAGTACCTGTTATCCAAAGTTGCAATTCCTTTGTCGCGATGCGAGACGCCGAAAAGAGCGGCAAGCGCCACTATGACAACGGTGCAGCAGAGAATATATATTGTCAAGGTAATCCGACGGAGAACAAACGGAACCTGGAAGGACCGTTGCGCCTTAGCAGCGGTGGCGGTGGCAGCATCGTTGCTGTGGACCGGATCGCGCTCGAATTTGACTGGAGATCGTGGGTATTTCTGATCCTCACCGGTACTCCTGTCCAACGCAGTTTCTTGTGACGATCGTCGCGATTGATCGCTCCGGGAGTATTCAGTATCGTGATTGTAAGGCGATGGAGGCAACAAGGACCGCCTTTCCTCTAATCGAGAAACGTGCGCTTGAAAATGGGACTGACTTTCAGCTTCGAAGCTCCGCAGTCCTGAGTAGTCTCCGTCAAGTGCAGAGACTTCAGATGAGGCGCGCTGCAACTTCTTCTGCTCCGGTCCTGACCGCGAAGAACCCGTGCTTGGTGCCATGCTGGTGACTGGGTCAAGCTGACGACTCAGCGAGAGAAAACCGAACCTTTCATTTAGATCGAGGGATGCAGGAAAGTGGAAATCTTGCGAGCGGCGCTCCTGTGTATTGGCAGATCGCTACGGGCAGATATCTTCTATTATTAGCGAACAACAGCGCTACGGAATGAGCCGAGTGACGTCTCTGGTTGGGAAACAAGGAAAATGACCTGCACAGCTTTATAGGCTACTAATCTTAAAATGAAAGGATCGGCCAGTTTGTGCTACAACGAAGGATCAGACACCACTAGGCAACAACCCCGATCGGCGGATGGGGGCCACGATGACCACAGCTCCCAGATAGTATGTACAACTGGACACTTTTCGATGCATGCCGGAGGAAGACCTAGTAGATTCATGACTTTTTCTGAGTGCCCAGTTTTCCTGTTATCACCTCTGGAATCGCTGTCAGTTAGAACGGGGCGACTGTTGAAGGCAAGTATACAGCAAGGCTGAGCCGCTGGCTCATTAAGCCGGATGTTGGCCCCCATGCGGGAGAGCAAGGAAGTACAGGGGGGTGATACTGCAGCCACCAGCTAGCGCCTGATTCGTGTTCACGCTAACTACTGGCTGGAGAGTTGAAGCATTCGTCTAGATGAAAAAGCAACTTAAAATGTGTGCCAAGGCTGTCTGGGCAAATGCTTCGACTTCACACAGCCACACAATGCGCAGATTCAGAGGAAGATAATGAAATCAGTTACCTAGCTTTATTCAAGCTGCTCCGACACAGCCAACCAATCCATTTTATCTATCCTTGGACTCCAGGCTTCATTTCAGCCCCGCAAACGCAGAGGCCGGCCACATCAAAAAGTCACACTCCGGCTTTCACCGGACCGCCGTGTCCCACACATTTTAATCCGGCGGTTTCTTATCCATCCAACTCGCCACGATCCCCTGGCACACCTTTTGGTAATCCTTCCACAAGCCCTCGTCCCTCTCCACATCCTCCGTCGTCCAGAACATCGTCCACTTACTCCCGTCCCACGCATCAAGTTTCAGCGTCCCCGTACTGCGCTCGAAATACCACTTGTTGACCGGATTGTCTCGCCGACTGCGCCACACAACGCCATCCGGGAAACATGTTCGCACCATGGCCTTGAAGACGACGTCCGCGACGCCACCAGAGCCCTGTGAACGCTTGAGGACGGCGAATTTATCCAGGTAGGGCACGGGCGGGCGGGGAATGCGTTCCCCGTTCGGGCCGATGTCGTCGGGTGGATACTCCCAGGTAAGGATGGCACCGCCCTCGTACTCGCCGGCGATGATGACTCCGGCCAGCTTGTTCTTGATGCGGTTGAGGTAGTGCTCGACGTCGAGCTTGCGGCCGAACGAGTCCTCGATGAGGTTGAGGAGGCGAGGGAAGTCGATGCGGGGGTCGCTGAGGTCGAACGTGGACTCTCCCGGTTGCGGCGGTCTCCAGGGCTCAAGGTTCGGGTTGGGAATCATTGTTACAGGCATGCCGCGCTTGACAAATGTGGCTGGCATGATGGAGGGAATTTCGGCCAGGGGGGAGTCTGGATGGGAGGAGGATACCATGGGCTTGTCCGTGAGTAGATTATGGATGAGCGGATTCTTTTGCCGTCGAGTGCGGACACCAGGAGTTGAGGGATCTGAGGATATGGCAGAGATAGCCGCTTCTGCTGGAGTGAGGATTAACGCCGAGGAGGCCGGTGGCAGCAGCGTTAATGTGCGATGAACCAAGTCCAAATTCTTCAAGTGACGGAGCGGCTTGTCCGGAGAACCCAAAATGCGGGGATTTACTGGTGGCAAAGCAGCAAGCTCACGCTTTGTGAATCTGGCAAGCCATCCAAGTCTCTTTTTGTCCTCCTCAGAGCGGGATACTGCAATTTGAGCTTCTTGGAGATCCTTTCTGATATCATCATATTCCTGCTCCAGATTGATGAAAACATGGGCTCGATCATCGCGGTTGGGGAATGGAATGCCCCCGAGTGGGTCAAGTACGATGACCCTCTCCAAGGTGATACCATCACGAGAGAGAGGAATATCCTTCCGGTTGGCAACGTTCCTGATGCCCGAGAACTCGCGAGTCAGGGCCAACATGACATCATCCGGCCGGACCCTGTTGACCTTGAAGTCACCTTTTGTGAATGCGATCGGTGGGATGACAGGTATCTTCCCACCCTGCAGCAGCGGAAGTAGCAGGTTGGGATATTCGACACCGACGCCTCCCCGCACGTCGACCTTGCTTGGAACCTCCTGCTCAAACTCCGAGATGGTGAGCGCATCATTGATGCGCACAGCGCCCTGCGGGGTTGTACGGCGCAGGGACTCGACTATGCGGTCAGCCTGGTCATTCGCCTTGTCCCGCCATTCTTTTGTAAGCTTTTCCGGCGCATCCGGAACTGCCTCCTCGTCGCAATCGACCACCACCGCTATGCTTAGACCGAGCCGCACGAGTTGGCCGAGAGTCAAGCTGACGCCGTACAGGGTAGCGGCATCCCACAGCTCGACGGCCCGGATCTTGACGAGCGCAACGTGCAGAGGTTGCACAACTTCCTCCTCGGGGATCATCTCCTCGGGTAGCTCTTGATGTGTGAAAACGGGGCTCTCCAGCATTGCCTTGGACGGAGTGTACAGGCTGCCCAGGTTCACGCCGGTTTGCTTCAAGCGCCAGCCATTGTGCTTCTCGATGTCGGCGGCGGAGCTGCGCTCGACCTGCTCGTAGCGTTTCGCGATGCGCCGGGCTTGCTTCTTGCGGGATTGCGGCTGGTAGCGAGCGAGGTAGGCGCGAGCATCGCGCTTCGTTGCGGTGGTGCTGAGCACGTTGAGAATGAACTCGCGCTCGTGGTCGACATGGTCCGGGTCAATGGTGGTGTGGGATGTCTGGATGTCGTCGTCTCGGGGATCGGGGCGCACGCTGTTGCCGAAGCTCGCGACGGGTTGGCGGCAGCGCTGGACGGGTGCCGGGCGGTCAATTGCTGCGGAGGGCTGGTGAGGTTGGCAAATTAGCTCAGGGTCGCACGGCTGCGAAGTCGGAGTTAAGCTGGGGAGGGGAGGGACGAACGCGGCGGCGCAGGCTGCTAGTGGTGGACGCCCTGGCTGACAGGGCGCGGCGGAGGGCGCTCATGTCTCATACCACGAAGAAGGCACTGCCTCGGGCGAAGAGCGAGAGCAGCAGCTGGGGCATAGCTAGATTTTGGGAGGTGAGGGGTGAGTCAATTGGGAGCGGCCGGGGATCGCAAAGCAAAAATGACGAGCGTATCGATAAGGAAACATCCCCAGACTGAATGTCGCCCGAGGCCGAGGTCGCTATTAATAAGAGAGCCCCGCCAGGCGGGACGTCATCCGTTCTATGCCCGCCGTGGGGCCCTGCGCTATATAGAGGCCTCGCCGCGCCGCGTCACAGACTAACAATCCGCTCAACTGCGTGGTTTGCTGTGCTCGAGGCATTTTCACCTCAATCAAAACCAATTCCCGCATTTCGCGCCCAAAATGGCTCCGCAGCTGGCATGGATCGGCCTCGGCAACATGGGCAGAGTATGCAATGGACCGGCCTGGCCTGGTTTTGCTTTTGGTGGCTGACTGTCTGCCGCCAGGGAATGTGCTCCAACTTGGTGGAGAAGGGCAACCTCGACAAGCCGCTCATCATCTTTAACCGCACCCAGAAGCGCGCCGACGACCTCTCCGCCAAGCTTCCGGCGGGTAAATCCACCGTGGTCTCCACCGTCGAGGAAGCCGTCAAGAAGTCCGACATCATCTTCACCTGCGTTGGTGACGACAAGGCCATCAACGAAACCATCCATGCCGCCCTCGCCAACGATGTCACCGGCAAGCTCTTTGTCGACTGCTCTACCGTGCATCCCGAGACCACCGATGCTCTGGCAAAGAGGATCTCGGCAAAGGGTGCCGGCTTCGTCGCCAGCCCGGGTGCGTTGTCCTACCCTTCATCAATAGTAACACGTGCTTACTCCTGTCAGTTTTCGGTGCTCCTGCGATGGCAGACGCTGGCCAGCTGATTTTTGTGCTGGCCGGTGATGCCGAGTGGATCGAGAAGGTCAAGCCCTACACTACTGGCGTCATGGGAAAGGCCATCATCGACTTCAGCGGCCAATCGCACGGCAAGGCTACGCTGCTGAAAGTCATCGGAAACACGTTTATCTTCCAAATGATTGAGGCGTTGTCAGAGGGCCATGCGCTGGCCGAAAAGTCAGGCCTCGGCACCGACAACCTGCACAAGTTCATCGAGACTATGTTCCCGGGTCCGTACACGGCCTACTCGAACAGGATGCGCTCGGGTGACTACCACAAACGTGAAGAGGTGAGCTGTCCTGCGTCTTCATGGCTCACGTTTTGCCGCTGACTCTTTGTAGCCTTTGTTCCAGGTGGACCTGGCTAGGAAGGACGCGCGACACGCACTGAGCTTAGCAGAATCGTCCGGGACGAAGATGCGGGCTGTCGAGGTGTGTGACTCTCACCTGGAAGGAGTGCAAAAGCACAAGGGCGCCAAGGGCGATGTTGCCGCCATCTACGGCGCTGTGAGACAGGAAAGTGGCCTTCCGTTTGAGAACTGAGAGCCAGTATCAAGATTTATGAACAATGCGACGATGTAGATGAATAGTTATGGCGATTCATGCGCAGAATAAGATGTGAAGGGGAGTCGTGCTACAATCGATGACTGCACAAAACACACGTTCGACGCCAGGACCATACAGGGAGTGGGATATTCATCTATACTCCTTGGTACAGTCTTCAAAAAAAAAAAAAAAGCTTATGGTGAGAGTCTTGCGAGCAATGGTCATTCTAAAGAGCTCAACCTTTGCTGACTGCCAAGATTCGATGGCGCTTCCGTGACCAGGAATTACTTCTCTTTGGCATCGGTACGAGCAAAAGGCAGCAGCCATAGTGGCATCGTAGATGACTCAACCATGCGGGTACATGGCCGGGTCGGATAGCATTGCAGCACGCGCAAACCATCATGGACAGGTGAAGCATTCGCAATGATACAGCTAGCATCTGCAAAAGCCATCGGCTTCAGCTCACCATGGAGGTGTGACGCTGTTGTCATGCTGTCTGGCCAGACACATTGATGGTGTAGGCGTTGACAGTGTGGAGGGGATGCAGATCGCCACCTTTTGATGACTCGCCGGAGTGACGCCAATGGATGATTCATGATGGGCCACGTTCGACGCCCTGGCGTGTCGCCGCGGCGGTGCGGCTCCCACTAGCGCCAAGTGCTCCTCTTATCTCCCGCGCGTCTCCCTCCCTCCATCCGTCCACCTTCGCGTCTCTGCCCACTGTCCGTCGCTTGCGCTGCTGAAAACGCGGTGCTCTCCTTGCGCCTCTCCGTTGTATCTCTCCCTGCCGGATCTCTTGTCGCCAGGCAGCCGCAACAGTCCGCGCATCCCCCCGCCACGTCGTCTTATCGCGCCCCTCGCTCCGCCATGGCCGTGGACTCTACCTCCGCCGGCGCTCACCCGTCGCATCCCGCTGTCCCCGAGGAGCCCATTGACATTGAAGCCTGGACAGCGGACGCCGCGCAAGCTCTCGGCGCCATCCACATCACCCCGCCCGCAGCTCGCCCTGCAGCGCGCGGCGCAACCGTAACGCTGGACATCCCGCTCGATGACCATGTCATCCCGCGCGCCCAAAGCGGCGAGAACGGCGACACCACGGCTGCGCAAGCCGTGCGCTCTGGCTACACCCGCCGCCGCGAGCCCCTCCGCCGCGACAGCCTCAAGCGTCGCGAGGCCCTGCTGAAGGGCAAGGAGGGTAGCCGCCAGAGGCGCCGCTGGGAGAATGGTGCGTGATACACTTAGTACTCACGCATTGAAGTGCGCCCCAGTTGATTTTGTCTGAGCAGACCGTCTCTTGAACAATCCGCACGCGCAGCCGCCGCTCCCCAGCGACTGGGAGGTTCGCCCCCAGTACCAGTTCCACTACGTGCCGTATTCTGTCGCCTCATACTGGGATAAGGAGCTGGCTGCCCGGAACGCTGCGCGCAACACCAAGGGAATGAAGCCCGCGGTGAGCAAGGAGGAGGAAGCCGCTGCAGATGCCCTCAAGGAGCTACGCGAGAGGTTGAAGAAGAAGCGCGCCGCCAGGAACATGTTGGAGGATATCGAGCGTGAAGTGCGCAAGTTCGTTGAGAAGTGGGAGGACAAGGTAAGGAAGGACGAGCAGGAGGGCGTAGTGGACCCCGACTCGGAGGACGAGCAGATCGTCTTCGTCGGGCGCAACGGCCAGATGAGCGATATGCGCACGGCTGAGGAAGAGCTTCGTAAGGACCTGATGGTCTTCGACAGCTTAGTCGGAGATCGCAGCGCTGCCTTTGGGTGAGTCCCTTTGAGAGCCGCCGTGTCCCCCTTGCGTGCTAACTGGATGCAGACGCTGGCTCGTTCACTCCATTGCTGCGTATTACGGCCTGGAAACCTGGTCCGTCACGACGGGCACTCCCGCAAAGCGCGAAGCATACATTGGCATCAAGGAGAACAAGATGAAGACTGGCCACCGGAATGCGGCATCGCGCAAGCCCCTGCCACAGCCGCTGTGGAGCATTGTCTGAGTTGGTTGTAGATCTGCCTTTTGGATGCATGTATTCTTTGTTCCGCTTTAGAATAACCGCTTAGAAGGTAGCGCGCTTTGCTGGCACGGCTCGAAAGTTGCACAGGTGGACCCTGTAGCCTGTGACGAGCACGAAATTCTCTCGACCAGCAACGCAAAAGGACTGACAGTTGGAAGTGAAGCGTTTTCCCGGAGACCCTTCGCATGTACGAGAAGCATTTCTTCCGGATCAACGCTTCAACGCCCATAGCCAGGCTTGATTATCCTGTTGCAGGGCCGTGTTTTCTTCGCGCTAGCCATTGGCTGCATGTCCGGTTTGTAGAACCAACGCAGGACAATGAAACGGGTAACCTGCTAGTCGTCCTTAGCAGCGTCCATCATTTTGCTACCGCCACGTGGGTGTGACCTTTCCCTGCCGAGCACGACAAAGCTTGATCCAACAGCAACCTGCAACTGTACTCTAGCACCAGAGCTTAGACTAGCTAGCGATACCTCTTTGTCGATGGTTACGGACTCTGCACGAAAATCGTAAGTTTCGCGCGTTGATCCAAACAGGTGATAATTCAACACAACCAGCGCATGCTCGCCCATATAAGCAAACTCAACGTGGTCCTCTGCTTCGCTTCTTCACCCAGTAACAGCATCCCAAAAACGCACACTTCTCGAAAGCCGCTCTGCAGAAGCCACAGACCCGAAGTGACCACACATCAACCATGTGCCAACTCTGCCGCGTCACCGACATCGCCGACCGCGACCGCTGGGTGCATGCTCCTTCCCTCAAACGCGCACTCCCGAACCACCCGCTAACGCAGCCGCAGCCCAAGCCGCTCGAACCCACCCTCGCCGAGCTCCGCGACGTCGTCCGGCGCGCCCACCCCGACGTCGAAGCCTACAACAACGGGAACCAGCCGCCCAGCCCCGCCCGCGAGCGGCACCGCCAAGGCCTGGTCACGACGGCGCGCGTGGTGCTCGCGGCGCTGGCGCTGCTCGAGTCCGAGCGCGGCGAGTGGTGGGCGCGCAAGGGCGCGCAGCGGCGCGAGTGGGAGCGCGCGGCCGCGTGGCAGCGGCTCACGGCGCTGCAGAGCGTGAACAACAAGACGCAGGCGATGGTCAGGGAGATGGAGGCGAAGGTGGGGATGTTCGCGCGGTGGTCGTTGGGCGTCGAGGGGCTAGAGGCGGGGGAGTGAGCGGACGGCGTGAGGGACTCGTCTGGCGGAGCGGGAGCGGGCGGTTCGAGGTGGCTGAGGCTGGTTGCGGGATGGTGCTGTGGCTTGCGGATTGGATTACGGGGGTCGGCTGCGGAAACGCGCGCGGTGATGGAGTTGAGAGGTCCTCCTGGAGAAACTTTCACGGGTTTAGCTACATCATGGCGCTTCTTAATACTTGAATACGGTGATTTGCCATACAGAGCGTTTGGATCTAAGCTAAGTGAATGTCAGGAGTTTCGTTAGAGTCATCGCCTTCTCTTTACAGCCAAGGCTGTTCTCTTCCTTCATCATTTAATGTAATATGCGGCTGCCCATACTATTCCCGGGCGCCGAATGTGCTACTCGGTGAAGCTGAGATACATGACTCGTGATGATTCGAAAATAACAACTAAAATTGTCTGAAGACACGCACCTCGTCACGACCTTTCAACTTTTCAGGTAGTAATCTACTGTGCATACGTAGAGAGTAGGAGCAAGTTCGAGGCTTTTCAAAGCTAGCAAATAATGGAGAGGCTGCGTGCAGCGTGAGGGCAAGCGTAGCGAGAGCAGTAGAGACCATAAGCAGGTGCGGAGAAAGAAAAGAAAATTCGTGTAGTAAAATTCTATTGCTACCGATAGTAAGCCTGATACTCTATATAAATGTTTATCAACACTTATACTCGTTCCGCAAGTTTTGTGGTTGTTGTGGAATAAATCTTTCGGCTGTAATGTCAATTTTAGTTCAAACTTTAGAGCGCTTGCTTTTGTAAAATCTTAAACCAAGATAATATAACTTCTAACAACAGACGGCTATGACAGGCACCTTTATTATGACTATTCTATTTAATCTTCACGTTGAACAGCAGTTGGCGCTTATACGTGATTATTATTCCATCTCATACGGGAGCATGTTCATCTCGTACCAATTGCGCACTCCAACCACTATGGATACCATTGGCTGGGGCATCGGACAGCCTCACACTTGCTGTACAATACACTATACACCGAAAAATGTCTAAATGAACCATATCATATCAAACACAACTTAGCACCACAATTGCAATATACATGAGTGATTAAGAGGAGGCGTGGTTATGAGCCTTAAGACTACTGCCTGACTTTTTAGAAGTTTCATCATATGTGACATGGATTATTTCGGTAGATCCGCAAAGCTTGTTTCCTGAATGTGTGACGTTCAAGTACCTAACACGCTACCACCCGCGGAAAGTCTGAGTTGATGCTGATTCAAGTGCGCAACGGTCTGGATTCGCGAATGGAAAAGCTGCTTCCCACGAACATAATTGAGCCGCCAAAATTATCTCATGAAAGCTCATCATTGGTAAATTTGGCACTAAGGCGGTGGCGTTTGTATAATTTAATTGTAAGGCACGCGCGCAATGTCGGGAAAAAGGGCGCAAGGGGTGGCGCATTCTCTCCACTCCAAAAAGGAACGCTCACCGATTCTAAGAATGAGCACCTCCTTCACGCCCTTGCGCATATTGGCCTACTTTGAATGTAGACTTCTCTGGCAATAGGGATATATCAGTGGCGAAGACCGCTCTCCGGAGAAGGGTTCCGTCACGCCAGTCAAGCTTTGACTTCCAAGAGATTCGCGCCTGTTCTCGATGCTTGTCTGGATCCCACTGAGCATTCCAGTATGTCAATTTAACTTTGCGGAACAAAATCGTCCGGGAACCCGGCAAGGCTAATGTGGCAAAGCACGGATCACGGTGAGGGCCAGGTTGGGGTCCGGCTGTTGGTCAGTAGAGTTGAATTCCTGCCCTGGCCACAACACCGGAGATCTCCAGTGCGCTGGAAATAGCATTGGAAAAACCTGAGGACGATGAGGCTAGACGTACAGTACCCATGCGGCAGTGATGGGTTACAAGAAATCTTGATGGCTAGAGGTGAGGAGAATCACAATTCCGAACTTCATGATGGGAGCCGAAAGAGTAATAGTGTTTTCAGGAAGATTTAGCACGTGGTCAATCTCGGAAGGATATAGACCATCACGGTAAAACAAGCCTAGGCCTGCGACATGTTGGAGGTATCGGATTCAAATAGCTAGACTACAAAAACAGCGTCCTTCGTTAGAGGGATTACAGCGTGGCCGTAGGAAGTTGAGGCATCTGTATGGCCACGAAATAATCTTCAACTTTCTGTCAAAGACATGGACATGGGATTCCAATCTTGATATAAAATCGTTCATCAACAGCTGTAGCGCAACGATGGCAGTGAGTTGAGAGCACGCGTGGGATGTCTTCACCATCTTTTTGGAAGTCGCTAAACTGCCGCTCGGCACCTTTTCGAGTGGCGAGAACATACAATTGAGCATATGGTCATTCTGGGCAGCAAATTGTATAAGGTCCAGAGCAGGCCGCTCAGGGCGCTAGACCAAGGACGGTAAGCGGGCCAGGCGGCGAAACAAGCATCGCCAAGGTCGGCGCGTCTTGACCTTGCCCACAACACCAACCGCACCTGTCCAAAACCCAACTGCACTCCCTCAACACTCCGTATTGAGTGATCTGCGATGGCGAAAGGCCCGGATTGTGTATGCCCACCCTCCCGGCGTCTTTCCGAGGCACGGATGGCCCGCGTTCCTGGACTGTCGAAGGAAACATTACGAGCACGTCTACGGAAAGAATCGAATCACGGGCGCTCCTTTGCGCAGCAATGTCTGGAGAGGGCCTCTTGCCTTCCACGTTCTGCCGTAGCGCCATGTCCCTTGCCTTGCGGCGGCCGAGGCGCGCGAAGAAGCCAGGCCAGAATGTCCCTGTTTTGACGCTCATTCTTGCCGATTTCATTTCGCCCATTCTCAGGATCACATAATATCTAGAGCCGCCTCTCCGGCAACCTGCCATTTCAACATCCACACTGTCGCTTTGCCTCGTCCGTCGTTTTGTGCGTTGCTCGCTCATTTCTCGTTGATTCGCCGACCGCGGTCTTCGCCGGTGACTGCGACGAATTTCCACGACCCTGACTAACCGATTTTGACGATAATCACGAAAATAGTAAGTAATACTGCCTGTGGATAGATTGACATGTTTTTGCGCAGCCTCGGCTTGGTGGCCGGCCTCTTGCTGCCACCGGCTCAAGGTGGCATCTTGGGCCGCCGCCAAGTCCGTGTCCACGACCCCGACTGCGTGGTCGAGCTCGATGTTGGCGCCACCGTCCTCGAGCAGCCCGTCGCTGTGAGGACGTCCATCACCGACCCGACCATCATCACCGTTGGCCCCGGCGCGACCCTCGTCGTTAACAATGTACCCACATATGTTGATACCATTGTGACCGTCATCTCAACCGTCATCGGGACTCGCACGCACACCTACACCATTAATAGATCCGGCTCCGGAATCACCTCTACCACCATCCGCACGAATAGACCTGGATTCCCTTCGTCGACTGTATATTCCTATGCGTCAATCACTCTTACGAGCAGCTCTTTCGGCCCTCCCGGGCCCACTTTTTCCCCGCCTAGTCCTTCCGAGAGCTTGGTTAGTCTTTGCTGCATCCATGTCCCGAGTCAACTGCTGACATCCCAGTTCCCGGGTCAATCATCCACTCCCAGCTATCCGGGACCCCGCTCGTCGCGCTCTCTTTCGACTCCCGGCCCGTTCTCGTCTAGTGTCGGCTACAGCTCCGAGTCCCCGAGCTTCTCTAGTTCTGGACCATCGTATAGCGTTCCTTCGTCCAGCGTTGGCTATAGCTCTGAGTCTTTGAGCTTTCCCAGCTCTGTGTCGACGTATGGCGGTCCTTCATCTAGCAGTGGCTTTAGCCCTGGACCTTCTGGATCCCCCAGCTCGCCACCAATTGGAGGTCCCTCCTCTAGCAGTGGCTTTGGCCCTGGACCTTCTGGGACCCCTAGCTCGTCTCCAGCTGAATTTCCCTCATCTAGCAGTGGATTTGGGCCTGAATCATCCGAATTTCCTGGGTCACCATCATTTGGAGGTCCCTCATCGAGCAGTGGCTTCGGCCCCGCGTCTTCCGGATTGCCTGAATCGTCATCATTCGGAGGACCACCGAGCCCATCTAGCCTTACACCTTTAAGTCCCACTATAGGCCTTCCTCAGACAGCTCTTGTAACACTTCCGTATCTGGGGCCATCTCCGACTGCGCTCATCATCACTTCGGGCTCATTTTCGCGGCCAGTTTTTCTCACTCCTGCTTCAGCGACTGCATTTTCGGGACCGACAGCGGCAGACACGTATACGGCTGGATACGGTGGCTCCATCGTTACCACATTGACCATTCTTCCGACGGGAACAGCTACTGAAGCGACGCTCATCGTAGAAACCCCTACATTCACTCAGACCCTGGCACCCAATGATGTTGTGACACTCACATATCTCGGGCCTTCTCCGTCTGTCCTTATAGGCACGATTGGCACTAATACGCGGACCTTGTACCTGGTTCCTGCAACTGTGCCCTTCAACACTCGTTCTCTAGCATCGACGTTCACAATCTTTGCCGGCTATGGTGGGCCAACCCCCACCACTTTGACTGTCCAGCCTGATGACGGCGTGGGAACCGAAATTGTGGAGACTCCCACACAGACTCCAGCACCTACTTTTACTGGGTCCTTCGGGTACAGCTCCTCAAGCGCTCCTGGCGGTGTTCCAACTCGCTCTGTTGTGGGCTTGCCGGCACCGACCTCTCTTCTTGCCACCGCAGGTACACTACAGCAGTCGTTGGTTCTTGTTCCGGCTTCCGAGACAGCGTACTTTGGCCCTCTGGAAACTGTGGCGCTGACTGCGGGATACGATGGACCAACCACGACGACACTGACCATTCTGCCTGGTCCAACCGATCTTGCAGGCACTCTCCTGGTTGAAACCCCTACAAGCCCCTTCGGACCTTCGAGTTCCTTTGGACCTTCAAGTTCCTTTGAGCCCACGCCCACAAGTTCCTTTGGAATAAATCTGTCGGCATCAATTTCTGCTGGAGCATCCAGCGGCCTTCAGTTGACATACCCCTACATCACGGGAACTGTTGTGACCACCATCACGTTGCCGTTCGACGGTGTTCCGTACACCGTCGTCTTGACCCCGACCGATGCTTTGTTTACGGGAAGCCTTGCTACTACGACTTACACGATCGGGTACGACGGTCCGACACCAACAGCACTGACGTTGCTGACATCGTCGGGCTCGTTGCAAGAGGGTCTCGTTGTTATTGAAACGCCTACTGGATTCCAAAGCTCGCCGACTGGGGTTTCAAGCTCTCCGAGCTTCTCTTCCTCTGGTGTGACGTCTTCGGGACTTCCTGGCTTCATCAGCACTTTCCCTTATGTCGGCGCCACTACAACGGAAACCCTGACTGCGACAGTGAGCGGTACACCGATCACCTTCGTCATCACCCCCAGCGCTGCGCTCTACTCTGGCGTGATTGATCCCTACAATAGCATAACAGCCGGATACACCGGCCTGACAACTCAGACATTGACCCTCTTGCCCGTTAGCGGAACAGTGGCCACCATCTTAGTTGAAACGCCGACCGGTTTATCCTCGTCTACTGGGTTTGCGTCGCCTACTCCTTCAGTATCGGCTCCATTCTCTCAGTACTACATCGGAGGGACCTCGACTATTAATGCGATTGCCACCTATGAGGGAGGGCTGACAAGCTTGCTCTTGGGCCCCACAGACACCTTCTTCACTGGTGGTCTTGATCCGTTGACCACGTTCTACGCCGAATACCCGGGCTTCACCACGGAGAGCGTAACGCTTCTGCCGACAGGAACAAACTCGCTCGGAACTTTGCTCATAGAAACCCCGGTGGCGTTGATTACGTCGGCGCCGAGTGCCTTGCCTGCTCTCACTCAGGGATACTATGGAGGATCAACCACACAGACGCTGTACCCCACCATCAACGGCATTCCGAGGACGTTATACGTCATTCCATTGCCTTATCCGACGTCCTCTCTCGGCGTTGTTTCTTCCACGTTGACCGCTGGTTACCCTGGATCGACGCCCCGAACAATTACGCTTGCCCCCACAGTTTCGGGAGGTCTTGGTACCATCCTGGTCGAAACGCCCCAGGCTGCGCTTGTCTCATCGAGTGCTCTGGGCGGCATCACGCGTTCTTACGTCGGCGGTTCGGACACGCAAGTCATCACTCCTGGAATAAGTGGTCTGCCAGGGAGTGAAGCTCTGACGCTCACCCCCGCAGCGACTATTTTCACTGGCCCTGTGGACCCATCGGTCACTTACACCGCAAACTACCCGGGCTCGACAACGCAGACGATCACCGTTTTGCCTGGCCCGCTTGAGATCTATGGAACGGTTATCATTGAGATCCCTGCCACGCTGCCCTCGGTCTCCGCGGGAGCCACTGGTCCCTCAGCGTCAGTGGGAGCCACTGTTGGACTAAGCCTTGGCCTTCCCTACGTTGGAGGCACTGCCACGCAGACAATCTCTCCCTCGATCAGCGGGGTTCCCATTGGTGTCGGTCTCACATTGACTCCTGTGTTGACCACGTATTACACGGGCCCTGTAAGCCCCACCACGTGGACGGTCGGCTTCGATGGCTCTGTCACTGTTACAATCACAATTTTGCCGGTTGGCAGCAACTTAGTTGGCACAGTGGTTGTGGAAACTCCCACGTCGATTCCAAGTGCATCAAGCGCTGGCATTCTGTCTCTTCCGTACATTGGCGCCACCGAGACGCAGACCATCACGCCCATTATTTCCGGCGTCCCGGTCACGCTGGGCTTGGTTCCCACCTCGACTCTCTTCACTGGGCCTTTGTCGACGCCCCCGTTGACGGTTGGATACCCTGGGTCTACCACCCGTCTCATCACCATCGTTCCAGCTAGCGGCTCACCCGGTTTTGGCACAGTTGTTGTGCAAACCCCCACGTACAGCCTGCCCCCCTCGTCTGTTTCGGCGCTGCCTACTGGCCCTGTTACGAAGCCATATCTTGGTGGTCTCTTTCCCACCGTGATTACGCCTGTCATCGACGGTGTGCCAGTTACACTTGTCCTCAGCCCCACAACAGGATCGTATGCCGGGCCGTATGCAACAAGTGCGCTTACTTTGGGGTACCCTGGATATACCACCGCCACAATCACAATTCTGCCGACGGGTTCTGAGACTCTTGCAACCCTTGTCGTCGAAACTCCTACCGGAAGTGCTTCTGGGCTCACCAGCGCGCCGTCGCCCAGTGAGACGGGTTTGAAGACGCAGGGATATCTGGGCGGCAACGGCCTCGTGACAATCACCCCGACAATCAACGGTCTGCCCGTTCCGGTCTACATCACTCCCACCGATGCTTCGTTTACCGGTCCTTATGAAACCTTTGTGCCCACGATTGGGTACGACGGCTCAACCACGGCTACCATAACGCTACTCCCGATAACTGCAGGTGGCAGCGGAACGCTGATTGTGGAAACCCCCACCAGCTCATTTGGAAGCTCTGCCAGCGCAAGCTTCCCCATCATCGGCCTCCCGTCGCCTACCAACTTCGACAGGCCGTACGTCTATGGTACGACCACCACCTTTGTGTCCGCAACGCTTGGCGGCGCCACCTTCACGTTCACCCTGGTTCCCGCCTCAACTTCGTACTTTGGACCTGTAGACCCAAGCTTGACCTTCACAGTTGGGTATCCAGGCGTTACAACACAGACGATTACACTTGTTCCCACAGGCACTGAAACCCAGGGAACGGTGCTTTTGGAGACCCCAACAAACTCTTTCTCCGGTCTTTCATCTAGTGCAACGCCTTCTGCTGCAGGAATCACCGTGCCGTATCTGACAGGTACCTCGACCGTGACGGTTCCAGCGACCGTGAGCGGCGTTCCCGTGGTCTACACGCTCACACCTGCTGTCGGACAGACTGCCTACACCGGCCTGGTCGATCCGTTCCTGACGTTCACAATTCCCTACGACGGCCCAACTGTGACTACGCTGACGATTCTGCCTACCGATCCTCTGCAGCCCTTCGGAACGGCTGTCGTGGAAACTCCAAGATTCCCTTCTTCGTCAGCTTCCTCAGCATTGCCATACTTCACGACTGTCACGATAGGGTACGGTGGATCTGTGGTTGCAACTTTCACGGTTCTGCCGTCGGGCACTAATATTGGCACTGTACTCGTGGAGACTCCTTTCGGTTTGCCATCCTCCTCTCCGACCTTTGGCCCATCGAGCGCCTCCATCACAGCCGCACCCACTGGCGTTCCCACATTGCAGTACGTCGGCGGCTCAAGCATCGCCACGTTAACTGTCTCTGCGGGTATCACGGGCGCTGCTTCAGTCGTTGTGATCACACCAGCTCCGATCCCGCTTTTCACTGGCCCGATTGACCCCCAGACGACGCTGACGGCTGGATATGATGGAACTGCTCAGATTACAGTCACGATTCTTCCAACTGGTTCTCAGACTGCGGGGACCTTGCTTGTGGAAACCCCAACACTGATCACTTCTGTGTCTGCTCTCACTTCTACGTCTGCTCTCACTTCTGCGTCTGCTCTGCCAACCGGCATCATCACACGTCCGTACGTTGGCGGCAGCTTGATTGGTCCAATCACCGCCTTGGTGGGAGGTAGCACAGGTACCCCTTCGGCAATTTTCATTACGCCTGCAACAGCCTTGTTCACCGGCCCCGTTAATTCGGAGACTCTTACAGCAGGCTACCCAGGCAATGTTATTGCTACAATTACTCTGCTGCCGCTTCCTGGAGAGACCGAAGGAACGGTCGTTGTGGAGACTCCTACAGGGCTTGCAACGTCGGCTTCAAGCCTGGCCATCACTCGAGGATACATTGGTGGCGCAGATACTCAGACCATTACTCCATCGGTCACCGGCGCAGGCCTCCCTGGCTTTGTCATTACGCCGACCGTCGTTACTTCCACCCCGGCTGTGAATCCGACCTTGACTTTGACCGTTGGAGCCTCCGTTTCCGCGACAATCACGCTTACGTTGCTGCCACTTGCCCCCGGCGACCTTGCCACGCTCCTGGTAGAAACACCTCTGACACCTCTGCCGACGGCTACTCCTACCTCCTCACTGGTTGGTGCTGGTCAGCCTTACATCGGCGACACGACAAGTGGTCCTGTCACCGCATCTACTGGTCTTGGTCAGCTTCCTTCGGTACTCAACCTCTCGCCAACTACCGCGTTTTTCACTGGACCGTTTGAGAGCTTCACCTATGTCGCTCCATGGACCGGCACGACCACCAAGACACTAATTCTGCTACCAACCGCTTCTGGGATTGCAGGCACGATTCTCCTTGAGACTCCGGCCTCCACGTTGGCCACTGGCACTTCAACTTCGTTGCCCACTGCCCCCGCTGGCCAGCCTTACATCGGGGATACCACGAGTGGTCCAATCACTGCATCGACTGGGCTTGGCCAGCTGCCTTCAGTGTTGACTTTGATTCCGACGAGTGGCGTCTTCACGGGGCCATTTGAGTCATTCATCTACACAGCGCCATGGACTGGAACGACAACAAAGACGCTCGTCTTGCTCCCAACTGCCTCTGGCACGGCTGGCACGCTTCTCGTCGAGGTTCCGGCCTTTGGTACTTCTTCGCTGCTGCCCACCGCCACGGCAGGCAGGCCTTACATCGGAGACACAACAATTGGTGTCGTGACGGCCTCGGCAGGTCTGGGTGCTCTGGCCACCCCCATCTCGCTCACACCTGCTACTGATGCTTCTTTGACATACGCTATCGACCCCCTCACCACTCTGACGGCCGGCTACCCTGGGTTCACCCCGAAGACTATTACATTACTTCCCAACCCTGGAGCGACGCTTGCCACTCTCCTTGTGGAGACTCCTACGGGATTCTCTTCGACCCCGCTACCGACTTCCAGCTTCGGACGACCCTACGTTGGAGATACGACAAGCGGTGTGCTTCTCGCATCGCCCGGCATTGGTGCTGCACCGACATCCTTCAACCTTGTGCCCGCTACGGTTCCCTTCACGGGCGCTCTGGATCCCGCGACCACTCTCACCGCGGAGCTACCTGCAGGCTCTACACCAAAGACGATCACCCTGCTGCCGACTGACCCCTCAAACACGTATGGCACGCTGTTGATTGAAACACCTGCTGGCGCCTCCTCGTCGTTGCTGCCCACCGCTAGACCTTACCTTGGCGACACGACGAGCGGCGTGATCTCCGCATCTGCCAGCCTTGGCGCTGCGGCGACACCGTTCACTCTTGTCCCTGCCACTGTCCCATTCACAGCTCTCCTTGACCCGGCTACAACACTCACGGCGCAGCTGCCCCCAGGCTCTACACCGAAGACGATTACACTGTTCCCGAACCCGGGCGAGACCTACGGGACTCTGTTGGTTGAAACACCCGCTGCTCTCACTCCCTCGTCAACGGCTGTGGAGAGTGGTAGGCAGTATGTGGGCGATGTTACCGCTGGACTTCTGACGGTGACGCCCGGTGCTACTGGCTTGCCCATTACTATTCCCATCTTCCCTGCAAGTGCCTTGTTCACCGGCCCGGTTGACCCCGCAACCACGCTTTTCGCTGGCTACCCAGGGACCACGCCGAAGACAATTACTTTGCTTCCTACTGCGGGAGGTACTCTTGGCACAGTGGTCGTGGAGACTCCCACGCAGTCGTCTACTGTACCCTCTGCGTCCTCTACGGCAACCGTTGGTAGGGAGTACATCGGCGATGTCACTACCGGCGTCATTACAGCCACGCCTGGCGGCACTGGCTTGCCTATCACTATCCCAATTTTCCCGGCGAGCGCATTGTTCACTGGTCCAATTGATCCCGCCACAACCCTTTACGTCGGGTACCCTGGCACCACGCCCAAGACACTGACCCTGCTGCCCACCCCGGGTGGTACTTTCGGCACTGTGGTTATTGAGACTCCGCAAACTTCTGCAGCTCCTACAACGTCCCCAGCGGTCAGCATCAGCCTCGGCAGGCCGTATGTCGGAGATACGACCACGGGAGTCATTACTGCTACAGTTGGTGGTCTTCCTACCACGATCCCTGTTATTCCTGCAACGGAGATTTTCACTGGTCCAATTGATCCTGCCACAACCCTTTTCGTCGGGTATCCTGGCACCACGCCCAAGACACTAACCCTACTGCCTACCTCGGGTGGTACTTTCGGCACCGTGGTTGTTGAGATTCCGCAAACGTCTACTACTCCTACAACGTCCCTAGCGGCTAGCCTCGGCAGGCCGTATGTTGGAGATACGACTTCGGGAGTCATTACTGCTACGGTTGGCGGTATTCCTACTACGATCCCTGTTGTTCCTGCAACGGAGATTTTCACTGGTCCAGTTGATCCATCGACAACTTTGACAGCTGGATATCCTGGAACAACGACGCAGACCATTACTCTTCTGCCGACGCTTGGAGGAACTCTTGGAACCGTCGTGGTAGAGACTCCGACACAGACCTCTGGTGCCCCCACCGCCTCCCCGACCGCAACCCTCGGCAGACCGTATGTGGGAGATACAACAATAGGCATTCTTACTGCTGTTCCCGGAGTTAGTGGTCTTGCTACTACGATTCCTGTCTATCCAGCGACACAGCCCTTCTCTGGTCCTGTCGATCCAACAACGCTTACCGCTGGATACCCTGGAACGACTATAATGACCATTACTCTTTTGCCAACAGCTGGTGGTACTCTTGGAACTGTCGTGGTGGAGACTCCGACGCAGACCTCTGGTGCACCTACCGCCTCTCCCACCGCAGCCCTCGGCAGACCGTATGTGGGCGACACAACCACGGGTATCCTTACTGCTGTTCCTGGAATTGGTGGTCTTGCTACCACGATTCCTGTCTATCCAGCAACGCAGCCCTTCTCTGGTCCCGTTGATCCACTGACAACGCTTACCGCTGGATACCCTGGAACGACTACGATGACCATTACCCTTTTGCCAACAGCTGGTGGTACTCTCGGCACAGTGGTGGTTGAAACTCCTGCCGCAACGTCCTCGTCCCTTCCGACTGCCCGTCCGTACCTCGGAGATATCTCGAATCAGGTACTAACAGCTTCCGTTGGCAACGTTGCCATCACAACTCTCACACTCACGCCTGCTACCGCGGCACTCACCAACCCCGTCAATCCTTCGATCACGTACACTGTTCCGTGGGCCGGAGCTTCGACGCAGACTCTCACGCTGTTGCCGACACAAGGCGAGACATTTGCGACGTATCTCATTGAGACTCCTGTCGGCGCGCCCACTTCCGCCACCTCGTCCCCTGGTCTGTCCACCTCAGGTAGGCAGTATTTCGGCGCCACCGTCACAGCTACAATCACCGCAACGCTTGGAGTCTCTGGTCTGCTGACAGGCCTTCCCACTGAACTCGCTCTCACACCTGCGACAGCGTCGTACACAGGCCCTATTGACCCCGTGAATACACTTTACGCGCCGTACAGTGGAACGGCCACTCTCACCCTGACGGTCTTCCCAGGACCAGGCGAAACGTACGCGACCTACTTGATTGAGACTCCTGCAGCTCAGTCTTTGCCGAGCCTCTCTCCCAGTGCCACTGGTCTTCCCACAGGTGGGCGCCCGTACTTTGGCGACATTACCACAGGAACAGTGACAGCATCCACCGGCCCTGGCGCTATTCCCACTAGTCTTTTCTTGACGCCAACTGATGTGCCCTTCTCTGGATCTGTCGATCCTGCGGTCCAGTACACGGCTCCATGGGACGGGACTTCCACGAAGACCCTTACCCTGTACCCACTGACTAGTGGTGGTGCTGCAACGCTCCTGATTGAGACTCCTTCTGCCGCTATCTCCAGTACCGGTCCTACGAACTCAGCTTCGATTACTCCCGCGCCTACGGGTCTTCCGCGAAGGCTCTACATCGGAGATACCACCACTGGCTTTGTTACTGTCTTGGGACCGAGTGGAGTGCCTACCACCTTCGAGGTTGAGCCATATACCGCTGGATCTTTCACTGGGCCAGTCGACTTCACCACATTGACTGCCCCCTACGATGGCACCACCGCGAAGCTGGTCACGCTTCTCCCGTCAACTTCGGGTGGCCTGGGCACAGTGATCCTGGAGCTTCCAAGATCTGCGCTTGCAACTGCAACTCCTGCGCCTTCGTCCTTGCCAGGCCTCCGTCCTTACTATGGTGATACCACCATTGCCACAGTGACTGTCTCCGCTGCTGCGCTCACTGCGCCGGTCGTTCTTACAATCACGCCAACTGACGCTGCATTCACTGGTTTGCTGGATCCTACAACTCTGACCACAGCGTACGCAGGACCAACCACGAAGACCCTGACTCTTTACCCGTACGGGACCTTGAGCCTCGGAACTATCCTGCTGGAGACTCCCTCTGCCACTGCCTCGTCTTCGGCCTTCCCATCTGCAAGTGAATCGCCATCTGGAAGTGCATCAGCATCCGGAAGTGCATCAGCATCTGAAAGTGTATCAGCATCTGGAAGTGCATCACCATCCTCTCTTGCCAGCGGCATATTGTATGACGGCGGCGACGGCACGATTGAAACGATTACGGCTACGCCAGTTGCCGGTGGCCAAACAGCTGGCCCTGGAATCACTTTGACCATTACTCCTGCAACTGCTCCATGGACTGGATCCGTCAACCCTATTGGGGCTCTCACCGCGCCTTGGACCGGAAGCACGGTCCGCACTCTTACGTTGCACCCTACTGGCACTGATACACTTGCTACGCTGTTGGTTGAGTATCCTGCCGCCACTTCGTCACCGGCAATTCCCACTTCTTCCGCTGCCGGCATACTGTACAACGGCGACAGCACCGTTGCCACAATCACCGTTACTCCGCTGGCTGGCGGGCAGCTGACTGGGGCCGTTGCAACCTTGACAATTACTCCGGCTCCTTCGGCAGCGACATGGACGGGCGCCGTGAACCCTACCGCTGTCCTGACTACGACTTGGACTGGCAGCACCACAAAGACGTTGACGGTCTGGCCCACGGGATCTGATTCAGTCGCTACTTTGGTTCTTGAACTTCCTGCGGCAACTCCGTCCGCGCCGTTCCCCTCATCTTCGCTCGCTCTTGCTGTGCCATATGATGGCGATACAACTACTGGAGCCGTCACAGCTACACCGTTCGTGAGCGGTGTCTCTGCTGGCCTGCCCTCGACGTTGCTTATTACCCCGGCGGCTACTCCTTTCGCCGGTGGTGTTGATCCGGCGACCACCTTGTTCGATTCGTGGACTGGTCTCACAACCAAGACGCTCACTCTGCACCCGACTTCTGGAGCATCTCTTGGCACGATTCTCATTGAGACACCAGCAGCAACAGCGTCGCCTACTGCCCCTAGCCTTGGACGGCCCTACGATGGCGATTTCGTGACTGCTACGATCACGGCCACGGCTAGCATTGGCGGTGTTCCATCCACCTTACTTCTTATTCCGGCCACATCACCCTTCGTTGGCCCCGTGGATCCATTGACAACTTTCACCGCCCCGTACACCGGCTCTACAACAAAGACGCTTACTTTGCATCCCACTTCTGGGCAGACTTTCGGCACGATTGTTATCGAGACGCCAGCAACGACGCCTTCCCCGTCCGCCCCTGTGCTTGGCAGGCCATATGTTGGAGATACCATCACCGACACTATTACCGCTACGCCTAGTGTTGGTGGCACCGCAGTCGGTGCTCCGTCTACTCTGCTGATCACCCCGGCTGGAACTGTCTACACCGGAGCTATCGATCCCCTGACGACCTTGACGGCCCCATGGACTGGTGTGTCAACAAAGACTCTCACCTTGCTTCCCACGAGCGGGCAGTCTCTCGCGACTCTGCTCATCGAAACCCCGGTAGCGACGGCCTCGCCGCCTGTATCTTCTGTAGAATCCCTAGCAGCGACGGCTCCGCCCTCCGCGTCTTCAGAAGTAACCGCTTCGCCATCAGCGTCTTCTCCAGGTGTTACAGCCTCACCCTCTGCATCTTCTCCCGTGCTCGGCAGACCGTACATCGGCGACACCACCTCTGGCACCATCACGGCAACTCCGGCCGCTCTTCTCCCAGGAGGCAGCCTTGGCCCTATCGGCAATGCGGTTCCGTCCACGTTTGCTATTACCCCTGCTACAACTGCGTACAACGGCCTTGTCGACCCAGCAACTACGCTTTTGGCGCCTTGGACCGGCATCTCGACAAAGACGCTCACGTTGCTTCCCACAAGTGGAGAGTCTCTCGCGACCATCCTCCTCGAAACGCCTCTAGCAACCGCTTCGCCATCTGTGTCATCTGTTGCTCTTGGCCGGCCATACGATGGAGACACCACATCTGGACTTGTTACTGCAACGCCTGGTGGCAGTCTTGGCCCCCTCAGCAACGGAGTTCCATCAACCTTCGCTATTACGCCCGCGGCAACGCCCTACAGTGGATTGATCGACCCTGCCACTACCCTTACAGCCCCCTGGACGGGCAGCACCACCAAGACGTTGGTTCTGCACCCAATAGGACCGGAGTCATTGGGAACGTATCTGGTTGAGACCCCAGTGGTCACAGCCTCGCCGTCCCTATCTTCACCAGTTGTTGGCAGACCATACTTCGGTGATATCACGACTGATACAATCGCGGCTACCCCATTCTCCTTGGGACAGGCAGGCCCGATTGCAGGCGCCCCATCCACGCTGATCATCACACCCGCCACAACTCCCTTCGCGGGTCCCCTGGATCCGCTCATTACATTCACCGCTCCGTACACCGGTTCTACTACCAGGACCCTCACTTTGTTCCCAACGAGCGGTCAGACCCTCGGAACGCTCCTGGTGGAGACTCCTGCGGCAGGTCCATCGTCGGCTGCGCCCTCGGCGTCTGCCTCTCTCACTACCGTCCCGTCTGCCGCACCATCCGTGCCCGCTTTCCTCTACGATGGCGACACCATCACCGCGACCATCACAGCCACGGCGGGTGGAAGTCTTGGAGTCACTCCCGGCGCCGCGCCCTCAACCCTCCTTCTCACTCCCGCACCAACGCCGTTCTCCGGCGCCATCGATCCTGCCACGACTCTGACGGCTCCGTGGGATGGTGCATCGACGAGAACTCTCACACTTCACCCCACTGCCTCCGGACAGACGCTCGGAACGCTTCTGGTGGAAACCCCGACCGCCACCGTCTCGGCGTCGTCAACGGGTCTGTTGAGCTCGCTGAGCAGCTTGCTTTTCGGCACTACTACATCCGAACCGGCGTCCTCACAGACCGTTGCGCCAGGTGCACCCACGGACTTGGGCCTGTCGGCATCGAACTCGCTCTCGGCGTCGTCGGTGCCATCGGAATCATCGGCGCCTCCAGCGTCTTCGTTGCCCGCAGAATCTTCGGCCCCTTCGTCCTCCGTTCCTTCAGGCTCTGCTTCTTCGCCCTCGGCTCCTTCGTTGAGCAGCGAGTCTTCCGCCTCTGTGCCCTCGCAAAGCTCTGCTCCGCCGTCTAGTGTCTCCGCGCCTAGTGAGAGCCTCTCTAGTGGCCTCAGCGTATCGACAGAGTCTAGCCTCTCAGGACCTAGCTCTAGCCTTCCGACGGGCTCAAGCGCCTCTGGCATTCCCAGTGGTGCTGCCACAGATCTTGGTCTGAGTGCCAGTCTTAGCGGGTCTGCAAGTCTTACCCCGTCTGGGTCGAGCGTCTCAACCGGAAGCGTTTCCGCATCAAGTCTCAACCCCGGTGAAGGCTCTGGCCTGCCCAGCAGCCTTTCCGCCTCTGTCAGCGAACCAAGCGTTGCGTCGTCTATTGCCTCTTCAGCTTTGTCAGAGCTCAGCAACTCTGTCTCTGCTCCTAGCGGCGTGACATCTGGCAGCGCTCCCACTGGCTCAGCTACGATCACGAACTCTGCGGAAGCATCGTCCCTGGCTTCTTCTCTCGCGTCCCAGCTCAGCAACCTGCCTTCCGGTGCTTCGTCTGAGGCTTCATCTCTGGTGTCGCAGCTCAGCGAACTGGCCTCAGCATCCAGCGGTGCGCCGACTGGAAGCGTCACGTCCCTCGATCCGGCTCTTGCCTCTTCTCTGGCGGCCTCGCTCTCTGGTGATCTAAGCACTTTGCCTTCATCCGCTGCTGGCTCGGTTCTCTCGCAGCTCTCGCAGCTCAGCAGCGACCTCGCCGCAGCCTCATCTGGTGTGCCAAGCGGTGCGTCCTCTGTTGTCCCGTCCGAGTCGGTTTCTGCCTCGGGTGCCTCATCGCTGGCACCATCTGGTCCTGCGGACTTGGGCTCGGGCTCCCAGAGCCTCCCCAGCACCAGCGCTGCGAGTGGAGTCAGTGCCTCTGCACAGCTCAGCGCATCTGTCACCGCCCCTACGGAGGCTAGTGTCTCGTCTTCTGGTCTGCCATCCGGTGCGAGTGCCCCGTCCGCCAGTGCGCCATCGGGTGCTTCTTCTTCATCCGGCCCGTCCTCAGAGGTGCCGAGCGGAGTTTCCTCAGCCAGCGCCCCTACAGCGGCCTCAAGCGTGCCTTCTGGAGCCAGCGCTCCGTCCGAGAGTCTGCCCTCTGGCGCCAGTGCTTCGTCTGGAATTCCCTCAAGTGTACCGGCTGAATCCAGTGCCTCATCCGGAGCCCCCTCAAGTGTGCCATCTGGTGTTAGTGCGCCAGCTTCCAACCTTGCTTCGGGCGCTAGCGCCCCGTCTGGCGTTTCTTCAGCTCTTACAGAGTCAGGTGCTCCGTCTGGGGTTCCATCAGAGAGCCTTGCATCCGGTGCCAGTGGACCATCGACCAGTGCTCCCACTGGCGCCAGCGCTTCCTCTGGAGCGCCGTCGGCCAGTGCGCCTACTGAAATCAGCGCGCCCGCTTCGAGCATTGCTTCTGGCGCTAGCGCTTCATCTGGACCGGCCTCATCCAATGTGCCTACGGATATAAGTGCGGTGTCAAGCGGAGTGCCGTCTGGTGCTTCCGCGTCCAGCGGTCTTCCGTCTGGAGGTTCATCAGCCAGCGAACCCTCCGGTGTCAGTTCATCTGGCGCCTCAGTAAGCGTCTCGACAGAGCCCTCTGTCTCTGCACCATCCGCATCTAGCCAAGGAGGCGTCATTCCATCTGGAAACTCAGCTCTGAACTCGGCTTCGGGTGAGGCCTCTGTATCAGCTGCCTCATCGATATCTGCTGCTAGCGCAGCGTACTCGTCGTACATCTCGAGTGCCCTCTCTGATCTCTCGCTTACCAACTCGGCTGATGTGTCTTCCGCTCTCTCGAGCTTGAACAACAACCTCCCTACGTCCTCCGCACCTGGGGTTTCCGCCTCAGTGAGCGCATCTGCGAGCGGACCTGGTCCCTCTGCACCCAGCGCATCTGAGCCTGGTGTTTCCGGATCAAGCGCTCCAGCAGGTTCAGTGTCAAGCGGAGTCTCTGCGTCTGCACCGGGCTCCTCCGCCCCGGAATCAGCAGCCGGCACTGGAGCTCCGTCCGTCAACCCGTCCGGCACATCAGGCGCCCCGGGCTCATCCGGATCCGCGGTGGTTCCATCAGGCCCAAGCAATCTTGCTTCGGGATCTGGCGCGACATCAGCCCTCCCCAGCGAATCCGCTGCCGGCAGCTCTGGCGCTCCGTCTGCCAACCCATCCAACCCGGCGTCAGGATCCGGAGCTCCGTCAGTCGGGCCCAGCGGTTCCGGCGCCAGCAACACCGTCGTTCCATCCGGCCCGAGCAATCTGGCTTCCGGATCTGCCAGCCCATCGCAGCCTACAGAGAGCGGCGCTAGCCTTTCCGGCGCGTCTGGTTCTCCCTCGGCGTCTGGTTCTCCTGCAGCGTCTGGTTCTCCCTCAGCGTCTGGTCTTCCCAGCGGCTCTGCTGCGCCTTCTGGCTCTGCCGGTTCTGAAAGCATTTCCGCCCCAAGCGGCGCATCAGCATCTCAACCCACCGAGCCTAGCGCCTCGTCTACCAATGCCGTGTCGAGTGGCCCTGCGGCTTCCAGCGCCCCTGGCCAGTCGTCTGCTCCATCTTCTCTCCCAAGCGGCTCCGTCTCAGGTAGCGGAGCGTCTGCCCAGCCAAGCGCTTCAGGACCAGGTCAATCCGCTGAGTCTGCTGGTTCTGGTGTCCCGACGAGCGGCGGCTCTGGTACTGTTCTGCCCAGCGGTGCGGCCACCAACTTGGGCCCTGGCGCCTCAGGCTCGCAATCAGCGTCGGGTGCGCCCACGGAAGCATCAGGCTCACAGCCAGCTTCTGGCCTGCCCAGTGGAGCTTCTTCCGGCTCGGCTGGATCTGCTGAGCCTAGTGCTTCCGGCCCTAGTGCTTCTGGTCCTGGTGCATCTGGTGTCTCGAGCGGTTCCGTCCTCCCCAGCAGTGGCCAGCCAACGACCTCGGGCTCCGCCGCCTCTGGCTCGCAGCCAGCATCCGGACTACCCAGCGAATCCGCTTCGGGTGGATCGGCTCAGCCGAGTGGCTCCGCCACCGGTGGCTCCGCTCTTCCTAGCTCGGGCCAGCCGTCCAACGCGGGCTCTGCTGTCTCGGGATCGCAGCCGGCTTCCGGCCAGCCCAGTGGCTCTGCTTCTGCATCTCTTCAGCCAAGCGCCTCGGGTCCAGGCGAGTCTTCTCAGCCTGGTGCCTCTGCCTCAGGCTCCTCCGGCGCTCCGGGCAGTTCTGCTCTCGCCAGCGGAGCTGCGTCCAACCTGGCCCCCAGCGCTTCCGGCTCGCAACCAGCGTCCGGTGTGGCCAGCCAATCTGCGCCGTCCGGTGCCTCTGGCTCGGGCGCTTCGGGCTCGCAGCCAGCATCCGGTCTTCCCACCGAATCCGCACAGCCAAGTGCCTCTGTTACTGGAGGCTCTGGTCTCCCGAGCGGAGGCGTGACCAGCTCGGGCCCTGCTGCTTCAGGTTCTCAGCCAGGATCAAGCCTCGCTAGTGGATCTGCTCAGCCTAGCGCATCTGGTCCTGGCAGCTCCGGTGCTCCGAGCGGTACTGTTCTCCCCAGCGGAGGTGCGACCGACCTGGCTCCTGGTGCTTCAGGCTCCCCGTCAGCGTCTGGCCAGCCTAGTGGAAGTGCTTCAGGTCCTGCGGAATCCCTCTCAGGTTCTCAACCTACTGGCTCCGCATCTCTTCCTGGATCTGCCCAATCTGGCGCACCGACGGCTTCTGGCGTTCCTACTACTGGCGGAGCTGGCTCATCTGCCCCTGGAGCCAGCGCGTCGATCTCCGGCGCCAATCCGTCCGGCAGCTCGCCAGCCTCAGGCATTTCAAGCAGCCAACCCGGCTCTCCATCTTCTGGTATTGATCTATCAGCCTCCATCAGCGTTGTCATTCCTGGAAATTCCAACCTCGGCTCAGGAGCCTCTCAACCAACTGGATCCGCGTCAGCCGGACCGTCTGGATCTCTTCCGGCAGGCTCGGTCAGCGGCACTTCGGGCCTTGAGCCTTCGTCATTGCTTCCGGCCGGCACGACTGCTGGTGTTTCATCTGGCTCCCCGTCGCTCCAAGGTTCGTCGGCTGGTGGTCCTTCAGCAAGCGGCGCTCCTTCAGCCGGAAGCCCATCCGCAAGCCTTCCAACAGATAATTCCGCCTCCCTTGCAGGACAGAGTTCCGGTTCTCTTACCGGCCGCCCTGACAACAGCCTTTCTGCCGGTGGTGCTTCTTCTGGCGCTCCCTCGTCTGGTGGCCTGTCTGCCAGCCAGCCGACTGATCTTTCCGCCTCCTCGCTTGGCGTCAGCGGCCCCGCTACGTCTGGCCCAGGATCAACTTCCCCCGGTGCCGTTCTGTCTGGTGCTAACTCCAACCTAGGCCAGGGAGCATCTGCCTCTTCGGCCCAGTCTGGCTTGCCGTTGTCGCTGTCCGGTGTCTCAGAGTCCGGTAACCCATCCTCTGGTGTGCCTTCTGCAAGCGGTGTCACTAGTGGCGGCTCCTCTGCACCGTCAGCCTCCGTCCCTGGTGCCAGTGCTTCGTCGGATAGTGGTATCTCTGCAGGGCCTTCAGCATCCGGCCCATCTGCGTCCAGCGTGAACTCTGGCAGCCCCTCTTCGGCTGGTGGTTCGTCGGCCTCCTCTCCCGGCGCTGTTTCGGGCTCGCAGTCCCCATCCGCAGGCCTGTCTATTTCAATCGGTCTCTCTGCCGGTTCTCCCTCGAGTCAGGCTTCGTCTGGTATCCTCCCATCTGTAAACTCAGACTTGGGCTTGGGAGCCTCGTCACAGCAGAGCGGCTCCCCATCAAGTCTGTCGCTTACTGGCGCTTCGCAATCAGCTAACCCATCTGGCACTGTTCTTCCGTCAACCTCAGGTGCCGCATCCTCGCCCACTGCCGGCTCATCTTCGCCTGGCATTTCCGGTCCGAGCAACACTGCTAGCAGTCCCGGTGCCAGTGCACCTCTTTCGACGTTCACGCAGACTTCCGGTGCCCTTGCATTCACTTCCACTCGCACCCAGATCCTGGCAGGTGTACCCTACACCGATGTGGTTGTAAATGTCCCGGCGGCCGTCACTTCTGGTGGCCTCCAGACCTACACGCAAACTTCTGGTAACACTGGATTCACCACGACGCTTTCCCAGAGTTTCTTCGGTCTTCCCGCTACAACTTACGTGGTTGTTAACGTGCCAACTTTCATTCCTCTGCAGACGGTCACGCAGACTTCCGGTGCACTTGGCTTCACTTCCACCCGTACCCAGAGCCTTCCTGGAATCGGGCCTTACACCGATGTGGTCGTGAATGTACCACAGGGCTCTCCTTCGGCCAGCCTTCCGACGATTACGCAGACTTCTGGTAATGTCGCGTTTACATCGACCGTTCCCACGTTAATCAACGGGGTTCCTGCTACGCTTGTGGTCGTGAATGTACCGCAGGGCTCTCCTTCGGCTACCCTTCCAACGATTACGCAAACGTCCGGTACCGTTGGATTCACATCTACGGTTCCTACAATAGTCAATGGTGTTCCTGTTACGCTGGTAGTAGTCAATCTGCCGCAAAGCGTTACTCCGGCTCCCCTTTCGACGATTACCCAAACATCCGGTAACGTTGGATTCACGTCCACGTTTCCCACGGTAGTCAACGGTGTTCCTGTTACGCTTGTGGTTGTCAATGTTCCCTCATCAGCGTCGTCTCCCGGTGATGTTCCAAGTCAATCTTCAACCAGCCCGGGCCTTACCGGTAGCGCTCCTCTGTCGACCTTCACACAGACATTCGGCATTATTGCCTTCACATCTACTCGCACACAGCTGATCAACGGTTCTCCGTACATGGATATCGTGGTCAACATTCCACAGTCAACATTGTCCCCAAGTGCTCCAACTGCCACTTCCAACAGCGCACTTGGCTCAACTGGCGCGCAATCATCTGGTTCGCCTACATCCGGAGTTGGCAGCTCTTCAGGCGTCGTGTCCGGTGCGAATTCGAATCTTGGCATTCAGTCCACTCCGACAAATTTGCCTACAATCACCCAGACTTCGGGTTCGGTTCCGTTCACTAGCACTATTCTCACTTATCTCAGTGGTACCACCAGTGCGGTTTCGGCCGTTCTTGTCAACGTCCCACAGACCAATGCCCCTGCAAGCCTCCCCACCATTACATCGGGCAGCATCACATTCACTGGGTTGTACCAACCCTCTGGTTTCCCCCCTCCCCCTCCCATCACTGTTGTCTACGTGCCTACGCCCACGCCGGTTGCCCCGATCACAATCACCCAAACCTCCGGTCCCGTCGCCTTCACGTCTACTACTATTACATCAAATTCCGGTGTTAATAGCGGGCTCCCGTACACCGCAGTGATAGTGAATGTTCCCACTCCCGTCGGAAACCTCGCCACCATCACGTCCACTTCAGGCAGCGTCGCATTCACCACAACGGCCGTTTTCCCGACGTATTTCAACAGTATCGGTTTACCGTTCTTTGCTTTTACCACGCAAGTCGTCGTCTACGTGCCTACACCCACATCATTTGTCCCGATATTCACGACCACTCAAACTTCGGGCCCAACAGCCTTTACGTCTACTGGCCCTGCCGTCAATCCAACTATCAACGGTGGCCAGCCATACACCCAAGTGGTGGTCAATGTGCCGACGCCATTTGCTGTTACTACCACGCAAACCTCGGGTCCTCTCCCTTACACGTTGACGAATATCGCTATTGACCCGACCGTCAACGGCGGCAATCCTTACACCCAGGTGGTGGTGAATGTACCTACGCCATTCATTTTCACAACCACGCAAACTTCGGGAGCCTTGCCTTTTACATCAACTGGTCTTACCTCGAACGCCCTGGTTAACGGCGGCCTACCATACACGCAGGTGGTCGTGAATGTGCCTACGCCATTTGCTGTCACTACTACACGAACCTCAGGTGCCGTGCCTTTCACATCAACGGGTCTTGCCGTTGATCCTCTGGTCAATGGCGGCTTGCCGTACACCCAGGTGGTGGTGAACGTACCTACGCCGTTTGCTGTTACTACTACACAGACCTCAGGTGCCTTGGCTTTTACTTCCACTGGTCTTGCCGTCAATCCGTCAATCAATGGCGGAAATCCCTACACGCAGGTCGTGGTGAATGTTCCCACTCCCTTCGGGTTTACTACGACCCAGACCTCGGGCCCTGTCGCGTTCACCACGATCTTTGTCACGCAAAACCCGGCTATCAATGGTGGCTTGCCGTATACTGAGGTCCTCGTCAACGTCCCTACTCCATTTGGCCCCGTTACAACCACGCAAACCTCCGGTGCTTTCCCTTTCACGACTACCATCGTCACAGCCGATCCATTTGGTTCTGTTAACAGCGGCCAGCCTTACACGGCAGTCGTCGTCAATGTTCCTACTCCATTTGGGCCCGTTACAACAACGCAGACTTCTGGAGCTGTGCCATTTACCAGCACCGTGCTTACGTCTGATCCCTCCGGCATCGTTAATGGTGGTAGGCCTTACACTGCAGTCGTCGTTAATGTGCCCACACCATTCGCACCCGTTACAACAACACAGACGTCAGGAGCCGTGCCATTCACCAGCACCGTTGTTACGTTCGATCCTTCCGGCATCATCAACGGTGGTAGGCCTTACACGGCAGTCGTTGTTAATGTACCTACACCATTCGGACCCATCACGACCACACAGACTTCCGGTATTGCGTCTTTCGTAACCACGGTCTTGACATCCAATCCGTCTATCAACAACGGTCAACCTTTCACGGAGGTGATTTACAATGTCCCAGCCCCTACTATCATCAACCCTGGCAACACCGCGCTTGGCGGTGCGCAGTCCACCCCCGGCCCTATTTTCACGACAACACAAACGTCTGGCTTAGTGCCCTTCACTACCACTTTGGCCACGATTGGGGCGGATGGCACTCTTACTACTGAGATTCTCGTCGTTGTCCCGACTTCAGCTGCCGCTTCGCCAACCTCGTCCACCTCTGCAGTTGCCAGCTTCACCAGCAACATATGTTTGCCCTCTGCAGGCGCAGGAACGCCACAATGCGTGTCAGCGCTTCCCTCCGCATGTCAACCGGTTACCGTTACCAACCCCTTTGGTAATCCCTTCGGCTTCGGCAACACGGTGTCTACAATTGACTACGTTAGTTGCCAGGCTGCCTTATCTGGGCTGGGTATCGCGGGTGCTGCTTCCTGCTTTGCGTCAAACTTCATCTCCAACATCGGCTCCGGTGATCCAACGCATGCGAACTTCCTCGGTTGTCTACAGAACAGCTTGCCGACGTGCTCACAATGCGTTGACAGCATTCCGCCAGCTTGCCAGGCTCTGTCGTCTCTCGGCGGTGGCTCTCTCTTGGGCTCTGCTTCTCTGTTGGCTTGCCAGACGGCGCTTGGTGTCTACAGCACAACTGTCGGCCTGTCTTGCTTCGCTAGCAACGTCATTAACAGTGCCACGGGGGCCAACATTCTTTCATGCATTAACCAGAACATCCCTGTCTGCAACACCAACGCCGCGACGCCTACTTCTCTTCTAGCTGCAACGACTTCGGTGCAGTGTGGTACTGCGGTGGCAACTTCCTGCGTCACTGCTCTGCCTTCAGCCTGCAATACTTTGACCTCACCCGGAGGGTCTGGGCCTCTCAGCAACTTCTTCGGCAGCGCGGTGAACGGCGCCAATTTCGCCGCTTGCCAGGCCGCGTTGGGCATCTTTGGCACCGTAAACGCAGCTTCCTGCTTCAGTTCCAATTGCGTATCATCCTTCACCGGCTCTGATCTCCAATCCTGCCTCCTCGCAAACGTTGGGACATGTTCCAACTGCGTCAACAGCATTCCAAGCGCATGCCAGGTGCTCGCCAACTACGGCTCTGGTTCCGCCCTCTCCGCCGGTCTCATCGGACTTTGCCAGACAGCCATCGGTCTTTTCGGCCAACTGGATGCCGTCTCCTGCTTCGACAGTACCCTTACACCGCAGATCGGAACGAGCATCCTCAGCTGTCTTACGCCCTTGGTTCCAACATGCTCCGGAGGCTCCAATTCTCCGTCACCTGCCTCGCCTGCGCCCAACGCTCTCTCGACCAGCTACCAGCAGTCTGGAAACGTTGCCTTCACAACTACCGTCACGACGAATCCACCTGGATTCGCCCCACCGACGACTTACGTTTTGGTCAATTCGCCTGTTGTCCTCCCTACATCTTACCAACAGAGTGGAAATGTGGCATTCACGAGTACGGTCACAAGCAATCCGGTCTTCGGGTTCGGGCAGGGAACCACTTACGTCTTGGTCAACACACCAGCGGTCTTCGCTCTCTCAACCACCACCCAGACCGGCGGGGCAGTTGGCTACACATCCACTGTAGTCACCGATCCACCTGGCTTTGCCCCGCCGACAACGATCGTTGTCGTCAACGTCGCGTTGACCGTGACGCGCACCTCTGGAAACGTGGCATTCACGGCTACAACCTTCAGCACTAATCTCGCTGGTGGTCCGGGGTCGTATGTCCTGGTGAACGTCCCGCAGAGTGGTGCCATCGCACCACCTGGCCAGAGCAATATCGCTCCGATGCAGACACCCTACCCAACCATCACCCAGACTGGTGGCGCCGTCGCCTACACAAGTACCCTGTACACCGACCCTGCGGGTGCTCTTGGCCCTGGTACTTACGTCGTCGTCAACGTGCCCGCTGCCACTCCTGTCACTTACCCAAGGTATACGCAGACCAGTGGTCTCGTCGCCTACACAAGCACCCTATTCACCGATCCGCCTGGCGCTCTTGGTGCTGGAACTTATGTTGTCGTCAACGTGCCCGCCGCTACCCCGGCTGTTACTTACCCGAGGTACACGCAAACCAGTGGCCTTGTCCCCTACACAACTACCGTGTTCACCGACCCGCCAGGCGCTCTTGGCGCCGGAACTTATGTCGTCGTCAACGTTCCGTCTCCAGCCTATCCGACAATCACCGTGACTGGCGGCGCAGTTCCATTCACAACAACTCTGTACACAGATCCGCTAGGCGCTCTTGCACCGGCTACCTACGTCGTGGTCCATGTCCCTACTCCGACCTATCCGACAATCACCGTGACTGGCGGCGCCGTTGCATTTACAACAACTCTGTACACCGATCCGCCAGGCGCTCTTGGTCCGGCCACTTACGTCGTGGTCAACGTTCCGGCTCCGACCTATCCGACACTCACTGTGACTGGTGGCGCCGTTGCTTTCACAACTACTGCGGCCACTGATCCAGCGGGCGCTCTCCCCAGCGGTACCTACGTGATTGTCAATGTTCCTGCTCCAACCTATCCGACACTCACCGTAACTGGCGGCGCTGTTGCTTTCACGACTACTGCGGCTACCGATCCTGCGGGCGCACTCCCCAGCGGCACCTATGTGATTGTCAATGTGCCAGCGCAGTCGCACCCGACAATTACCCAGACCGGTGGCAATGTCGCCTACACGAGCACTTTGTTCACCGACCCACCTGGCGCTCTTGGCGCAGGAACGTACGTGGTTGTCAACGTTCCAACTCCAGCCCTCACGGTGACTCGCACGTCTGGCAGCCAAACGTTCTACGCCACGAGCGTGAGCACCGCCGCAAACGGCGGGACTAGCAATGTTGCCGTCATCACCGTTCCCACCGCGGCTCCGTTCAAGATCGCTGTCTCTGACTTCTCGCACAACTTTTACGGATACTTGGACGTGCTCAACACCGCCTTCAGCGGCACAGCTCACTCGTGTTCCCCGGTATCCGATTACACCAGCGCGTCTTTGTTCTACATCGACCCCGTATCGACGCGGCTGGTATGTGCCTCGGGCGCTGGCACCGGCAGTTTACTCTACTCGTGCCAGAAGCGCGGCCAGACAGACTCGCCGTTCCTGTTCGACACACTGACCGCCAGCGGAAACTCCAACATCGACACGACCTTCTGGAGCGACAACACTCTGCATGTAACCAATCCCGACACGACGCAATTCCTGGCCTCTCTGTGCAACGGAAACACCCTCTATCTCACCGGCGGCGTCCCAACGGGATGTAAGCAAGTTGTGCTATCGCCTGTATACAGCCAGATCAATTACTTGACGACAACCATTACGTCTGGAACCGGTACTGCATACACCACCACGAGTGCACCCGCCGGCAACGCCGTGACACAACCAGGCCTCGTCGAAGTCATCGTGCCCTCTGCATGCGGATCTCCCGGCATCGAATACACCAACCGCCCGAATCCGGCGACGGTGGGCTCGACCACGACGGATCCCTATTACCAGAACTTTAAGCCGGCCGTATACAACAACCCCGTGTCTCCCTACAGCACCATCCGCTTCTCGGGTGTCACCGACAACATCGGCATCGGCATCTCGTCGCCAGGCGTCGGCCAGGTCTACAACTCGGGCAACCAGGCGATGGCGCAGTCGGCGACGATCTTCCGCGGATACTTCTACGCCAATGTCACGGGCACGTGGACGTTCGCTCTGCGCAACCCCGACGACATCGGCTACGCGTGGATCGGCCCCGAGGCCGTGTCGACCTGGTCCAACACCAACTACAAACTGGTCGCTGGCCTCAACAGTCCTCAGGCGTCCTATCAAATGACCTTGGCGGCTGGCTCGCTGACGCCCATCAGACTGATCTACGCTGACGGCATTGGTTCCGTGTCCTTCACGATGAGGACGATCGATCCGAGCGGCGTGATCAGGGACAGCACACAGGGCTTCTTCAGGCAGCCCGAGTGCGGTCCGTACCCGTACACGCAATGGACGTGATGAGCCGGCTTGGTCTCGCTTCGGTTATTGAAGCGTTGTACAGAGTTTGTTTTGCTTTGTTTCGGTGTGGAGAGATTTTGTTTGTCATGATGGACGGTATCCTTCGGAATAACTTCTTTGTACTGCTTTCTCGTCCCTCGTTTTAATCACCCAACTCAGCATCGTCATGTCTCCATAGCCACGATTTCGACGCACATCGCTCGAACTGAACTGTTACCCAAAGTGTAACGCACAGCACAATGTAATCCCCATTCGTAGTCTTAGTATATCAAAATTGTATGTTCGTCTCTTCAAAGCTTTGTGTCCCATCGCACCACGGCAACCTTGACGCCTGTATGTCTTGTGTTAGATGCTTCGCCTCCTGCCTGCCTTCGGACCTTTCCCACTCACAATTTTCGATTTTCCCATTTAGCATCCGTAGCTCGCCAGGTCCGCGCAGCACGCGTTGTAGATGGACTTGTCCGTGCCCGAGATGCCGGTGCAGCAGGTGAACTGCTCGACATTGCCGTTGCAGGCGAATGCAGTTGTCGCAAGAGCGGCGACGGCGGCGAAGAGGTAGGTAGTGAGCTGCATGGTGGATGTTATGGCCGGTTGTGGAGCGGAGTGTCGAGTGAATCAGTGGCAGGGGAAGTTGGATGAACGAATGACACCCGGTCTGCTCTTTATAGGAGCGGCTCTGCTGATACATGAGACGCTTGGCTGGTACGTGTATATGAATACGAGTCTATAGTGGTTGATCAGCCCCCGAGTAGTGCTAATGTCTTGCCTGATTTAAGCGGTGCGCGTAAGCTGGTGGTTTGTGCGGGCTGTCAGGCCCCCGAGTTTTAACCTGTAGAAGGGAAATCGAAGCGCTTGAGGTCGCCTCGAATCCCAGCATTGCCTCTGATTTCTTTTCGAAGTTGTTTGAGTCATGCGGGTGGCTTTTGGTGGCTGGTGACTTCGTACTCGGATATGCAAGATCGGAGAGCTAATCGGTTGGTCTAAGTTACTCGACGAAACCTTCATGAAGCTCTACCATCCGCAACGAATAATCTCCTCGATCGATAGATAACGCAGAATCTTTCCTTACATGCCCAACTACTAAAAGGGCTGAGCCAGAAGTGTGGCCGAGCCACGGCGGTGGTTTTGGTTGTATCAGTAATCAGTACAAGATAGCCGACAGGTTCTACTTCCAGCGCGCCGGAAATTCTTGCCTCAAAAAGCATGGACACGTCTACATCACATCTCAGCCATCTTTTCGTCCACTCCAAATTGGAGTCATCCCAAGTCCGAGTGTGAAAACAACCTTTCAGGACATGGCCGAGGGCAGTCAGAGAGCTAATATGTCGTCCTTCCGAACCGCTCAGAGTAATCCAGCCAGCTCCCCCCCCATCGTATAACGTCCATTTAAGCTCACGGCAGCAATAGCCCGATAGCGTGCTTCTCAGACAAGTTCATACGTAGCAATCTGGGGACCTACCCTTTGGAAGAGAATGGGGAAATCTTTTCCGCTGAAACTCGGAGGCTTCCGCTTTGCCTCGGACAGAAAGCGAGCCCGAATCCGACGGGATAAACCCACCCGAAAGCGTCCCACAACTTTATTTGGACCTCATGCTGTCGGTATCTGTTCCTTGTTGCTGCTGCGCCAATTGCACAGCTTTCCGATGCTCTCTGTCGACGTTGACGGCCAGCGGGCGTGTTTCCCGTGTTTGTTTAGTATCTGGAGAAGGCGGCCGGTGCCAAGACCTGCGAACAAAAAGGGCGAACAGCGTTCCTCGCCGAACAGCGACCTCCACGCTTGAGCCCTGTTCGTTTTGCGATTAATTCGCTCAAGCTACGCGAAGCATCAGACAAAAGCTTAGCCTTCAACCGAAAAGTCTTCTCACACGATGGTACCAACGCCAGCAGGAGGAAATCGCACGCCGAGAGTCAGTAAAAAAAAAAGCAAGGGAATCTCTATTTGAAGAAGAACGGGGGTGATTAAGCAGTGGGACACGCAGCTGATGCGAGTGGCTGTGTTCTGTCTGGGTCTTCTTCACTCACAGGCTTTCGCCAAAATGCTAGGGGTTGGACGACACAAGGAACAACGAGCAGCGTCCACTCAGATTTGGCTCCTGCATCCGCTGAGCAAATTTGACCGTCCGAAAGAACGCCAACCTCAAGTTTCCGGCTGCGAAGACCGGGTAACGTCGCAGCTCTGGGGACTGTTTACTAAGATTTCGAGACCGGCAAATCCACGTTCCCCGAAAACACCGAAGGATCCGACAGGCCCCAACGTCGCTGTCAGTGTGGAGACCCCCCCGATCTCAAACATCCGTACACGATCCTGGCGGACGGCAGCAGATCGGATACGAGAACTTCCCTCCAGGAAATGATTCGATGGCAAATGTTGATGGCTTTTCGCAGACCAGAGGCAGCGGCGTCCAACGAATGCCGCTTTGCCTCCAAGGGTACGTACACTCAACGCAACCATCTCATGCCGGACCGTCTCTAACGCCTACGCATCAGGATTGACAGGCATCAGCAAGTGTCTTTGTGTCGATTGTATGCCTGCAGAGCAAGGCAGCCATGCCGCAGACGAGCGACAAGGCACATGGCAGCAAAAGCATCGAGTGGCAGGACCCACCCACGCCCAGTCTGCGGTCTTCTGCGCCATGCCCGTCCTGCAGCAGCAGCAGCATTCTTGCAGCCCCGGAGACGCCACAGGGTGCTGCCGCATTGTTGACTTTCGATCGGCTAAACGCTTAGGCGGTCGCCTGCCGGCGTAGCCCCGTCTCAAATCCGGTCCGTTAGTGCGACTCAGGGTGCGAATCATCTGCGGTGACGCCGCTGAGGAGCCCAAACAGGGAACGGCGTCGCGAAAAGTGTCGGAAACCCGGATTTGCATCACGTGTGCTTCGCATGGTCCTCACTCAAGGGGGCTTAGCCCGGTCCGCACGTGACGGCCGCAAACCTTCACCCCGTGGCAGCACAGCGCGCGCAACTGCGTATACCGTACAACTCGGACAGGCCTGGGTTGCAGAGCCCGTCGCCCCAGGGCCATGTCCACGCGGAAACCGCACACCAAGTCGCGGCGGGGGTGTGCCGAGTGCAAGCGGCGGCACAACAAGGTAAGCCAGCAGCATGGAGCCCCGTCGTCCAGCCCAATTGCTGATCTCACACGCCTCCCTCCGCAGTGTGACGAGGTTCATCCGACCTGCTCCAGCTGCAGGCGCCTCGGCGTGTCCTGCGTGTGGCCCGACGTCGTCCAGCCGGCGGGCTGCACGCACGCGAACCGCAGCGCCGCCGCCGCGCCGTCGAAGAAGCGGCGCGCATCGCAGTACCTGCAGGGCCTCGAGGACATCAACCGCAAGCTGCCGTGGCCGTGCCTGGACGACGCCGCCGGGCCGGCCTTCACGGCCGAGGACATGCAGCTGCTGCACCAGTACTCGACCACGACCCACGCCACCTTCGACACCGCGCCGGCGCAGTTCCCGCTGTGGCAGCACGCCGTGGTGCGCATCGGCTTCGCGCACCGCTTCGTGCTGCGCGGCGTGCTGGCGCTGTCGGCGCTGCACCTGGCGGCCGCCGCCGACGCCAGCGAGCGCCGCCGCGCCTCCTGGATCGCCTCGTCGTCGGTCAACTTCAACGTCGCGCTGCAGGAGTTCCGCGGCGTGCTCGAGGCCGGCGTCACCGCCGCCAACTGCCCCGCCGTCTTCCTGTTCTCGACCACCGTCGCCGTGCACGCCATGGCCATCGGCCAGGTCCAGCACGCCGTCGACCCCGTCGCCGACATGGTCCAGTGCATGCAGATGAGCCGCGGCGTCACCACCATCGTGCGCCCCTTCTGGGACGCCCTGCTGGCCTCCGACGTCGAGCCGCTGGTGTCCAACGCGCTGCCCAGCGGCGCCCGCGGCTGCGCAGACGACATACTGCGGCTGAAGGAGCTGGTGGCCGCCGGCGACTGGGCCGACGGCGAGGATACGGTGTACGGCGAGGTGATTGACCATCTAGTCCAGGTGGCCCGCGAGGCGAGAGGCCGCCCTTCCGGGTCGCCCGTGGCGTGCATGGTGTTCAGCTGGCCGGCCTTGATACCCGATGCGTTTTTGGGTTTTCTTAGCGAGAGGCGCCCGGTTGCCATGGTCATACTGTTGCACTTCACGGCTTTCATGCAGGAAAGCGCCGATTTGTGGTGGCTCTGTCGGTGGCACAAGCGCGTCAAGGAGTGCGTAGAGATCTCGTTACCCCCAGATTTATTCAAGTGGATTCCAGAGTGAGAGCATAGTCAACGCATATTCTGGCGGAATTCCCCATCTCAAAAGCCATGATCAACACGGCAAGAGTATTTCTAGTCCAGCTCTGCCCAGGGTCTTCATGAGAGACTTCTCTCGGATTTTGTGTGAGCACTCCAACTCAAACGGCTGCGGTCGCGTAGTGGGTGCTCGTGGGTCGTGCTTATGGTCCAACTGCCCACAAGCCAATTGGAGAGCTCACATTACGCGTAATACGCTATACGGGATACGGTGTACGCGAAGAGTGTCCACTTACGTAGCTCTCCGCTCTGTTGTATAATTCACGGTACCTTGTGCGCTGTACGCAATACGTTGTACGTTGAAGGTGACAGGGTGTGCAGAACACTGTCACTTAGAGCGCTTGTGGCATGCAAGGGACTTTGAGACGATTGCTACCGAGCTACTAGATAACCTTCATCTACCACTTTTCAGCCATTCTATCAAGTTCACAGGCTTGCTGTTCCATCTCCTATATGATTTTCACATGCTAGATTGCTTGGACACGTTGGCATGCTGTCTTCTTGTTGCATCTTACTGCTTATTCTTTTTCTAATGGTACGGTATCAGAAGCAGGGGGAAATCCGGATAGCTCATCCGTTTCAAGTGTACTCGTTCAATTAGTGTCAGCCGCTCAGCCTTGTCAAACGTATAACAGTTCTCGTAGGAAAAGAGATTTAGTCGGAGCGACGGGTAGACAGACGGCAGTGCGTTAAAGTATGGAACCATAATTGTGAACGTTTCATGCAGGGAAGGAGTGCGTATCCCGTTTCAATGCCGGATTCTACCGCAGGAACATAGTTCCGGCAGAAAAGCCGCTTTGCCCAGCTTGAAGGGCCCACACGGAGTGTCAGAACAATGAACACACGGCATTGCTTCACACACTATACCTTTCTTGCGGTCCATTTTCTCTACTCTAAACAAATATTACTCTTTCTCACGATCCCGGTCCTTTGGCTCCCACCTCCAACACAGTCACTACTCCTTGGCCTCAACCCCAAGGACACTTACCACCTCTTGGCAGGAGCATAGCAGTGGCAGATACGCCTTAGCCAGGACACCTTAGAGATGTCCTCCGGCCTATCTCAGCTCGTTCCCAATGGTATAAAAGTACCGTTCACGATGATGCTGATACCGATCATGATCAGCATCGTTCATTCATCAGTCCTTCGCTTCGATCATTCCAACCAGCCGATCTCTTGACGCGAGCCTTCGATTCACACAAGCCCCCTTCCTAAAACGAAGCCAGCCAACTCCATCCTCGCACTGGCGATCGCCGCCACGGCGCCCCTCACCAACGCCCACTACACCTTCTCCCAGCTAGTCGGCAACAGCGCCGCCGTCAGCACCGACCAGGAGCACACCCGCGAGCACACGCGCACCTCCACGCCGACCAAAGGCACTGCCACGCTCTCCGCCGACCTCCGCCGCAACCGCAGCGCGGCCAGCGGCGCCCCGACGCCAGCACACACGATAAAAGCGGGCGACGCGGAGGCACGGGGACGCAGCAGATGCAGGCGTACACATCGCCAGCGGCGGGCGGCGACGCGGCCGCGCACGACGGGTCGAGGCGCGTGGCTCAAGGCGTTCGCGGGCCTGCTGTGCGGCGCCGGCCACGCCGCCTGGCGCACGCACGGCGCGGACCGCATCGCGTTCGCCGTGCCCGGCCGCTCGCCCGAGGGCCAGTACCGCGTGCGTGCGGCCGAGGCTGGGTTCTGCTGCGCGTGTGCGCGGGTCGAGGTCGAGGCGGATGTGTCTGCGTCGGCGGTCGGGATGCCGGGCGTGTGTGTACTGGATGGTGCGGCGGTCGGGTTTGGCGTCTGGGGCGGCGGAGACTGTGGCTGCTGTGAGGGCGTGATCAGGGGTTGAGTGGTGGCGCTGGAGCTACTTCAAGCTGGTGAAGTGTTTTTTTCAGATACTTGTGGATATGTCGGCTGTTTTTCATGAGCCTGGGACCCTCTTTCGCCTTTGACTAATTCTTCCTTTCTTGTGTGTTCTAGTCAGAGCAAGTCTCTGGGGAAATTTTCTGGCGTGGCAACGGCTAACCATTTTGATCCGAACAACCAACTTCTTTAGGTGATTGGCATTGAATCGAGCGTATCAGACCTGTAAGGCTTTGCTTGAGGAACGAATCGATGAATCTACGAAAAGAAAGAATCCGCTGGAAGCGACTGGTTCGACCGCTGTTCCCTTGAGTGCGTGACTCAAATATCATAAGCTATTGGAACGATGCTAATTCGCTTGCAGGGCCGCGTAAGTGATCCGACACCTGAATGTGATGATGACTGGTATCTTCAGCCTCGCGACGACACATCTACGTCAACTGCCAAGTGGACTGGTTCTGTTGGGATGAATGATTGACAATTGCCAAGAGAAGGCGACGAATAAATGCTCCTGTCAGAACTTGGTTGCGAGGAATGGCTATTGCTGGCGAAGGGCAAACATGCGCTTGTGAAGAGATTGCATTGAAAAATCAAGCATAGTGACCCAATCCTTGAAAGGATGCAGAAATCATGTCTCACTACATCATTTGTAAGGATACAGAACATGTCGAATAAAGGCTTCCACTGCATGTTAACCTTGCCTTCATGTGAAATTCCGAGGGACTGCACGAGGGGGGCGCTCTTTGCTTACTGACCGAGACTCTGTTTCTTACGCCCGGTTTCCTAGAGCCGGCAGCCCGATCTGAGGCTGTAGCTCTCTTTGGTAGGTTGGGTCGCCCAATAGAGATGCTACATTACCTGATTGGACGCTTCCAATCTGCTGTCAGCTTATTGTGTTGCAGGCGGCAAGGTGATTTGCGCATATTCAGCCTCACGAAGACAGGGCTGTTTGCGCCCGAACATTGAAGGAATTTCTTTTTATTATACAAGGAACAGTCGAGTCAGAATGAGTATTTGTTTTTCTCGCTTCAACATCAACCTACTACCACGAAACTGCACAGCGACATCAAGATGCTCGCACCCATCCTCCTTTTAGTTACTGAGGCTTTCTCTTCATGCTTCCTCCCGAACGGAACGGACCGCAATTCCATCTACAACTCCACCGACAACTCCACCGCGTATCTGCCATGTCACACAGTTCCCGACGGCGAGGCTTCGATGTGCTGCCGCCTGGGCGACGCTGATCCGGACACGTGCCGCCACGACGGGCTGTGTCAAGGCGACGCCGGCTGGTATTGGCGCGAGTCCTGCACCGACAACACCTGGCAGGCAAAAGGTTGCGTGAAGCTGTGTATCGACGGAGCCATGGGGAACGACGACGTGAGACTCAAGCAATGCGACGATGGGAGCTGGTGCTGCGATCAGCACGGCGACGGCTTCGGCGATGAATGCTGCAGCAGGAACCAGGGCAAGTGGGTCAATGAAGATGGAGAGGTGATGAACACGAAGCCGGCATCTTCGACTGTGGCAGCCAGAACGACGTCCGTGTCGTCTTCCGACATAGGTATGCCCGTCCGCAGCGTTACCCGGCATTGCTAATATACGTTAAGGAGCAGCGACGCTACAAGGATCAAATACACCTACTTCGCCATCTTCTTCAAGTCATACCAATACTGGCGCGATTGTTGGTGGAGTGGTAGGTGGTGTTGGCGGAGCAGTGTTGATCATTGCCGCCGCAGGATTCTTTCTTTACAGATCACGCAGAGCTCGCGAGGATGCACCACCGGTGGAGATGGAGCACCACCTGGTATCAGAACCAGTAGAAGATACCCCAGTCAGACGTTCTCGGACGGTGCGCCACGAGTTGCCAGGCCCGGGTAACCGCGAGAGGACTCAGCGGCCAGGTGCAAGGTGGTAATCTAACTTGAGGGAAGGATGAGGATAGACACGGACTGGCGTTGGCCGTTCAAAGGTGGGAATCTATTCAACCGAGCACACATAGTTCTCTAGACGCCAGCAAACAAGCTTCCATCAGTTATTCCTTGGACAAAGTTATGGTATAGTTGAGTATGTAGCTGCGTCTTTGCTTATCGCCCAGATCTCAACCTGATCAATTCTGGGTAGCTGCGTCTCATAGGCCAGCTGATCTGCAACATGATGCGAGAGCCTCGCTCTCCGCAATCCATCTTCCAGCTTTAAACTCGTCATCGTAGTCTCAGAAGTGAAGCTGACAGTCCACTCGCAATCCTCCCTCTCAACTTCGCAGTGGGACTTGGGTGAGCCGAATACGCTGTGGACAGGGGAGAGTTCAAAAACGCGGCCGAGACGTTCTCGCCCTTCCTCTGGCGCTATGACAACACCGACTACTATATCGTCTGAAGTATCCGATGCGGTCTTTAGGAGTAAGAGTCGCCGGCCCTCTAGGTCATCTGTGGCGAGGGCAAGAAAATCACCTTGCTGGGTCGCCGGGCCGGAATACAGCGTCGACAAATATTTGGATTCGAGCATAAAAGGAAGGAAGCTGGCAAGCTGGTGGATCAAAGGTAACGTCAAGATGTGACCAGGAGGTTGAACAAAAGGTGTGTTGGCATTCGCAGCTTGACAAAGGGAAGCGGGCTTCAGAAAGAGGTCATTTAGCGGGCTGAAGGCTCTGGCGTACACGGTGGGCTGTTGAAATTGATCAGCTACTGATGGTTCCTTGGGGTCTTGATCTTCGACACATACCAGCTGTTCTGTAATCAAGGAGACAAAGTCATGGTATGCTACATGCGAATCGCCGAATCGGGCCATGATGCAAGATACGACGCGATCCACGCCAGACTGACAAGCAACTAGGCCGGCGGGCCCGGTGCCGAGGATTTTCGGTTGCTGGATCACAAGCAGGAGGCGGATCAGAGGACGCAGTACCGCCTGGGGCACATGGCCGCCCACGCTGTCGGAACGAGGAGAGGGGAGGTGAGATGGATCGGGCAGAACGGAACGAGGCTTGATGACTTTTGGATTCTCTAGATTGATAGCGTCATCATCTACACGAAAGGTGTCCAGCATAGTGATGACGTCTTCTCGTTCGTCCACCGACGAGTCTACGGCATCGGAAACATCGGGGCGGTCCCGCATGCACTGAAACAGCAGGCGAGTGTGTCTCTTTGTGACCTGGGCATACCTGTCGGCCTTAGTCTTGGCACGGATCAAAATCCATAAGGACCGCCGATAGAGGCCGGTGAGATGAGCGAGCCCGACAACGAAACAGTCGAAGGTCAGCATGTCTCCACAGGCCTGTTGGTGGTAGGGATAGCTGCCAAGGCGAAGCAGGAGACGGAAGAGAATTGGGCCAGCGTCAAGGAGCTCAGGAGGGGCGAGCAGAGAAAGCTGGTGCAAGAAGACGGACTCGGTCCAGTCTGGCGGAGTCAGTCGGCATGCATGCGCAAGGCTGGCGGCAGGCTTACAGGGATTTGCTGGGCCAGGGACGCAGTGGGCATCGAAGAGCGGGCGGAGGAAATGGTCGAAAGTGAAGACAGGGTTTGGAGGAAGGAAGACGGTGTAGCAGTTCTCGATGACCACGGCGGCATATCGGCGGAGAAGGGCGTCTGGCCAGGGTTAGCGCACGGGCGGCGAGCGAGGCGGAGGACTTGCCCAGGGGCGGAGGGGTCTCGGGGTCGGGGAGGGATTCGGCCTTGGCCAAGGCGGACTGCGAGGAGCCCATGGCGGAGGAGAGGGCGCGTGCAGCAGGCAATGAGAGGCTGGGGTGCAGTGGAGCTTTATTCGGGCTGCACGTCTACGCGGCGCAGGCGCTGCACGGCGCCCAGCAGGCAGCCGGCAGCGGCGCAGCGCACGGCCCACGCGGCGCAGGCGCGCAGCTGCGAGGCGGGCAGGAGCACCCCGGCCTGGCCCCAGCAGAGCACCACCACCACCCCCGCCAGCGCCTGCGCCTGCGTCCCCGCCGCGAGCGCCAGCCCCGCCACGAGCACCGCCATGACGCAGCCGCTGTGCCGCGCGGCTGCAGCGCGCTCCACTGGCACGTTGGCCTGCGCGAGATTGACCATGAGCGGCGCCGTGGGCAGGAACACGGCCAGCCAGCACGCGCCGTCGAGCACCCGCGTTGTCGGCGACGCGCCCACCAGCCCGCCCATCGGCGCCAGCCCGCGCAGCTGCCACAGCGCCGCCATGGCCGCGGGGACCATCAGCAGCCGCAGCGAGAGGACGGCCTTGCTCAGCGTCGTGGGGATCATGGCGAATGGAGCGTGGAGAGCGGAGAGTGGAGAGAACGGAGAAGAGGCGTGGTTGTCAGACAGTGAGCTACGTAATTGCGCATATATACACCGTCCAACACCACCGTCGTCCACGCCGCCAACGCCGCAGTCCCGCATCGCCCCTCGCCGCAGTCCAACACCGCCAGCCTCCAGCCGCCCGCCGCCAGCGCGCCCCGCTTTCCAACGTGCCGACCCGCACGCCGACCTGCGCCGCTCCCGCCAGCCTAGAACACGTCAACCAGGCTGCCGTCACCGTCACCGCCGCCGAGCCCGCGCCGCGCCGCCGTGTTTGTCGGCGTGGGCACGGCGCCATCGAAGACGCAGTTGATCTGGTAGGCCCGGCTGCACGCGTACGTCCCCGCGGCGCCAAACGCGACGAGCACCATGGCCGCCACCGTCTCCTCGTCCGTCATCTCCGACAGCACCATCGACGTCGGCAGCAGCGCCCCCGCCGCCGCCATTATCGTCTTTGCCGTCTTGCAGCACACGGCGCCCGGACTGACGCGCTTCTCCAGCGCCCCCGCCGCCGCGCCGCCGTCGTCGCCCAGCACCGTCCACCCGCGCAGCCCGCGCGGGTCCAGCGCGCGCAGCTGCTCCGTCGTCTCGACCGCGTCGTACGGCGGCTCGCGCAGCGCCAGCGCCCGCACGTCGAGCAGCCGCGGGTCGCGCCGGATCCTGTCCAGCTGCTCCGCGTCCGCCGCCCGCCTCACCCCCGCCCGGCCCTTCGCCAGCGCCGTGAGGCTGTCCCGCACGCACGTGTTGCGGCTGCCCGCGCACGTCGCCACACAGCACTTGTCGTCGCCCACCACCGTCGGGCACTCGTCCCGGCAGAAGCCCCGCTCGCTCGTGCCTGTGGTGAAGGCCTCGTTGCACGCCTGCAGGCATCCGCCGCGGACTCGGCCTAGATCGGCCCCGGCGCAGTTGCTGCAGCCGTACGCCGTGACGGCCCGTGCTGCCGCCAGCGTCGCGATGAGGCCCAGCTGCGTAATCTGCATGGTCGGTTGGAGTGCTTTGATTGAGGATGGTGATTGGAAAGTTGATGGGGGGTTGTATTGGAAGGGTTCGCTGGATGGTGATGGAGGTTGATGCAGGATGTTTCTGGCCGTGACCACGAGCAACCAGACAGCCAGCTCAAATACTCCACACATCACGGCCACCTTGCATTTTCGCTCTCAACATCACCAACGCCAACAGTCCAACATTGCAGGATGAGCAGCGCCTCAGAAAACTCCACTTGCTTGATATACCCACGGAAGAAGCCATCCAGTATGTCAAAAAAGCTGAATCCAACAGTTGACATGAATCGGTGTGCTTTGCCGCATCTTCGGCGAATTGGATCTGATCAAGCCGCCGCTGGTCCAAAATCACAGGGTGCTGAAACACAATGACTAACTGATCAGTTGGAAGTCTCACCGCTGTGTCGTGGCCTTCAGCTGAGATGGCAGCATCGACTCGAGTGCGGCGTGGAGCTCGTCTGTCCCACTCTGCGGCGAAGCCGAGCTTTGACATCAACCATTGTAAATTACCATGATTATTTTTAGGCCTGGGTATGAAAATAGCGCATCTCAAAGGTAGCAGAAAGCCCGTCGAGACCGAAAATTACTCCAATTATATGCATCAGACTTCAGCGACAATGGAGTGTCGTTCAGCATGGGGGCCCGTGCATCATGCTGCAGGACAGGGATCCCCCAGCTGTCAGCACTCAAAAAAGCTCTTGTATCAAACTGCTCTGGAAGCTCCAGAGGACTAATTTCTCGATTCACACCTGGCACTCATGCCGAATTAAGACCAAGAGGTAGCGTCAATGCTTTCTATTTGAACCAACTCCTCCATGCTAAAACTAGCCAGCTAATCTGAATACTCCCAGGTTCCTGCGTAACGAGTGGACAGACCGAGGACATAAGGAACTGATCAACAGTTTTCATACCCAATCCTTAAGGTCAACGGAAGAAGCTAGCTCAAGCTTTGCTACGGAGCCGTGGGTCAGTGGGGTTGCTCGACGGAGTTCGTGGAGAAGCAACTTACCTAACCGTGATGAAGGCATGGTAAGATATTTCGCTCTCACCGATCTGATAGGTACCTCCGCGTGTGACCTCAACGTTCGACTTGCCCATGACGCTTTTGACATCACCACACTGAGTTGAGATTGCTTTGAAGAAAGCCTCACACTGCGTCTGGTTCGGGGTGTGAATTGAGTCGCCTTTGTTATTGATCTCATCTGCTGAAGTCAGTTTCCTCTCCTCGCGCAGCGATTTGAATACCTACACTGGATGTCGACCATGGTTCCTCCAATGGTCATGACTCTTCCCTCGGAGAAAGGTTGAGTTGATTGGAATTTGTCCTTCGGTCCGATGTGGGTCGGGTTGTCGTCCTCCGAGTGCGTGATGTGGTAGCAATAATCCTTGTACGACCTCTCCCACCCGTTCCACCAGGTCTTCGAATTATCAAACTTATCCTTCGTAAGCCACGAGTCTGTCTTGTACTTGTCCCCCTTGCAGCTAGACACGAAGTTTTTCTTTTTGTCGCGGACGGCGAGCCCTGAGTTGTCTGGCTCAGCGCCGCCGCTGATGTAGTGATCGACGAATCTGGCCTTCAGTGTCTCCGTGGGCGCAACGGTTTTCGCGTCTTCCACGCCACTGCGAACTTCACGCTTCTGTCCGCTATCACCGCCGGTGATGTAGACATCTTTCCACTCGGCCACGGGATTCGGGGCTGCAGCGCTGGTAGCCGCGAGCAGGGCGATGGTGGGGATGGAGAAGTGCATTTCGATGACCTTGATGTGTAGAAGTTTGGAAGTTGGTATGGAAAAGTGTTGAGGTTGCGTTTGCTCTTGGAATGATGTGTAGTGATAAGTTGCAGAGGCTGCGATGAGCCGTTATTTATGCACTGGCGGAGTAGCCGATGCGGTACAGGAACAGTTCAACGTGTCATTTTCAGCTTTGATAACGTACCAGCGTACTCTCCAGCCTGGCCGTATGCACTGAATGTATTTCTTCAGTACTTCATCCGATCGTGGAGCGTTCCAACAGCTGTGCCAAGCTTGAAAGCGGAGCCTTGCGTCTTGAAACACATCCTGCGTGGTTGGGGAAATATGGTGAAGCATGCGACTAACCTGCAAGCGCCATTCATATTCGTTCAGGTACGAAATTCGAAGAGTTGGAAGAGGTTGTGGCTCCACAGGTTGGGATCGCCATGATCCCGTGTTGTAGTGTGGGTGTGGCACAATTCTGAGCACATGCTCCAAAGAAAGAACTCCAACACTTGGGACAAAGGTGGCACCAAAGATTGAAGGGGAGCACCTTGGACCTAAGAATAATGCCTGAGCGTGTTGGCAAAGGTTACTGATTAAGTATGCTATGAAACATAGTTCGACGTATATAAGACTTGCACCCAACGTTGCTATACTTGGTCTTCAGAAACCTCAACACATCCAGACATCCTCCGAACAACCAGCCTACTCTCTATTGCCTTCAAACTTTGCACACGCTTTCTGCATCACCTGCCGCGGACATTTCTTCCTCATTTCTTCGCAACCATGAGGCTCCCCCTCCTTCTTTCCTTCTTTTTTACTTTGCTGGCCCTAGTCTATGCTGCAAGTGATTTGGAGAAGGCCCAGTTCGAAATTGCCCGAAAAGCATACGCAGAGGCTACGGGCGGAGATCTGCGAGACGAAGGAGAGCGCAAAATTGCTTTCGTTGAGAAATGGCACAACGGCAAATCGGCCATGGATTGCGCCGCTGGATTTACGCACTATCTCCTCATCGTCGCCGATATCAAAAAGGAGGGGGCGGGCACAAATATGGAATGGAGCTTGGATAATTCGTTGGCGGTCCACTTGGGCAAAGCTGACCCTGGAAAGATCTTCAATACCCCGGCCACTGTCATTGTCAGCAAATGGGTTACCGACATTATGCGAGGTAACACCTACCAGTGGAAGGGCTGGGTAAAGGACACTGCCAGTGAGGATTATCTCAAGGACCAAGGTAGGTCTTGAAATCGTCGAGGGATCCATGTTCAAATGCTAATCGTCATGTGAACAGCCAAGGTGTACAAGCGAAAATATCCGACGTATAACATTGTTACGAACAATTGCATATTATTTGCGAACAGCATATACGCAGATATTCAAGGCTTGCACTAAATTATTTTTTCTGGCCATAAGCCAGTTCCTATCCGAGCCTGTATAGGGTGGTACTGAAAGGATATGGATTGATAGAGATAGGGGTTGTTTACGGGATTCAACTTTTCTTGATCGGGTGCGGCGTGTCGGAGGTGTTTAGATCTGATTGTTCAGGTATTAGAGTGCTGCAAAGAATGAAGACACATATCTTGATCTATCTTTGGATGAAGAGTGCAATTCATTGTCTTTAGTATTGTTTCTATCCAGTCAGCTATGCACAGTCTACAGGTGCTCCCTATCCTTAAACATTGATTGATCTCGTGCTCGGGGAAGTAACAGTATTCCAAATAGTGGGGCAATATGTGACGGTTTTTAAATTGGCTCTAGACACATATCATACTACCCCTTCATCTGATAGTGATTTGATCGTAGACCATGAGTGCCGATTAGGATCCTTCGGCTATTGCAGTGTTCCCTATGACAGGATAGATTTTGCAATTCCATTCGCTACACAAGATATATGCTAGACTCAGACGGCTGCTGGTCTACCCAACTATCTAATTCTCTGAGAAGACCAAAACCGACGCGAATGTAAGTGTCTGGAACATTTTCTAGCCGTCGAAGTAACAAGGCAGTATAGGACCAGTTCAGTAGGTTTGGGTGGAGTCTGACCAAAAGACAGTGAAATGGTCCCTGGGTATCCTGCGCAATATCTGGACCTACAACACCGGCAAACTCGTTTGAGTCAGAAAGAAGGATGCAGTCACACGGATCGGAGAGAGGGGAGCGCATCTCATCCGCCATAGGTTTTACGTTGACGCGTAAAACCTTGCCTCTGGCCTTAATCCTCTTCCCCGAGATATCCGGCTCCAGCGACACGACCGTTTCCGCACCTGACGGGGGACCTGCAGACTCTCGATCGAGAATATCAACGGGGCCACACGTGGAAGCCCAAGACCAGGATGGGATGTGCTGCAGCTCCGCAGGCCGGGAGAGACTGTCGGGTTGACCGCATCGGATCCAACTGAGGTCTTGAACTAAAGAGTCCGTCCAGCATCCGTACCAGCACTTTCCAGTCCTAGTATTTCCAAGTTCCGCGATGACTCCATCAAGTGCAATCAGCTTATCCTGCATGAAAGTAAGCTTTCGACGAGAGTATTCGCGGACGATGACACCCCAATCCATCGTCGCACGCCCGTACGACCACTCGAAGATTCCATCGTCCCACAGACCTGCCTCCGAAAATTTCCTGCACGTCCACACGATGGATTGAGAAGTGTAGTAAAGGAGACGACGTGCGAGAATGTACTCTTGTGTTGTCCAAGCTCTCTCATTGAGCTTGCTACCCGCGGGGTGGATTTCATGATCGAGTGGACGCATCTCCGCCCAGATATAGCCTCCCTGGTCTCCAGATCTGGTGTAATACGGAAGGCGGACGGGTTGGTACTTTTGATACTTGCGAAACATCCCTTCAGAAGCGCTTGCAGAGTCAGATGCAGCGATGACGACACTTGCCGCCTTGTAGACGGCTCCCATTTTTGATGCCTCTCCTTTCCAATCGGCTGGGTCATCCTGCAATATGCAGAGGCAGTCAATCCAGAGGTACCGTAGGCCTAAGGATTTTGCCACCTGTACCGCATCCTGGAATGTCTTTGGAAGTTGGGACAATTCCATACCAGCAAGACGACTCTCTAAGTTTGCTCTCGTTGTCTTTGGCGGGTGCTGTTCTGGTGGGCCCCAGCAGTAGCTGAGGGCTGCATAATTTCCGCGCATTCCATCTGCACTGATCAGGAGGATCCTAGAATCTTCATCTCCCATGTCAAGGACCCGACTGGGAAGGAATGGTTGCTGCTCTTCGTCTATCACGTCTCCAGCAATGGCTTTTCGACACTCGTCATGATGAGCGACGCATCCAGAGTACCAGTTCCGAACAAGGTCTAATGCTTCACGCGATCCGGAATCAGAGATTTGGGGTTTGCAGTAGACCCTTCCTTCCCTGGCTGCTTCGCTGTCTGTTGAAAACTGTTAGAATATAATCACTTAAACCCGTTACAGAATGGTGAAGAGGAACCTGGCTCGGAAAAAAATCGTATGACCCTTCTCGGCCCGGAAAATATTCCTGGCTTCATCATAACTTCGTAGCTGACTTCTATAGAGGATATTCCAGGTCTGTCGTCCAGCTCGAAGTCCATGGGATTCTTCACTGCATGTCGCCGGAGGATATACTGAATTGCATGGCCTGGTAAGGCACTGTCGACCCCCGTTGGTATCTCCAAGTATTTTTCCCGGCCTCCATCATGGAACGCTTGACTGACAAGGTTGCAAAGTATACAGACAGGAAATGTGGCGATGAATTCATCACGTGGATGGTTAAAGTAACGCATATTTGTCGTGGTGGTACTTATTGGGGACTTGCTCTCGTCCAACTTTCCGGAAAGACTTTTTAAGAGTTCTGTACATCTCGTGCATATTTTGATGTCGGAACCCGATGCTGACATTGATGGAAAACGAAGAATAAATGTGAAGGCAGGACGCAAGCTATGGGGTGGGGGCCGCGGCATTAAGTATAAAACGTAGGATCAGCGCGAAGTAACGAGAGTGGATAAAACTGTCATTGATCAATTCATGTGAAGCGATAAGAGTAGTTTTTCCTCCAATGAAATTATGAGACTACAAGCGGAGTGTGATCTCATGCAACAAATGTGGGGAAAGGGAAGACGATTCCGTGGGGGCCAAAACTTGTCTTAAACCAATCACCACGTGCTAGAATATAACCGGATATCCTTTTTCAAAACGGATGCAATCTACTTCCTATGCCGGAGGAATGTAAGAGCCTTTGTTGAATCTTGCTTCAGGATCATAACGCCTCTTGATTTGTTGCAGCTTGTCGTAGTTTCCGCCGAATATCTTAAGGCATTAGCTCACAGCTCAATGGCTTCCGTGAATAGTTTACTAACCGCACTGCGATCATTAATCGGCTCAAGGAAGTTGGGAAAGAAGTCTGCCTTGGAGTGTGACTTCTTGATTTTGAGCGGTCCTCTTGCCAGTGCCTCTAACGCCAGCTCCTCCGAACAGCCAGAGTCTGGCAGGCTGCCGGTGAGGAGTTGAAGCACGTGAGGGGCTGTTGAATGCGGCCAGGCTGTCTCTTTCGAGGAGGACGTGGAGTTGAAAGTTTTCTAAGCTGCATCAGTACCGACTTGAACAGGGTGCCAGCCAATTTTCCTACCTCCTGCATGACTTCAAGCAGGAAAAGCGTCCCTGGACCAAGCCTCTCATCCATTTCGACGACATGGTCAACCCACTGTTTCCCTCGGATGACGAACTCAGGATCGATCTCGTGGGCGAGGCAAGCATTGAGGTAACTGTTTGTTGCCTCCAGCAAATGCTCAGGACCGCCTGCATATGGTCAGCTCGATCTTCAAAAGCGACAATTGACCTGCCTTGAAGTTCATTGACGCCTCTCAGGTTTGTGACGGTCGTCTTGTCCACTGCCCCAGGGACATCCAGCGCCCACTTGAACCCTTCTTCGCTCCTCCCATGCTCTTCCCCGTAAGCATCAAACACGAACATGCTGAGCTTGAATGTAGCAGCCTCGTGCTTGGGATCATTTGAATCTGACACCCATGACGCTTGCCCAGGAAATTTTTCATCCGCCACACCAATCAAACAGTGCAAAGAGAGCTTCGGGTCATAGGGACGAGCAGCAAACTCCGCAACCCTACGAGAAACAACCTCGAGCGCACTTGGAGGGTACGCAATGCGGCCGGCGAAGATGGAACTTGTGTATGGATAAGTCCGCATGTGAAATCTGGTGACGACTGAAGCGACATGCATGTCAGCGTCCGTCTTGGCAGTATTCCGCAGGACTTACCTCCGAAGTTTCCTCCGCCCCCACGCAGCGCCCAGAGGAGGTCGGGCTCGCTAGATGCCCAGATCCTGCGTCCGTCGCGCAGGACAATCTCCACATCGAGCATGTTGTGGGGATCCGCGGCCAAGCCGAATTCCGTGCCGATCCATGATATGCAACCGCTGAGAGTGGATCCAGCAACGCCCACCCACGGCACACGGGCCGAGAGAACTGGAGATAGCTGTCAGTGCAATCAAACGGATACAGAGGGTATGCAGAGATGCCACATACCAACGCGTCCCGGAGCGACTTCTTCCAGCTTTTGCTCCACCTGCCCCCAGGACGAGCCGGCGCCAAAGATGACCGTGTGGTCTTCAGTACTGTACTGGAAGGAGTCAAGAGCCTTCATGCTGACGACTACATCTTTCGCAGAGCTAGAGCCAATCCCGCCGCATCGGATTGCGAAGTCGAGACCTGATGCATACAGGTATGGCACCAGCTTCTGTAGTTTCTCTGCACTGCCGGGGCGCAGAACCACCGCAGGATGCCGTTGCTTCTGGGCCGCCCAGACTTTTGACTCCTTGAAGTAGATTTCTGAGGAAGGATCGATGATTTCCTCCTGCGGAAGTATCTCCGCGATCGCGGCTCTGGCTTCATGCGCAAGAGACTTCATTTCGGAAACCACTCAGAGATGTGTTGAGGCGAGCAAAAAGAAGAAAAATTGAAGCGCAAGATTTGCAGAGCTCCCTTCAAGCGCGGCCATCATCTTATAGTACTCATCCTTCTCCGACATTTCATAGTATGCTGAAAAACGCTGTGGTAGTTCATTAGCACAAGCTGACGTGAGACATGCTAGTGTGCGGGGTAATAAGAAAGTCGCCCAGGTGACTAGATATGAAGGCGAAGCTGACGATTCGTTGAATTGTTGCACTGCGCAATCCCTTAGCGGTTGTCGCTGCAATGGTGCTAATAGCGATGTGTTTGTGTCCCAGCTGCTGCAGCGTGCCACCTGTCAGACAGATTTCAATATCTTGGCACATTCCGAACATCAATTGGAGCTTTCACAATTGGGATAGCCAATCACTAGTGCTTTATACCCTAAGATGAAGTAATATTGCAGGCTGAAGCTATGCACACCGAACCTCCGCGGATAATGCGAGCGCCCGGCATCATCCGCCTTCCTACGTGTGGAGCTCGGTGTCATCCGTCTTCCCGCACCCGATCCTCACTATCAGGATCATGCATGCGGTAGCAATAAGCGTATTTGCCATGGATGATTCAAGAAGAATCCGTATCTGATAGGCTGTGAACAACTCGCAACGTAAAATCTACGTGGGAAACACCCACTTTGCGCTTAGCAACACATCACTTCGATCATATCACGACGGAATCATTCCGGCAATTGACTCAGACCCGGCCAATCTTGGAAATAATCTCGGTACCCGGCACAGACGAACGATAAGCTTTTCGCAAAAAATCTTGACATGCTTAACTCCCTTCGTGCAGTCTCGGCATTTCATTCCGGGATGCGTGCCGAGCTTCCGGCCGAATACGCAACTGCCGGAGTATAAAAAGAAATAGTGAAATTCATCTTATCAGATCAGTTGAAGGCATTCCAATATCTCATATTCCTGCACTTCATCATGAGCGGTGACAAGTCCGAAGGTGTTGTCAATGTTGACTCAAAGCCGGAGCACTTGCTGGACAAGGGCCTAGAAACCACCGGTAAGCTTTTCGAGCCATGTCGAGATTCAGAATGCAGAGAACAATGCTAAACGACCACAGAGTCAGAGGCAGACCGTGCTGAAGTTCTCTCCGCCGCTGGGATCAGTCTTGCGTCTGACGATGCCGATCTACCCTGCTTAACCCTCCGCATGTGGGTTATTGGCATCGGCTTCTGTCTATTGGGAAGCGGCCTAAACACATTATACACATTCCGATACCCGTCAATCACTCTCTCACAGGCGGCGATCCAGTTTCTCGCCTTTCCTCTGGGTCGGTTGTGGGAGCGAGTGGTGCCAGACTGGACGATTCCCATATTTGGATGGAAGCTGCACCTCAACCGTAGCCGGTTCAACCATAAGGTAAGGAATTCAAATTGAACTACAGATATTCAATTAACGAAATGTAGGAGAACATCCTGATATTCATCATGGCCAATCTAAGCTTCTTTACTCGACTGAGCGCCGACGTCCTGACGGAGCAGCGGGTCTTTTACGGTGTAAAGTGTGGGTGGGGATTCGAGACTATCATCACCCTCGCCACAATTCTTTTTGGGTTTTCTCTAGCTGGCCTGTGCAGATCCATTATTGTTGAGCCCCCCGCTATCATGTGGCCAGGCGTTTTTGGCGACACGGCGTTGAATCATGCTTTACACTTTACCGAAAAGGAGCGAAAGGATAGGTACGGTTTCTCAACGCCTTTCGAAGTACATTACTGACTAGTATCGTAAATAGTACTAAGTGGAAGGCCTCACGATACACATTTTTTCTTATTGCGTTCAGCATTTCGTTTTGCTGGTACTGGTTTCCGGATTTTATTTTTCCTGCAATGGGATATTTCACCTTTGTCTGCTGGATTGCTCCGAAGAACGTCGTTGTCAATCAAGTATTCGGCATGAAGAGCGGTATTGGCCTGCTACCCCTCACGTTCGACTGTGAGTTCGACCTGATTTTAGGGCAGGGAAAGCCAAATCACTGATTCATTATCTCATCAGGGAGCCAAATCGCGTACATCAGCTCACCGTTGATTGCTCCACCATGGGCCATCATCAACCTGCTCGCGTCTCTCGTGTTCTGGATATACATCATCTCACCGGCGCTCTACTACACCAACACGTGGTACTCCGCATATCTCCCAATCCAGAGCAATTCGGTCTTTGACAACATGGCCGAGACGTACAATGTCTCGAAGGTCATTGATAAAAGCAATGGCTTTCAGTTTGACCCCGCGAAGTACTACTCATACTCTCCTGTAGGTATCCACTTCTGTGATTTTGGCTAGGTTCACCTACTGACTATCCTCGATCAGCTCTACATGCCGGTCACATACGCTTTGAACATGTTCGGTCTTTCCTTCGCCACCATACCCGCTCTTCTCCTATGGATAGGCTTGGAAAAAAGGAAAGAATTGAAAGCAGCTTTCAAGGGTGCATTGAACTTCAAGAGGCATTTGCGGGTAGAACAAGGCTCCGATGCTTCGGTACCTACGTGGTGGTACCTGATATCTTGTGCCATATCGGTCGCTCTTGGCATGTTTGCATGCGAATACTATCCAGTGCAGCTCCGGTGGTATGGTGCTATTTTCGCCTTCGTTATCTCATCCGTCATGTTCGTGCCGGTAAGTAAGAGCCCATTGTCGCTGCCAAGATACTGCTAACAATCTACCCGTCCCAGCTCGCTATGGTCTACGCGACAACTAACTTGAAGATAAATATCGACGTCTTCTGTAGGATCGTGGCCGGTTACGTATTTGAGGGTAAGGTTCTAGCGAACGTGTGGTTCTTTGACCTCGGCTACATCAGCGGCGTCAAAGGTTTGCAGTTTGCGCAAGATCTGAAGCTTGGGTTGTACTGTAATGTGAGTAAATCTTTCGTGGGACCAAAAGCTCGGGCTAACGTGAAGACAGATTCCTGCACGAAAGCTGTTCCTCGTCCAGTGCGTCAGCCTTGTTGTGTCGACGCTCTGCCAAGTTGGGGTTGTTAATTGGGCTTTAAACCACATCCCAGACATATGCACCACCAATGCAGTCAACGGGTTTACATGCCCGTTCTCTCGCGTTCATTTCAATTCCAGCATCATCTGGGGTGCAATAGGGCCGCGTCGTTTCTTCTCTCCAGGGTCCACTTATCACCCTCTGCTGTACTTTTTCCTCTTGGGAGGTGTGCTCCCTGTCATCGTATGGCTTCTCAAACGGCAGTATCCAAGAGGGATCTGGCGTCATATTCATGTGCCACTGTTCCTTGGTGGACTGAACTACATACCTCCAGCTTCCGGGACAAATTACGGAAGCTGGGCAATCGTGGGTCTTGTGTTCGGAGTTGTCGTGAGGCATAGAGCACGGCAATGGTGGCACCGCTACAACTTTGTGCTGAGCTCAGCCTTGGACTGCTCCGTCGCTATTGCCGGCGTCATCATTTTCTTTGCGATATTCTACTCCGGCACATCGAAACATCTGAGCTGGTGGGGAACACAGGTATACAAGGTCAGTAGCATCCACCTTCCACTTCAGCGTCGAGAATTGTTAACAGTCTGTTTAGAATACTTGTGATTGGAAAGCATGTCCCTATCGAGATCTTGGAAATGGGGAAAAGTTTGGGGTGTAGAGGAATCATTCATCGGATTCTGACAGGATGTCCGGGTTCCATAGACGGAGTTGATGTACGGCTGAGCAAAGGATGAGAGTAATCTCTATGTAGTATGGCAAGCGCTGTAGGCTTACTAAATAAGTATGGTTTCTGAAAAAAAAAAAAGAAGACGGCGGAGGGAGATTTAGCTGAAGCAACATGTCTTCGGAGGTTCAGCGTTCTTCGCCGCTACGCTAACCGTAGAGTACGGTAGGCTGGGGGCCCTTCCCGCGTCATGATTTAATCTCACTGAAGAAGTTCACACGTCATTTATACATGACGCCGTCAAATATACTTGCAAAATAGTACTAGTTTTATGTCTTTGCTTCGAACTCTTATAGTTTAGAAGCGGTTTGAGAGGACCTGCAAGCGCATAGTCGTTGAGACTCTGGACCATGATTTAGGGACATAGCGTCGGTGCGCTATTTAGTGTTTAATTTTCGTTCCTTCTTCATTGCATTTTGATCTTTTCTAGTACTTATGCAACCTCACTCTAAACGTGAAGAAATTTGTCATGACCTTTTACTCTATCAATGAATCATAATGATGAAGAGTTCTCGTTCACTTGTAGATAGTCATTTTTGTACCACCCGACAGTGAGTCAGTCGAATGTGTGGAACTTCAGAAATCGGCCAACCAATATATTATACAGGTTGTATAATTACAGTAGCGAGCTTTAACATTGACATATCATTCATGTAACCTTATTTTGCCACGGAAAAATATTTGATGTGTTACAATGCCAAGATTGCGGGGTTCTGCACCCTGTCGTCATATACGAAAACAGCAAGATTTCCGTTGTACAGAATGGCTTGGTGAAGGATTCAATCCGGCTTACCGAAGGCTCGGCGAAGGATTAAGTTCAGCTTATCCCCGCTCCTCTGTTCGTATTTGAATCGAGTGACGTCCCCCAGGTTTTGATACATTCCACGCCGACTAAGTGTGGGGGCTGGAATTGAATCACGTTACCGAGATCATGTTACTCATTACAGCTGTTCTCTTTGCCGCTACCGTGATAGGAACTCAGGGCGGCCAAAGCGTGTCATTGAGGAATGAAGATGCTGCCACATATTGCGTAAGCGATGATGATTGATGGTAGACCTAAAATTCATCAGTAAGGCTGAAATAAGCACAGTGCGGTTCCCTCGAAGCGGCTGGATTAAAAATCGATTATCCTGCTGATACTACATACGAGGACTCTATTGACTCGTACTATTCCGAACTTGCGCGGCTACATCCGTGGTGCATCGTCCAGCCCGTTGATGCTCAAGAGGTGTCCAAGATTGTCACAACTCTCGTTGCCGCTAGCGATGGTCACGGCGTGCAATGCCGGTTTGCCGTACGCAGCGGTGGCCACACCACGTGGGCTGGTGCTGCAAACATCGAGCAAGGAGTAACCGTTGATCTGGGAGCAATGAACTCTACCATCTATCATGCTGAGAACTCCACCGCTGCTATCGAGGTTGGCGCAAGGTGGTGGACCGTCTACAAAACACTTGACGAGATTGGCATATCATCGCCTGGAGGTCGATCGCCCATGCCTGGTGCTGGTGGCCTTACCATAGGTGGCGGCATCTCCTTCTTTAACGCTCGAGTAGGGTTTGTCTGTGACAGCGTGGCCAACTTCGAGGTAAGTCGAGACGTAAATGACTTCCGGCTCTTCTCCTACTAACATACAGCCTCAGATCGTACTCGCAAGTGGTGAAATTGTCAACGCAAACAAGGAAGAGAATGCAGATCTGTGGCAGGCCCTCAAAGGGGGCTCTAACAACTTCGGTATCGTGACGAGGATCGACATGATGACCTTCGAGAATGGAGGAGACCTTTGGGGTGGTTTCGTCTACTACGACAACAGCACCGCAGAACAACACGTCAAAGCATTTACTCATTTCGTCGACAAAATCGAGAGCGACCCCAACGCCTCAAACATCCTATTCACTGCAACCTCCCCTGTAAGCTCGGCTGGGGAAATTATATTCCTCACCTCGCCTGTTTACACCAAGCCCGTTGAGCGGCCGCCGATATACGACGAATTGCTTGCTATTCCAGGGAACCTGACGAACTTCACCACCACGGTGGGCATCAGAAATATGTCGACACTCGTAGGCACAGTACAGCCTGCCTCTGGGTTTCGGTCCGTTGCCCATTCTCTTATCGTATCATCAAGCCGTTTTGTCTTCCTTTTTCTTAATGTTCATCACGTTCCTACTAATAGGTCTCTTTATATCCTAGTCACTATTCCATTTTGCAAGTCCTTTTTGTGTGCATTTTATGTCTAACCTCCATTAAGGCAGATTTTCAGGACATGTACCTTCCAGAATGATGAGCACGTCTTGATGAAGGCGCTTGAGCTCTCCGCAGACTGGACCGAGAGATTCAAACACGAGTCCATTGAAGGCGATTGGGTGTCAGCCACGCAGTTTCATCCCATCCCTAAGATCTTCTCAGATCGCTCTGTAGAGAGGGGTGGGAACGTACTGGGGCTCGAAAGGTTCTCCTCAAACCTCGTTGGTACGTTCTCGTTTCGTCTCATATCTTCGCGAGAAACACTGACGTCAAGAAACCCCAGTATTTCTCGCCGTTTTCACCTGGGAGGATGCAACAAAAGACTCCCTGTTCCACTCAGCAGCCGAGCAGCTGATTGAAGATGTTGTCGAGTTCTCACGGAGCCTCGGCAAGGATAACGAGTGGATATACTTGAACTACGCCGATAAGGACCAGAACCCGCTGGAGAGCTACGGTCCGGAAAACGTTGCTAAGATCCGCGCCGCGGCTGCGAAGTACGATCCTGATGGTGTTTTCCAAACACTGGTTCCTGGTGGCTTTAAGATCTCGGGAGTAAGCCAATACAGTTTCACTAAGTTGAACTACTCATGTATTGATGTATTGAGATAGGTAAAAGAGTGATGTGCTCCAGAGGGATGCAGAGAGTCAAAAGTAGGCTCCAGACTGGAAATACTTCTTTCATTACAATGGAATACCGGCAAGATTCAGTTCCAGAGAAGTTGGTGGATTGGGTGGCACAGCTCCTTCATCCAATAGAGAGATTCAAAACTCACATGTCCCAACAGGCAAGACAGAACCTATCTCCCCCAGGAAATGAGTATTGCCACATATTCTAAGGAAGATGATCATGTTTTGTGTGGAATAAGAGGCAGTCATTGTTTATCAAGTTTTCTCATGCTTCCGTGCTGCCTAAGTCTCTTTTAAGGTCACTCATTACATACCGGGACAACGTAGTATGAATATTTTGTTCTGGATGATACATTCTCTTAAGATGCGACCGGAACTTTGAAATCAACATTAATCCAATCCTAACCTTGCGGCATAGCCGTTTTGTTACTCATTGATGTTGAGTCCGTTGAGGCTGTCGTATATTTGCTTGACTTGCTCCTTTGCCCAAGGTAGCGGCTCACACTCCGTTCTATCAGATAATGGTTCGTAAAAAGGCTCCAGTCCACTCTTCCAACACTTGGCCTTTTTCTTCTTTGGATGACCGGATTCACCCCACCCGTCACACCTCTCCTGAAAGCTGCGGATTCGCTCAAAGGCATGGAGCGAGGAAAGCTCCAATCGTTGGACCCAGGATGCCAAGTTCTCGACTGAAGACCCTGCGAAGGGGACTTCAGGCAGCGATAGGATTCCCTTGGCCCTCAGCTTGCGAGTGAGCGATCCAAGCACCATTGAGTCACACTCTTCACTACACCTAATTCCGTGCTGACCCTGATAGTATTCGACCCGGTCGTGCAGGATGCAGAGAATTTGCAAGATTGACGTCAGCCGGGATTGAGTTGAGTTGAGTTGAGTTCATTTACCCTGACCCGTCGCCCTAAGCGATATGCAGGCTACAGACTATTCAAAGTGTTTCTCTAGTAATACATTGGTGTGTGACAAATTGGGAGGATGGAAAGATGGATAGGGGGGCGGATAGTAGGTAGAAGGGATTGTTTGTACGGAGTTCTCTACTCCGTGGCTTCGTCTCTGTTTATAAACCGGTATGTTTCTTTTGTAAAGCTTAGCACGGCCTGTAGCTGTTTACCAGATATCTTCCACTTCTTTTCTTTTCCTTGTCTGGGATCAGTCTTGTTTGGAGGTTTCCCACCCAGTAAGGCTGACAAGCTGTTCTTCTCAAGTCTACTGTCTTCGTACATCTTTTGTCGGCCTTGTTGTAGCAACGGGCATTCGAGTAGGACATGAGAGACTGATTCGACTTCTCTACATTCGCATTTATCGCTGTCTATCCGGCCCATCCGCTTACGGTGTTGGTTGAGCCAGCAGTGGCCGGTGCGTAGTTGGGCAAGAAGGCCGGCTTGGTTCCGTGGGAGTTTGTCATATAGGTGGCGGACGTGGGATCCTGGGGGTGCTGTGTCGATGTTGCGGAGGTGTTGGCCTTTCTCTAAGTTCTCCCACTGTGCTGCCCATTGTCTATGTGCCCTTTCCTTGGCTGCCTGGACTTGGAGATGTGCTAGCGGTTGGTGGTCGTGTTCCCTGAGGCGTGTGGTTGCAGCTTTAGCTAGCTTGTCTGCTTCTTCGTTTCCTCGAATTCCGGTGTGGCTTGGTATCCATTGGAGGGAGAAGGTGATCTGAAGGCTTTCTTTTAGAGACTGGGCTGTTGTCAGGATAGATCTAACCAGGCTTTGTCCTGTCTTTCGCTTATAAGGGCTAGCCAACGCTTGGAGCGCTGCTCTGGAGTCACTGTAGATTGTGTAGATGCTGGGTCCTTGGCTGTTCTTCTCAAGTTGTTGTTCGGCTGCCAGTTCTATGCCGATATTGATAGCAATGAGTTCTGCAGCTGTGACACTGTAAAATCTACTGGAGCCTATTCCTTTCTGGGTCTTCATATGGACTCTCTGGACCTGATTGAGGATTACTGCTGCTGTTCCTAGTTGACCCTTTACTTTTGATGCGTCCGTGAATACTTTTATAGTAGGGTCCTCCTGTAGCTCTTGATTGAGGACTGCTGTGTCGTTCGCATGGGGAGGCTCTAGTTGAATTCTTTCTACCGCGAGCGGTTGCCATGGTGGTAGTGGGCAGGTATCGATTGTCTCTATCTCCCCAGGTTGGTTTGAGTCTTGTATCTTGAGAACTGCATTTAGAGGGCTTAGGAAGCTTGCTGCTTGGCTGAGCGTTGTAGCTGTCTTATTGACTAGCCCTCTACACGGGTGTGAGGCTGGGAGTGTTCGAAGGTTCGTAATTACCCTTGCTGCTCTGGTCTGGAGACGCAGCTTTGTAGGAAGGAGGAAGTTCTCATAGTCTAGCGTTTCTGTTGCTACTGTCCGGAAAGCTGAAATGGCCTTGGTTGTTGCAATCCGTTGGATCCTTGAGAGTACTGCTACTTGCCATTTACACCTCGTAGGAGAGTGCCAGACCAGCGAGGCATAGTCCATCTGGGGGATCACACAGGCTTGGTAGAGTTGGCGCATTTGTTTTGGTCTGAGGTGTCTTAGCCTACCTATGGCTAGGCAGGTCTTAGTGGCTCGCTTGACTGCTCTCTGGACGTGGGCCTTCCACCGGAGTTGTTGGTCAAAGATCACTCCTAAGAGCTTTACCTCGCTCTTAGGCTTCACTTCGTAGTCGCCCATTGTTAATGTTGCCGGGCTTGCCTGATTCGCGTTTCTCGTGAAGTGGATGAGCTCTGTTTTATCAGCCTTAAAGCATGACCCTGTCTGCTCCGCCCATCGCTGCATCCTTGGTATATCTTCTCTTTGCAGTGCAGTGAGGTTCTTACGGGCCGATAGGCTTGTCCTCCATCTGAAATAGTCGTCGATGTAGGCAGATGCTCCTCCAGTGAAATCGACTGGCTGGTCTATAAGGTCGGCGTTGTAGAAAGCGAATAAGATAGGGGAGAGAGGTGAGCCTTGTGGGAGTCCTGGATGCTCTAGAGTCGCGGCCGGTTTGGTGTAGCCGTCGAAAGACACTGAAGCAGTCCTATTATCCATAAAGCTCTGGACCCATCTTCTTATCTCGGCTGGGATTCTCCGTTCTCTTAGGACATTGTCTAAAACATTCTTGTTGACTGCGTTGAAAGCGCCCTTTAGATCAAAAGCCATTAGTGTGACCACCTTATGCTCTTTCCAGGCGTTCCAGATTGCATCGACTAAGATAAGAAGCGCTTGCTCCGTAGATCTACCAGGTCTGGCTCCAAACTAGGTGTCTGGGAGGAGGTTGTGCTTCTCAGCGTAGTAGGATATCCTCTTTGCGATTACAGCTTCTAGTAGTTTTCCAAGCGTGTTTAGTAGCGAGATTGGGCGGTATGCTTTGGGGATTGTATAGTCCGGCTTGCCTGGCTTGCGGAGGACAACGATTGCCGCAGTTCGCCAGGCTTTTGGGTGATGGCCGAGGTTGATAGATGCGCTGAAAATTTGGCGTGTGTAGTGAGCTACGTGTGGCCATAGCTTCTGCTAAACTAGCATCGGTAGCCCGTCTTCTCCTGGAGCTGAGCTGGCTTTAGTAGCGACTAGACTTTGGTAGATCTCTGTCTCTGTAACTGGTGACCAGTCTAGTGGGACCGCTGTTGCTACTTCAGTAGGGAGCTGTGGCTTCGCTGGCTCTGGGAAGAAGGTATCTAGTAGGAGCTGTGCTTTTTCTTCGTTGCGTGTTATGTCCTTAGTACCGTTGGAGAGAGTGGGAATGCTGCTGTAGTTGTCACTCGGGCTGGCGTATTTGGCTGCCTTCCAGATCAAGTTTCCGTTGCCAGCCTGGTCTAGGAATTCCTTCCAGTGGCTGCTCTTAGCGTGGGCAATGGCCTTAACCCATTCTCGCCGAGCTTTCTGCATTTTCGTGTATTAATCCAGCGTATCAGGGTCATCTCTTCCGTGAGATGCGCGAAGGGTCTGCCAGAGCCGGCGATGCTTGTTAGTCTTTATCTAGTGTTCCTTTAAATCTGGGCTGAACCATTGTTTTGAGTACGAGCAGGGCTTAGTAGTGGGAGTTAAGTCGTTCGTCGTGGCTGCTGTAGTACTAATGAGAAGCTCAACGGCTTCGTCTAGCTGTTGCTTGGTATTAATATTTAGTGTCGGACCGAGTGCCTCTTGGATAGCTTGGCCAGCTTTCCTCCAGTCTGTTTGCTCGTACAGCTTCCGTGGGGGCCGTTCATTTGTTAATTCTACCTCCATGTTCTACTTCGAGACGGTGGCGCGGTGGTCTGATCCGTAGTTCTCATCTAGAAGGCTGCACTTAATGAGTTGCTTGGGGATGTTACTGAGGGTTAGGTCTAGCGTTGTCTTGCTATCTGCCTTGTTGCTCGCGTAGCACGTAGGTGTTCTACGGCGGAGGTGGCTCTGGAGCTCGTGTTCTTCCATAAAGGAAAGCAGGGAGGCGGCTGTTCCCACTAGGTATGGTTTGATGCTGTCTCCGCCCCAGAGTGGGTCTTGTCTATTGAAGTCCCCTCCTAGGATGAGGCGTGGGGGAGTGTCCTTTGTCTGTCTTCTAATCGTCTGGCGGATTGTACTGAGTGCCAGTTGCATCTCCTGTTCTGCCGCCTGCTGGGTTCCTCCTATTGGTGGTATGTATACCGAGAAGACGAGGATCTGTTCTGCTGGTGTTTGAATTCGAATTGCCGTGAGGTCTCGGCTATCGCATTGAATTTGTTGTTGCGCTGAGGTAGAAAGCCTCTTATTAACGTAGATAGCGCTGCGTTTCTTTCCTTCGCCAGAGTAGGTAGGGGTATAAAGATGCCAGGAGCGGTGTTGGATGAATGACTTGAAGAATGATACTGGCGGTTCTTGGATGAGAAGAATATCGAGCTTTTCAGTGTCTTGGTCGTTGATGAGGGCTTCCATACACTCGCGTGACTTCCAAATATTTAGCTGTAGGATCCGGAGTGGCTCTAACATTCGGTTCTGCGTGCGTATGGAAGACGTTTACTACATTGGGGTGCTCTTGTTAGGTGGTTCTGTCCGCAATCGGCGCACCGTGGGGTTGTTCCAGGAAGATAATCCCGGGTGTCGTGTTCCTCGCAGCAGTTTCCACATCTTTGCTTCTCTCTGCAGTTCCAGGCAAGGTGTCCAGGGGCTTGACAGCGGAAGCATCTCTTCCTCTCCATGCTATAGTATTCAACGCGGCTAGTAAACTGTTGTCCAAACCTGAGGCCGTTATAAATGGCGTGCTGGGCTGCTTGTTCCGAGTAAAACCAGATCCCGAGGGAGGCGTGGCGTCCGAGAGGGGCGTCTTTCTTCTTCATCCATGCGATATCTTCAATCTGGTAGCCGAGCTGCGTGAGATTATTCTCCTGGCTGATCTTCTCGATGCTGTGTTCTTTCTCGCCTATCTGAATCTCTTCAGTTGGTGTAAGGTGGGCGACTATTCCATAGCGGGGGTGGGTAATCTTAGTCTGCTCTCCTAGCTTCTCCACCTACTCGGTGTTCTTCTCAGCAGTCTCTTTTCCTTTGTCTGTTCTGAACCGAATAAGATATCCTGTCTTTATAGAGCCTACCCCTAGGATCTCCACGTCCTTGGTGTTGTCGCATTCTTTGAGGGCATCTGAAATCTGCTTGGCTACTTCGTCCTGCGGTATGTCTCGTTTTAATTGGTTGTCCGACGTGTCTTGGTCCGTTTGGAGCTGCGTAGTGGTGATCTTCATTACCTGGAGACTGTTTCCAGATTGCTTGTGGTACGACTGAGGAGGTGGGGCAGTAGGTGGGAGTGCCGCTACTCTAGCCCAGTTCCGCTGTTGAGGCTGTTGCTGGCGTGTGGTCTTGAGTTCATGGCTAATCTTGTCTACTTTCTCTGTGAGGTCTATAACCTGCTTCTGTAGAGCCTTGTTCTGGGTGATGAGAGTCTCGCGTTCTTTCTTAGCATCTTCTTGCCCTTGCTATAGGAGTTGAAGAAGTTCTTTTTGCTGAGAGAGCTCCTTCTTCATGTATTCCACTAGAGGGGGGATATCTGGCATGTTAATGAGGGCTATCTTGGCTCGCTCTGCATTTAGGTTGGACTTGGCTTGGGCCTCGGTAGCCTGTGTTTCGGTGTTCTGGGTCTTGGTAGCTTGGGTTTTAGTAGTCTGGGTTTCTTTGGTAGTCTTTCTCGCTTGTGGTGTGGCTTTGCTTTTCCCAGCTGTTCTGCTATCTGTTGGCATAATACGGGAAGTACTGCGTGTAGTCCTTCCTGGTAGTGTTTCTTCTCGGTTAATCCTTAGGGTTCGGACAGCTGTAGGGGCCTGGGGCGAGGCTGGGTTGGTGGGGCTCTGCGCCCGGGGTGTATGGGGCTCTGTGCTCCCCATGCTACCTTATCGGCGCACGGGCCGGGAAGGTGAAAATCTTTGTGGAGAGAAGAGGCGATGTGGTTGAATTGAGACTGGCTCTTACGGGCCCACCAGGGCAGTGCACGCCCTGGGCCTGGGCTGAGTTACTCTCCTGAATGTGCGCTTTCTTTTGCTTTCGGTTTTCTGGTGGCGGCAGTTCGGGATTGAGGTCGGCAGCCGGGATTGATTGATGGATTCTGCAAAGTACCAGTCAGATATGCATTGATGTCCGGGGCCTTGTTACTATTAAATAAACTTACCCACGAAATGCTCGGGAATCGGGTATGCATCGCACACAAGTGGCTCGCATGCTCCACGCTGCGCCGCTTTCGTGGCTTGCCTAAATTCATCTGTCTTCCTGAACACCCAGGCTATGCAAATCCAACGGCAAACGTCCTCCGAGAACGTGATTGGCATTCCGTCCTTTAGTCCGTCTACCCACATGTCCGTAAATGGCTCCACGGCCTCGTGGCAGTCAAAGTAGTCGACCAACACAGCCATTTCCGCCAGAATCTCGGGCGTCACCCTCCGTGGGACTCTCCTAGTTCGTCCATGGATGATATGGAGCAGGATGGCGAAAGCGTCGGGGTTTTGGAGATTCCGGAATGCAACCTCGACGGAGCCTTGGGTGCAGAGGGTGTGGCCTTCGGCCAGGTCGCTACTGAACATGTTGTGAAAGTAGGAAGATGCGAGGCGGAGGTGATATGACGATGCACGAACGCGGATATGAGGCATAACCTCGTGGTTAAGTGATATAGGGCCTTCTGATGATGTTGGTCGGGGTGCGGAAGCGGCCATGTCGGAGTCTGTTTGCGGCAAGTTGCTCTTAGTACTGCGAACAGAATCATCTAGGCCTTCTCCAGCAAGTACTATATTCACTTCATTCGCGGCGGCTTTGGAAGCACCCTCTGAGGATGATGCGCTTCCTGTCGTTGTAGCGGAGGTCTGTTCAATCCCGGTGGACTGGACCTCAGCTCTGATCTGTGGTTCCGGACTAGTAGATAGTATAAGAATGACGTCTCCCCTCGGATCCAGGTCGTACTCATCCATCAGCAAGTTGGTGGACATCTTCAAGTTTTGTGATCAAGAGAATGTGAGCATAACGATACTTTGAGGTTCGCACTGAATAAACGAGATAGAAAACTCCACCCAAGTTTGTTTTCTGACAGAATCTTAAAGAATTCACCCTGACGTCATTGCGAGCTGCACAGATCCGAGGAATGTACAGAAGCCAAAATTTCTTAAACCATAGGCGAGGCTCTCTCCTAAGAAATCGATTCGTTTACCCTTACATTGATCATGAACGAGGCCGCCTACTCCAATCGGCGTCGTGCGCACGATACTCCCGACCATTGGCTACACATCAAAAGTCTGCAACACCCCGATTGTGTCTACAACGCACTTTTCCAGCGGTGTGAAATTGTTGCCGAGAATCTCCCTTGCCCTCGTGGAATCCAGCCTGTACACGCCGCCCCTGGGGTATCCGACACTGTCCCACTGCTCCGCCGGCGGCAGCCGGGCCCTGTACTCAGGGAACTCCCTGGAGATAATCTCAAGAATGTCCTTGTTGCAGAACTGCTCGTCGGACGTGAAGAAAATCCTCTCCCCCGCGGCGCGCGGGTCCTCCATGGCCTTCACGTGCCCCAGCGCCACGTCCCTCACGTCGACCCACGCGTAAAACGTAGTGGGCAGCATCTGCCCGGCCAAGAACGCGAGGAAGCGCTTGTTCGAGTTGTTGAGCGCGTCCAGCGAGCTCAGGTAGTGCACGACGGGCCCGAACACGAACGGCGGGCACAGCGTCGTCAGCGCGAAGCCGGGGCGCTCGCGCTCGACGTACTCCCACGCCGCCCGCTCCGCGAACGTCTTGCTGCCGCGGTACCCGGCCACCGCGTCCGCCAGCGCCTCCGCGTGCGAGATGGGGTTCCAGTCCGCGGCGCTGTAGGTGTGCGCCGGCCGGTCGCCGAGCGAGAGGTCGATCATGGCCGCGAACGAGGAGAGCACCACGACGCGCGTCACGGTCGGCGCGAAGGCGTGGGCGGATTTGAGCAGGCCTACGGTGCCGACGATGGCCGGGTCGAGGACCTCCTTCTGCACGTCGGTGATGTTGAGGTTGAGCGGGCTGGCGGTGTGGATGACGGCTTCGATGGGCGGCGAGGATTGGACGGCTGCGTCGAATGCGCCCTCTTGCGCGATGTCGGGCACGATGGCGAAGTCCAGCTTGTCTTTGCCATGGTCGGGGTGAGCGGCTTTGATGCGGTCGGCCTTTTCCTGGCTGCGTACAGTTGTGACGACTGAGTGTCTGCCGGGAGCTAATTAGCGGCGCGTAGAGATGGGTCGAGAGAGCGTAGGGACAAACCCGCGCTGGAGGAGCACGTCGAGGACGTGCGCGGCAATGAAACCGCTCCCGCCGGTAAGAAGAACGCGTGTCATTGTCGGCCCCGAGAGCAAATTGCATTTGCACGGAGCTTCTCAGATGATCGCATTGGAAATAAGTCTTTCATTGCATTGATTGAGGCTGTAGAGGCGTGCTGATACTCCGTCGGATAATCTGTTTCTCATGTCCGCCAAGCATGCGCGTGTTACTCCGAAGGAGTAAAAGATCCCCCGCAGACATGCTTGTTCACCCACACATCTCGGAAGCAAGGTTGAACTCTGGAACATGTCTGAACTTGTGATGGAATATCTTCGGGGCTAGGCTGAGAGTGATTAAGCCGATGAAGTGGTAGTTGCCAGATCGGGACGCTGAGCATTCGGGCATGAATACCTGGAAAGCAGTGCGGATACACTGCTGAGAAGCACGGATTCCTCACTGAATATTCCACCCATGCGCTCTTGAACTTTTGCATGTCTGCTACGTCACCAATATATTCCACCGGCTTCTTTGTGGAGCGAGAAGCACACACGGTCGAACCGTGGGCTTCGGAGTTTCTTGTCGAAATGAACGACAACTTCGACATGAACTCACGAAGTCAAGACGAAATGCTGTGGGACATATTCTGCGATGGGATGCAAGGGTCAGACTCTCTGGCAAAGGAATACATGCAAGAAAGCATGGCGGACAGTAGTGCAGGCAGCAACTTACCCGGAGACACAGTGAGAGTTTTGCATCTCGAGCTCTTCAGACATTGCGCTGACCGAGAACAGCGACCAATAAGTGCGATGGATGTACTATCTCCCGTCACTATGTACTCCCCGGATATCATCGACGCCTCAACAAGCCTCCAACGCGCGCTGCCATCCCCTGTTTCCGATCACCAACCGTCTTCATTGTATATCCACCCCAGCCTGAGCAAGTCACGAGTCGAGACCCAGATGAGGATCAGGATGACTCTGGATCCCTTGCCTTCTGGAATTGCAAAACTTCATCTTCCACCCCACACCATCGGAAAAGCAAGGTTGCTGGTCGAAGCCAAGGACAGAGTGAAATCGCCCGACACCTTGGAACTCCACGTCGCCCTCGTGAGGGCCAGTGCAATGCAAAACGTAACCTCACGGAGCCAAGCTTTGATAAATGCAGCGAACCGGGCAGCTCAGATAACGCTATGCAGAGAAGATGAACCAATGCAAAATGAAAGGGAAGTCCAAATTTGCCAAGTCTGCAAGCTTCGAGAACGAAAACGAGCATCCCGGAAAACCAGGATTCAAGGTGACGAGCACTTATGGACTCAGTTTGAAGATGAGCGTGTTGTCATTTTTAACGACACCGAGTATAAAGAGTGGAGATTGCCAAAGGGCGTGCTTGACGAGAAAACCGGACATATGATTGGGTGGCGGCGCGGTGCCATGCAGCTGGAATTGCCCATGCGCATAGCCTGCTACTGTCGCCATCATGGAGAAAACCTTGGCTTTTGGTAAGTTCATTCCGCCACTACAATGGGCTTAAATTGCTGACAAAGATGCTGGAGTGTGATATTTACCATCACCAACCACGAAAGCAGCCTCGTTGCCCAATGCATAACAGATCCTATTCTGATTACCGATGATCACAAAGCCCTGCCGAGAGCATCCGCTAGTCAAAGCAATGCAGCCTTTTCCGACACCCCGCCATTCATTGAGCCGGACTGGAATATTCCAATGTCGCCCACCAGAGCTCTGCGAGCTTCGATCCCTGAGGAAGCATCGCCTTCACATTTCGCTTTGGAACAACCGACGAAGAAACGTAAAGTTGCATCTTCATTCGATTCTCCGGGAAATTCAAAACAGAAACGCAGAGATACAGCTTCGTCAATTCAGGTGCCTACTCCACCGGTAGAGTCTTTCGATTGTTTATCCCCTCCACTCGGAATTCCCAAGGACGATCGGAACCAAACTCAACTACCACGACAAAAGCTGTCACCTCGACTGTATAAAGTTCTTCCAGAAAGAGCTTTAAAATATGGAGGGATTGAGATTGTCTGTCTTGGTGATAACTTCGATCGTACGATTGAGGTTCTCTTTGGGGACACTGTCGCCACAACGACCACCTTCTGGAATAGTCAGGTATTGGTTTGTCTGGTGCCCCATAGCATGGTCGCAAGGGCTGTTACAATCACGCTTCGATCGGGATCGGGGCTCCTGGAGACACCCTGCATCCCGGTGGCATTCACGTACGTGGATAGTGACAGCAAGGCCCTTGTTGAAGGTTAGAAACCCGGAAGCACGATATCCACAGACAAGCAGCAAGATGGAACACTACAGTAAAAGGAGATCGTTTCATTGACATGATTGTTATAAAAATTCTCCAAGCCAGACTAAAACATCCTGTCGTGACCATTCAAATTGAAGCCCACATGTACCGAGTTCGTTGCGAATAAGATAGATCCATCATGCATCAAGTTTCGGATATTGAAAGTCAGAAGCTTATCATTGAGAGAATGGCAACGGCGATGGACTTGAAATATTTATTGTGCAGTCGGACTTCGGAAAATCGCGGAGTATTGAGGCTGATGGATCATCTCAAACGATACAGTAAAAATTACGCTATCGCATACCCTACTTAAGCCCATCCAGCCGCACCACACATCCTCCATTGCTTGCGATTTCCACCCACCACTCTCAAACATGACTGTCCGGATTCTTTGCCTTCACGGCATGGGCGTCAACTCCGCTATTTTTGCCGCGCAGACAGGTACGACAACCATGATTTCCCGGCGAATCCATAACTGAATCCTGGACAGCACACTTCCGCTCCCTTTTACCTTCGAACTATGAATATGTATTCTTACCGGCCATGCAACCATGCGAGGTTGCCGAAGGAGTTGCAGCATTCTACCCGGGACCGTACCGATGCTGGTACGACACACCTACCACATCCAACATCGAAAAAGCGCAGGCACTTGTTCTCCGATATATTAAGAAAGCCGGCCCATTCGACGGTGTGATGGGCTTCAGCCAAGGGGCCGCGCTCGCAGCATCCGTAATGCTGCGTTACGAACTGGCAGGAGAAGTTCCACCCTTCAAATTTGCCATACTCATGGGATCGGCACTGCCCTTCTCCGAAACGACGAATCATGGAATCGACTTGAGAGTGCCGTTTGAATCTACCATCACGAGGCCAACAACGTCTCCCTACGTCCCAGAGCATCTGATGCCCGGATCGGCGCACGGGAACAATAAAGCGGGGGTGACGGAGGGATTCAAACTCAACCCTCACCAGGCCGAATCGTTCTACCAGATGTATCATCCATCGATGGATGAGGTCCGTATCCAGATCCCATCCGTACACGTCATTGGCGCCAAGGACAAGTACAGGTTGCAGTCCCTCGATCTGGTACACCTGTGCGCCAAGGAAACTGCCTTGGTTCTCGAGCATCCAGGCGGACATGAAATGCCGCCGAGGGACATGGCGGAAGATTTGTGTGATCTGATCGAAACAGCGGTTGCGCTGGGATGGAATCAAATCACTGAACCTGGATTGGTTGGAAGGTTGTAATGTTTGCGCGTCGGAGGTTCGTGGGGGCGCGGATGGGCATATAAGAACCTCCGAGCGCAGGCCATCAATTGCTTTATCCGGACACACCCTTAGGACCGCCACCTTTGTTAAGTGTATCTTAGAGGGGGGAAATAGATCAGAAAAGGAAGACGTTTTATTACAATTTCGCGTAGATGTGCGTGCATTGGTCACGTCTACTTTTGAGCAACTTTGAGCCATCGAACAAGCAGCATACCTGCATGGTACACAGGTTCATGAGTCTTGTATCTACACATCGAAAGCCTCCGGCAGATTGGACGCAGGTCGGACTCAAGGTGGCCTGAAGGCTATCTAACCCATTTGAGAAGGCCAGGCCCTGCTAGTCCAGAAACGGCGTGGCCGCAATTGGAGCTGTGTAGGCAGCAGCAGTGCAAGACATTTCATTTTGTTGTTCCCAGCCACGTCGGAGAGAGTTCCGGCAGCCTGGTTGAAGGATTCAGGATTGCCGAACGCAGCGCTCGCGATCGCCCGCCGAAATATAAGAAGTCCCAGATCGCCCGCGCCGTACACGAGTGCTGCAGCCTGCAAGGGCCCAACTCGTGTAGACGTGGCCCCCATCATGCATGAGGCCGGCGGCGTGGAGGAATGCAAGAGTCCGCAGAGAAACTCCGAACTCCGGGGGGCTGCGAATCGGGGCCCACGATCGGGATCAACAGCTCGGATCGGTCCGCCGCCTAGCCCACGCCCAGTCATGCAACGTGCGCGTCGGCCTAACGAGTTGAGAAAGGCCAGACAGTTAGTCCGCTTCGCAGAAGCAAAAACAGCCATGAGCCCATGCAAGGTGACATCCTTCCTGAGAAATACATCCTAATAAGCCTGCCGAGCTGCCAAGCGGATGCGCCACATTGCTAGGCTTTCCAGTCTTGCCAGACAAAGAACCATCATCCCTCGGAATCCCACACTCTCTCCTCCTTCGAAGCGCTTTTCCATCGCCAACAACATGCCTCCCACCAACAGAGCAGCCTGGTTGACGGGCAAGCAGGTCCGGCCCCTGGAGGTCAAGTCTGCACCGTACACCAAACCGGGCCAGAATGAGATCGTCGTCCAGGCTCGCGCCATCGCCGTCAATCCCGTGGATGCCATGAAGCAGGCCATGGGAGACATGATGATGGGCTGGATCAAGTACCCTTTCATTCTGGGCGACGACCTTGCCGGCGACGTGGTCGAGGTCGGTCCCGGCGTCACGCGCTTCCAGCCCGGCGACCGCGTCGTCGGCCACGCCGTCAGCATCGACAAGAGGAGCAACCGCGCGTGCGAAGGCGCCTTCCAGGAATACGTCGTCCTGCGCACCAACCTGGTCTCGCCCATCCCGGACTCCATGTCCTACGAGACCGCCTGCGTGCTGCCGCTCTGCCTGTCCACCGCCTCCTGCGGCCTCTTCATGCAGGACTTCCTCGCGCTGCAGCACCCGACGCCCAAGACGCCGAGGAACTCGACCGGCAAGACTCTACTAGTCTGGGGCGGCTCCACCAGCCTGGGCAGCAACGCCATCCAGCTGGCCGTCGCCGCCGGCTACGAGGTCATCACCACCGCCTCGCCCAAGAACTTCGACTACGTCACCAAACTCGGCGCCAGCAAGGTGTTTGACTATCGTAGCCCTGCCACTGTTGGCAAAATCATTGCCGCGCTCAAGGGCAAGCCGTCCGCGGGAGCCATCGCCATCGGGGACGGCTCCATGGAGGCCTGCATCGAGATCGTCGCTGCGTCCGAAGGCCGCAAGTTCATATCGCAGGCCAGTGTTCCCATGCCCGAGGAGATCCCTCCGAAAGGCTTTGGGCTGGTGTCTTTTATTGCATCTTTCCTGTGGTTCAATGTTTCCACCTTTGTCAAGTGCAAGGCGAAGGGCATAGGGGCCAAATTTATCTGGGGCGACGATCTCATGGCGAATGAGGTTGGAAGTGCTATTTACGAGCACTTTTTGCCGGATGCACTGGCCTCAGGCAAGTACGTAGCGGCACCGGAGCCATATGTGGTTGGCAAGGGTTTGGAACATATTCAGGAAGCTCTGGATGTCGTCAAGAAGGGTGTTTCCGCCCGGAAGGTTGTTGTCACTTTGTAACTTACTTCTGTGTTTGCATTTGAAACAATTCCCCAATACGATAGTCGTTGCTTGATGATAGAGAGAATTACGTTGTTTATTTAGTAATTGAACTTCATACCAAGATCTCATTGGGTGTCTACTGCATCTTCAACTTCCGATCAGACGAGGAGCGGTCTAATTGGCTTTCATGCAAAGATGGTATACCGCCACCTATAGCAGAAAGTAAAGAAGATAATGCGGTACGGGTTTCACGTTTTCTACCTTCACGAGCCCTCTTCCCAGACGTAAAACATATTTTGAAGTTGTGCCTGTGTTCTGCACGGTCGGCGTTACGTGGATTTCTCACTGCAGCTATAGGATTCGAGCCGTGTTCCGGCAGAAACTCCGAAATTACACAGAAAGTCCGGTGCCACCAACATAACCAGAGATCAGAGGAGCAACTGATGCGCCGACAGCTATTATAGACCATTATTCCCATTCTGGCCCTGATGGTATATAAACTCCAAACGGGGACAGCAAAGTCCAGTTTTCCAACCAATACATTGACTTTACATCCTCTCTCGACTCTCTCTCGTCAATAACATAACATCATGGCATCTACCGCTGTACCCATCTCCAGCCACCCGTCCTCAATCCCTACCATCGAAACAACCGAGACTGCCAAGCCTGCCAGATGGGGACCCCGATGGAGCCCTGAAGCCGTTGCCAGCTCCATCGAACAATACGCCAAAGAGACTGGCTGGGTCGAGGGCACAGTTTGGCAATGGTCGCAAACCCAAACGACTGAGGATGACATCGTCTTCCACACTGCGCTCGACGTCATGGCCGCCACCCTCCACAGGACGAAGACGATCCTAATCCACTCGGAGCCATTCAACGCTCAGCACTCAACCGCCATTGCTGCTGAAATCAAGAACGTGGAGAGGACGATGGGGCTGCTGCTGCACCAGTTCACTCTCATTCGGCCGCTCGAGACTCCTCTCCAGGCCTTCAACGTCGGTGTCGGCATGGAGGAGCATTACAATCTCTTTGTCAAGTTTGAGAACGCGGCCAAAGCGAAGCTGTCGGAGCCTGGATTGAGCGAGGCAGTCCAGGCATTTGATTCCCTGGACAAGATGTTCATAGACACAGTCACACTCTTCAAGGGTGCGGCACCTGGGGAGCCGGTGGAAAGACCTGCTGCGTAGGCTGTCAATTTGTTCTGGGACTTACTGGATATCAACTGCTATTATTCTCATCACAGTTGCTGTCATTACCCGTAGTTACTGCGTTCAATCTCACGGACCACTCCTGCTTACCTGACTCAAACTGGTCTTCTGAATTTATTTCTTATGTCTTATGCAAGCGAAAAGGGCCATAACTGAAAGAATAATCCATTCCACTCAGATCAAGTTAATAATTTCACATCAGTCGTGGGTAATTTATTCTCTGACGGGCTAACGTCATTAAATGCAAGTACAATAACTGGTCAACAACTTCGAGCTGCGTTTGTGTCCTACAGTGAAGATTTCATGGTCATGCTCTTCCACACATTGTTCACCAAATAGCATATCATTGAATCGGCTATACTGATTTATTGAAGGATCATAAGATCCCGTCGCATGGTTGAAATCATTTCCGTTTCAAGTTCTTTTCCTCGCTTTGTAAAGCCTCCACTTCTGGAGAAAACACTTTGGTGTATCAAGCTCTCACTCCTCTTTTCCGTAAACGAAACTCCGTGTTGCATCATTTACCCCCCTTCTGCCTCACATCTTTCCAGCCCATCAGATACGATACAAATAAGCCGGTTAACGCTGTTGCTGTTGCCAAATAAAACGTTCGGCTGACACTCTCGCTGTAAGCCTTCAGCAAATCCGGCAGCTCCTCAGGGGACACTATGTTCCTCATGGCCGTCGAGCCAGCAGCAATGATGGCGCTTGCATCCACGGTTGGTGCATACTCTCTAATGGTCGTCTTCAAACTGTTTGTGAAGATGGTCTGGGCAACGACGGTCATGAGCGCGCCACCAAAGTTTTGGCAGAAGACGAAAGTGGACATAGCCGTGGGAATTTGAACAGGCTGCAGAGTGTTCTGGACGGCAACCATTGGCTATACACATGAGGTGTTAACATAATGAACAACATAATATCTGCTGATAGCTTACCATTGGCAGGGCAAGCCCCCGACCTGTACCTGATAGAAGCTGGAAACCAACCAACTGGGCCATAGTGGTCGATGGCGACACGAGAGTCAAGAGTCCGGACCCGATGGAGTTGAAGGCATTACCTGCGAGGATGAATGGCAGGTAGTACCCGAACCTCTGCACTGGTGAACTGTCAACGGCATTCTCAACACTGGACTAGTCATGGAGTACTTACCAAGCCTTCCGACTAGTAGCGTAAACACGACTTGTGTCAATATTGTAGGCAGGAAATGAATGCCACTTTGCAAAGGCGTGTCCGCACGGACGCCTTGGAAATATAGCGGGAGGTAATAGGCAGTGACGAATACCGTTCCTGAAAGCAAAAGTATGGTGCAGCAACTGGCCCACACGATCCTCACCCGCAACATAGAAAACGGAATCATGGCGGAATCGCCCTTGTGATAGTTCCAAACACAGAAGATGATGAACATCACAGCCGCACCGCAGAAAAGACCGATGACCTCTGGGCTGTTCCAAGGATGGCGGTTGCCTGCAAACTCCAGCGCGAGAAACATCTGGATAGCGGCAGGTGCGAAAAGAGCAAACCCGATGAGGTCAAATTCCGACAGAGGCTTGCGAAGGACTACGCGCCAGTCCGGTTTGGGTATGTGGTCGGGGATGTTAACCCACAATAAAACAAGACCGAGAAGACCGCCGATTGGGAGGTTGATATAGAAGCCTATTGAACATCAGCAAAAGGAGTCTGAGTGCGGAACGGTTCCCTTACACCAGCGCCATGATGCATATTCAGTGATAGCTCCGCCAATAAGAGGGCCTGCAGCTGCACCCAGATTTCCAACTACAATGATCAGCCAGCTGTGGAGGGTAGCTACTAGCAGAGTTTACTTACACGCCATCATGAATCCCAGCGAGCCTTAATGTTGTCAGCGGTCAGCGGCTGAAATTTCCTTTTGAAAAAGCACTTACCTGGTCGGCGCCGGGGCTCAACGCAGGAGTTAAGAATTGTAAATCCGCCATTCATCAGGCCGGCTCCGCCAATACCAGCCACAGCTCGGCCAAGAATGAGCATCATAGATGACTGTGCTGCACCACAAAGTGCAGAGCCGAGCTCAAAAATGGTGAAGAACCCAAGGAAGAGAATCTGCGGAGGATCAGAAAGCCGTTCCTGCAAGTTCGATGATGAGTATACCTTTGAATTGAGCCGAGCGTACATTTTTCCGGTCAAAGGCTGCAGAGAAGCGCTGGTACTCAGATCAGAATGATGACGAACCTTTGGGAGAACGGGTATTACCAAACAAGCTGATACGCACTGCCGTACCAGCCAACATCAAGGAGAGAGTTGAAGTCATCGGTAATGTATGGAATAGCCTGAAGAAGAATGTAAGCCAGGCCGTGGCATCTCCTTCAGGAAGCTTACCGTTGAGAGAATAGACATGTCGAGCATCATCAAGAAGTAGACTACGGTGAAAGAGCCAATGATTGCCATAAGCTTTAGGCCGTCAAGGTACTCCTTCTCCGGCTCCTTTAGTGGTGTTTCTGTTTTGACTGAAACATCAGTAGATTCTTCGTCGCTGCCAGCGAAGACTGCAGCCTCCTTGCTGAGCTCCGCCTCATTGCTCATCTCGGGGTGCAATACCTTGACATCAGGACCAGCAGGCCCAAGATGCACATCCATCTTTTTCTCAAACTGATCCAAAGCATCTCCAGCCATGGCGTCTGTGTCGTAGTGCCAGATCTTGTGCGAACGGGATTCAATTTCATGTGCAATCTTCTTGTAATCGCGGCCGCAATGCGGGTTTTGCCACTCGTACACCTCACCGATAGTACGGCTACTATCTACAAGCCACTGTGAACGTTCGTAGCGCACATCATTGTAGACCTCGAGAGCAGCTCGGAGACTAGCGGTCTTGTTTGTCTGACAGTGATGCGCAGCAGCTTCTAGCAGTACAGCGAGAGCAAGGCAGTCCTCAATACCGCAACCCGCGCCGGCACCATGATGGGGTGTTGAGGCGTGGGCAGCATCGCCTGCAAGGCAAAGGAGGCCAGATACATATGTTGGAACAGGGTAGTCGTGCGTGTCGAACACGGCCCACTTATCGAGTTGTTCCGGCAGCAGGTCCATGATAGTTCTCACTACGGGGCTGAAGGTTGCGAAGCCATGGATAGCCTCGCTCTTGGTTGCTGGTGCAATGAGCTTGCCATCCGGAGCGTGCCAGTCGTCGGGATCTGTGACGAAGGCCACGACATTGAGAAGTGTTCCGAGAGCAACGGGAAACGTCAGGGCGTGCGCGTTGGGCCCGAGATGCATGAGACGGGTTGAGGTTCTCCATTCGCCAAGTGCAGCCCTGGCCTTTTCCATCGGGACCAGGCCGCGGATGGCGTACTTGTGGCTGTAAGATGGGTTGGAGGCGGGGTGGCTTTCGCCCAGCATGATCTGGCGCAGCTTCGACCGAATGCCGTCGCACCCGACAACTGGCTAAGTCAGTGCGATGTTCCTGGAGGTGGTGAAGAGTCTATTCCACTTACCAACATCTGCCTCTGCACTCGTGCCATCACGAAACAGAAGAACGGTTTTCTGGTTGTCGCCGCCCTCGAGCACCGAAACAAGCTCTTTCTCGAACTCGACCTTTTCCTCCGGTACCAGGCAGACCAGTTCTTCCAAGAAGTCGGGACGGCGGCAGCCTTCAAATCCCCTTTCCCCGAGATAGAGTCTGAGAATTGTCTCCTCGTGGGTGTCGTCGGGGTTTGCCCTGTCCCAGTTGTAACCATCGACGTAGTTGAACCAGTCTTCGGTGTTCTGGGTTGCAACTTTTCTGAAGGCAGCGTGAATCCGAGGATCCAAAGTCTTCATGGCACGCTCTGCATTGGGAGTGAACCCAATGCCGGCACCAATCTCACGGAAGCTGCGCGCTCGCTCGTAGATCGTGAAGTTGACATTGCGGCGGAGCAGACCGATGGCCAGAGTTAGTCCGGTGATGCCACCACCAACGATGGCAACAGTCACCGGCCCTTCATGTTGTGGCATTGACGCCATGAGTACTGATGAGAGGGAGTTGCGGATGTTGTTTGCTGGCGGTGACTCAATTGACGTGTGCAGGTCATGCACTTGACAGCGCGTGACGCAGGGTGACGGAGAAGGCACAGGTAGGGACACTCGGATAGAAGAGCGGAACAGCCAAGTCTGTGCGTGCTGGCCCTTTATTTCAGAGCTTTCGCGCCATGTGTGCCGCCTGGGGAGCTAGCAGTGGGGCACCGCTTTCTGTCAGGTGATCTGACTCAGCCCAGCGGGATAACTCGCGGCCCCGGCAATGATTCGATCTCTGGACATCCTGCAGTAAATGGCAATCGTGCGGCTGAAACTGCACTTTGCTGTTGTGTTCTTCCGACGATGGTTGGCCCGCTCGGAGTTTCGGACTTTCTGTTGGACCAAAGCTTCGCCGCCAGTTTCCCCCCTCGGACAATGTGAATGCTCAGGAACACAAGCCGCTCGACGAGCTGGATTCAACAATATCGATATAGTCATCGAGTTCTGTCCATATGCTCTGGGCCTCAGCATTTGCATTCGCTCTCATATCCACTTTTCACTATGGCGGACTTCACACGGAGCGAGGATGTCCTTGGCCAATTTCCCCAGCTAAAAACGTACAATCACGGAGTGTCCCTGTTCCCGATGCGAAACGGGCTTACACGAGAGACAATCGTCAATGCGCTGGAAGACGCCACTGCCAAAATCATCGCCAAGATTCCGTGGATCGCAGGACAAGTTGTGCATGAGCCCGGGGAGGAGGGCACATCAGGCATTCTGAGAATGGCGCCCTGGCCCAAAAACGCACCGCCAAACAAGCTCCTGAAAGTCAAGGACTGCTCCGAAATTCTTCCCGCATACGAGGAGATGCTTGCTGCAGATGCCCCGTTCTCGATGCTGGACGGCGAAGTAATCTGCCCCTTTCCAGGATTCCCTCTGCCGTACGACACGGCGGTAATCGGGCCCGCACCAGTCACGATGTTGCAAGTCAGCTTCGTCAAGGGTGGCTTCCTCTTGACCTACAGCAACCAGCACAACATGATGGACGGCACGGGCCTCTTCACCTTCATCACGCTCGTCTCCGACGCCCTCCGCGGCGTGGACTTCCCCGACGACATCATCAAGGCCGCCAACCAAGACCCCCGGGACGTCATCCGGCTGCTGGACCCCTACGAGCCCATGCGCGACCATACGTACCTCCTCAAGCCCGCGGACGCGCAGCCGGTGGCCCCGCGCGCCTCGCCGAAGTGGGCCTACTTCCGCTTCCACAAGGAAAAAGTGCCCGAGATCAAGAAGCTCGCCGAGGACCCGGCCGGCTTCGACCCAGCCGTGCCGTTCATCTCGGCCAACGACGCGCTGTGCGCGCTGTTCTGGCAGCGGCTGGCCGCGGTGCGCATGGCAACCGGGCTGGCCCCGTCGGCCGTGTCCAAGTTCAGCCGCGCGCTCGACTGCCGGCCGGCCGTGGGCGCGTCGCCCGGCTACCTGGGCCAGATGGTGTACCAGTCGGCGACGCGGCTGGCCTTCCAGGAGCTGGTCGACCTGCCGCTGTCGGCCGTGGCCTCGCGCCTGCGCCGCGACCTCGACGACGTCAACAACGAGTTCGCCGTCCGCAGCTACGCCTCCTTCGTCGCCGGCGTCAAGGACAAGTCGCAGCTGCTGTACGCCGGCGGCCTGAACCCCGTCACCGATGTCGGCCACTCGTCCATGATGAATGCGAAGGTGAACGGGTTCGATTTCGGCGTCTTGGGTAAGCCGGATCTCGGGAGGCGGCCGAAATTGGCGCCTCTGGCGGGAGTGTTCTACATTTATCCGCCGGAGACTAGCGGTGATCTGCTATTGTTACTGTGTTTGCCTGAGATGGAACTGCAGGGGTTAAGAGATGATCCGGAGTGGAGTCAATGTACTTCTATGATTGAAGAAAAGTGGTGAGGGGGGTCTCTGGAGCATGAGTCTTATGCATATGGATTTGTGTTCATTTTTCCTGCTTGTGCAATGGCGGTAGGGCAGAGTCTTGAAATCTAAAGAAAAGAGCCGTTGAAATACACTTTATACTTGTTCAACATGAACAAGAAATATTTTCTCTTGCCCTCCACCTGATAACGAAACTAAAAAGATGTCAGCTAATTTGCCAAGGGATGAGCACCATATGTACCGAAGAGGAGATATCGTCCTGCTGTTATCTGCTCCGCGGAGAGCACGGAATACAGCTGAGCTCGGGTGCATTGTAAATGGAGAGACACCTGCTTCGACTGTAGGAGATGCGTCTGCCCCAGAGAATTATCCTTCTGCCGGGACTACCGTCAATGAAATAGAGATAATACCTCTAGGAGAGTTCCTCGATGATGCTGGTTGCAATAATAGAAAAATCTAATATGGCTAAGAGATTATGAAGATATCAAAACAGACTGAACGCAAGAAAAATAGGACAAGTACTTAGGACAACCTAGCGCCGACTAATCTAACTAGACTATACCTAACAACCTAAGAGCCAAAACAGCGCGAAACTGACCTACTGATAAAGAAACCCACTCTCCTTCCACCTCCTTACGTACTTCCGTACCAGCTCCTCCCCCACCGGCCCCACCCCCCTCATAGTCTCCGAATGCTCCCTCGCCCTCTCCGTCGCCATCAGCACGCCGCCGCACGACATCCTCTCAAAATCCTCCTCCAGGAAATCCACCAGCTTCGCCGCCGGATTCTCCCACTCGACGGGGCCGGGGAAGGCGCGCACGCGGGCGATCCAGTCCGCGAACGGCACGATCCTTTCCGGCGGCACGCCCAGCTCCTCCGCCAGCACGGGCAGGACGTCGGCCCAGGGCTGGCGCGCGGGGTTGTCGACGTGGTAGACGGGGTGCGGCTGGGCGTCGGCGAGCGCGAGGTCGGCCAGTGCGCCCGCGACCACGTCGACCGGCGTCCAGCTCAGCGGGCCCGAGAGCGCCGGCAGCGCCCGCAGCGTCTGCGCTGACTTGAGCAGGAAGGCTAGGTGCTCGTGGCTGTTCCAGTGGCCGGAGACGCTGCTGCCGGCGACCTGGCCGAGGCGGACGGACATGGCGCGGAAGCGGGAGGGGTGCGCGTGCAGCGTGGCGTCTAGCATGCGCTCGCACACGTGCTTGGCGTCGCCGTAGCCGTTGGGGAGGACGGACTCGATGGTCATGCGGGCTTCGGGGACGGCGGGCTGGCCGGTGTGGAGCGGGTGGTGGCCGACGGTGGCGATGGAGGAGATGAGCTGGAAGGTGGTGCGGGAGTGGGCTGGGCGGTGGGCGGAGATGGCGGCGGCGAGGTCGAGGAGGTTGCGCATCACCTGGAACTGGAGCTCGAAGCCTTTGAGCGGCCGCTTGGCGTTCATGGGCCAGGCGTTGTGGACGATGTGCGTGACGTGCGAGAGGAGGCCGGAGTACTGTTGCTGGCTGAGGCCGAGCCAGGGTTTGGCTGTGTCGGCCTCGAACACCGTGAGCTTTGACAGCGCCTGCTCGTCCAGGACGATGCCCTTGGATTCCAGCGCCTCGCGTTGGCGACGCTCCGGATCGTTTTCGCTGCGACGGTTCAGGCAGACGACGGATTGGACGTCGGGGAGACTGGCATAGTGCGCAGCCAGGTGCGCTCCAACGCTGCCTGTGGCCCCCGTGATCAAGACGCCAACCCGGGCAGGACTCTCGGCCGTCTCCAGGCGATCGGGAACCGAGAAGCCTTCTGTGTACTCTCGGACATACCCGTCGGTCGCAGCGCGGCGTGCGTCATGATTGAGCGCCGGAGACGCTTTGGGGGGAGCGGGCGTCACAGGGAGGCGCCCAAGCTGCTGCCCCGAGGCCGTGGCAATGATGACCCGCTCAGCCTGCACCTCGACAGCATGGCCATCGCTCCAGTCGACGTGGCCATAGCCCGCACGATGCAGGTCCTGCTCCCATCTCGACGGCGGCGCGATGGCATGGGTTCTCCCGTCCTCGAACAGCCACCAGCCCTCGAACACGCCGAAGATGATGTCCACCCAGTACAGCGGCATCGTCATCTCCAGCACCATCAGAAGGCCGTCGGGCCGCAGCATCTTGCGGATGTTCTCCGCAGATCCGGCCAGGCTGCGGGTGGCGTGCACGGCGTTGCTGGCGATGACGATGTGCTGCGAGCCCACCAGGTCGTCCGCCGGCGGCTTCTCGATGTCGTGCACGCGGAACTTGACGAAGGGATACTGCTTGAAGCGCTTGCGCGCCGCCGCCACGAACGACGACGCCAGGTCGGTGAAGGTGTACTCGACCGGCACGCCGAGGCTGGCGAGCAGCGGCACGAGGTTCTTGGTCGTGGCGCCCGTGCCGGCCCCCATCTCGAGGATGCGCAGCGGGCCTTGGCCGGGGTGCTGCGGCACCTTGGCCAGCAGGCGTGCGAGGAAGTCGCCCATTTGCTTGTAGTACAGCTTGTTGAGCGGGAAGTCGCCGTACACGCCCGACACGAGCTCTCTGCCCTTCTCGGTGCCGAAGATCAGCTTGATGCCGTCCTCCTTTCCTATCAGCACCCCGGCAAGGTGCGATCCGGTCCAGTACGCCAGCTCGTTGGAGCACGCGTGGTCAGGGAAGTTCTTGACGAGCTGTTGCAGCAGGACACTGCTGGACTTGGCTGGAACGGAAACTGCAGTGCGTGTCACAACTCCTCCATCGAGGTCGACAATGCGCGTCTCTTCCAGCATCGTGTAGAGGTACTCCGCAAGCTTGCCTTGCTCTGGAACGTGAGGGATGCGCTCGAGCTTTTGCCCAGGCGTAGCGGTGGCCAGGTCGCATCCCAACTCTCTAAAAGCCTCCACCGTGAGAGCAACGCAGAGCTGATCTTGCTTTGGCACGACGGTGTTGAGGTAGCCGAGAGCGTTGTGCTCTTCGATGAGCTTGTCAGTGAACAGCTTCGACTCCCTGAATGCCTCGAGGATGACTGATTGAGAAAGCTCTAGCTCGCTGCCGATCTGCTTCGAGCTGGACTCAGGCGGCGTTGGCAGAGGAGTAGTAGTCTCTGTGTCGGCTGATGCGGGTGTGCTGTACCCACTGTCGTCGGACTGCTCTGCAGAGTCGGACTCGGACGACGCATCATCATCAGAGATATCGAGAGCCGATTTCAGGCACTTGAGGAGGCTGGGGAAGTCGGTGACGTGCATCAAATCCTCCTGAGGGAGGGCACACTTGAACGCCGTTTCAATCTCCTTTGCCATCTCCATGCCCATAAGAGAGTCGACGCCGATGTCCCCGAGTTCCACGTCGTCCTTGATCTCGTCCACTTCCAGGCCAGAGATGTCGGCCAAGATCAGCTTCAGCTTCTTGACAATCTCGTCCACGGCGGAGGACTTGGCCTTCTTGGCAGCAGCGGCCTTCGGAGGCTGCGACAGCGTCGGCAGCGGACCAGCGGGCAGCTCAGGGGCAGGCGCACCGCTCAGGGCAGGCGGGTTGCCCGCTCCGGGCGCAGTGAGTCTTGACAGCAGCTTGCTCATAGATTGCCGAGAAACCTTCGCATAGTTGATTCCGAGAATCACCTCTGCCAGGGCCCCGGTCTCGGCATCGAAGACGAAGATATCGGACAGGAACGAGCTGCCATCGGCAGCGCGGGAGTGATTCGCAAACACATTCCACTCGCCCGCCTGCGGCTGGCCCAGCCTCGGCGAGCGCACCCACTGCTCGATGCCGTTCGCGATGTACATGTCGCCGGGCAGCCTGTCGGTCATGCAGTTGACCCAGATGCCGGCGACCTGGCAGAAGCAGTCGGCCAGGAACGCGTCCAGCCAGGACTCGCCGGCGTGCTTCCTGACCACGCGGCCGGCCGACTCGGCGCCGCGGCCGACCAGCGTCTGCAGGCCGAAGTAGCGCTCGCCGTACTCGACCACGTCGGCGAACAGGCGGTAGATGCTGCGGCCCTGCACGGCCTCGACGTCGCGGTCGCGGCTCTGCAGCACGCGCTCGCACCGCGCGTGGCTGACCAGCCGCTCGTACCGCCCGAACTCGAGCGCGTACTGAGCGTCGTCGCCGCGCCGGAACAGCACCTCGCCGCTGACGTGCGTCGTCGCCGCCGCGCCCGCCGCGCCCGTGCTGCGCATCTGCCACGCCCACGTGCGGCGCGCCGCGTCCAGCGCCTCGACGTCCAGCCAGACGGAGCGCGACGGGTCGACGCAGATCGGGACCATGTTGATCACGCCCCGGACGGTGGGCAGCATGGACGGGGCGGAGAGGTCGGGGTGCAGGCTGCGCAGCGCTTCGATGGCGATGTCGATCTGCACCGTGGCCGGGCAGATGGGCGCAGTGCCTGCGATCGTGTGGCCGGCCACGATCTCCTCGTACGCCGGGATCATGGTGTTGATGCGGAAGCGCGCGAGCTTCTGCTGGCTGTCCTGGTAGCCGGTGAACGTCCAGAGCTTTATTGGTAGCTCCTCGCCCAGCTGGGACTGGACGTGGCTCGCGAGCGCGGCTGCCAGCTTCGGCGGCTCCTTGAGCTCCAGCCAGTGCTTTTGCCGGTCGAACTGGTATGGCGGCAGCAGCAGAGGGGAGTACTCGTAGGTCTGCACCGCTGAATGAGCCCAGTAGGCCACCCGCAGACCGGCCCGCCAGAGGTTCATGGTCGTGTCGATGAGCTTCTGGAGGTTGTCGGTGCCGGAGATGTTGACTGCCTGGAAATGGTGGGCATCGGACGAGCTAAGTGCTTTGGCCGCCATGGACGTGATGGTGGCATTCGAGCCTGCCTCCAGCCAGACGGCCGAGGGGTGCTGCTTGGCGAGCCTCTGGATGGCGTGGTTGAAGTACACTGGATTCCGGAGATGCTCGGCTACAAAGCTCGTCGTGAATTCATCCGCCGAGGCATGTTCAGTCGCTCTTTCGAGAGGAATAGTTGGCTTATTGAAGGTCACGCCCTCGCCGATCCTATTCAGATCCGCCTTGAGGGGCTCAACAAGGGTCGAGTGGAACGCGTTGGTCACGCACAGCCTCTTAGATCTCATCGCCGGGTAGCTGGACGACATGGTCTCCACTACAGCGTCGATGGTCGACACAGATCCAGCAATGGTGAAGCTTCGAGGTCCGTTGAAGCAGGCGATCGTTGCAGGTGTCCCGGAATCAGCCAAAAGCTTCACAACCTCCTCCAGGCCGGCCTCCACCGCCAGCATGGAGCCCTTCTCAGGACCCCAACCATCTCGGATGATCTTCGCGCGGCCAATGATCACCTTCATGGCATCCTTCAGGCCCAAGACACCAGAGACACACATTGCAGTGAGCTCCCCAAAACTGTGGCCCACGACGGCAGCAGGCCGGACGCCGCAATCGATCCAGCTCTTGGCTGCGGCGTACTGCACAGCGAACAGCATGGTTTGGAGGGAGACGATGTCCTCCACCGGCTCTTTCTGGAACACGCCGGGGTAGACGCTGCCGGCTCCGAGCGTGCGCGCCACGGCATCGCATCGGTCCAGGTGCTCACGCAGCACCGCAGCATTGTCGTACACCTGGCGGTCCAGCCCGACCGACGTTGATATTTGGCCACCGAAGCAAAGAATCACAGGCCTGGCGGATGGGAGCACAGCCGGGGCAGCTGATGCGGCTCCGCTCTCGACGGCGGCCAGCTTTTGATCCAGCTCCTCGACCGACCGGCAGTGGAAGATGAGGGCGCGGTCGAGGGTGCGGTTCGACTGGCGCGCCACGTTGAACGACAGGTTGGCAATGGAGGGCGTCTTCGTCTTCAAGAAGCAGCGGAGCTTTGCAGCGTATGCTCGGATGCTCCTGTCGTCGAGCCCGCACAGCCAGAACGGATACTTGATCCCCGCAGGGGCGGCTCCAGCCACACCTCGCCCCAGCTTGGGGGCCTGCGTGACGATCATGGAAGCGTTCGACCCAGACGCGCCGTAGTTGTTGATGAGCGCGGCGCGGAAATCCATGTCCCACGGCTGCAGGGTGGTGGAGATCTGCATGTTGTCCGCCGGGGTGGCGTTGATGGCCGGATTCATCCTGGTGAAGCTGGCCTGCGGAGGAACGGAGCCCTCTTGCAGCATAAGGAGGACCTTGACCAAGGAAATGGCCCCAGAGGTGCCCTCCGTGTGTCCCACCAGGCCCTTGACCGAGCCGAGCTGGAGAGGTCTCGCGCGAGGGCCGCCAAAGACCCGGCGGATGCTCTCGTACTCGGCGGGGTCGCCTACGGGTGTGCCGGTGCCGTGGGCCTCGACCACCGAGACTTGCTGGGCATCGAGGCCGGACTTGTCGAGGACGGTGCGGAACAGGTCGGACAGCGAGGGCGCGTTGGGCACGAAGATGGGGGTGCAGTTCTGGTTCTGGTAGACGGCAGTGCTGGCAATTGAGCCGAGGATCTGGTCCCCGTCCGCAATGGCCGCCGACATCTTCTTCAGGAACACGGCAGCAATGGCTTCGCCACGGCAGTAGCCATCGGCAAGCGCGTCAAACGGCTTGCACTGGCCCGTGGGGCTCAGGAAAGAAGCGCCGGCCAGGTTCTGGAAGAGCAGGGGCTGTGTCATGATGTTTGTCCCGCCCGCCAGCGCTGCGGTGCACTCGCCGGTCAGGATGGCGCGGCACGCCTGGTGCACGGCAACAGCAGATCCGGAGCAGGCCGTGTCGACGGTCAGGCCCGGGCCGGTCCAGCCAAAGTAGTGGCTGACCTTGCCGGCGATGAAGCTGCGCAGGTTGCCGGTGGCCGTGAAGGCGTTCGGCGGGTGGCAGGCCACGTTGTTGTCGTAGTCGGTCCCGCAGAGGCCGACGTAGCAGCCGATTTGCTTGTCGCAGTGCGGCGACTGGAAGTAGCCCGACTGCTCCACCGCCTGGTAGGCAGCCTGCACCAGCAGCCGCTGCTGCGGGTCCATGGACGCGGCTTCGCGTGGCGTCTTCTTGAAGAACTTGTGGTCGAAGGTGTCGTGGTGGTCGACGAAGTTGCCGTACCACGTCCTGCTGGCATCCGTCTCGCGGAAGACCGTGTCGAAGCCAAAACGGTCGGCCGGGACCGGCTTGTGCTGCGACTTGCCCTCTGCGAGGAGCTGCCAGAACTCGCCCACGTCGTTTGCCCCTGCAACGTTGATCGACATGCCCACCACAGCAATTGCATCGGCCGACTGCGGGGCTGGCGCGAGGTCCTCGAAGTACAGCACCTGTGGCCCGATGCTGCGCAACAGCGAGGGTGGGATGCATTTCTCCGGTCCGAAACAGAGAACACGAGTGGCCTTGTCCGCCAGACATGCTTCCTTCACGGCCGCAAATGTCTTGTACCATTCCGACCGCTGCAGGAGGATGGTGTGCAGAGCAACGTGGTGGAGCTTTCCTTGGGTGATGAAGCCCTCTCCGGTGTTCGATCGGGCAGGAATCCTCAGGGCGGTGGCATCGGGAAGGGCGAACTCAGGATGTGTGTCACAGAAGCCGAGCAGCCGCTGCATGTCGACACTGTGTTGGGCGCTGTGAAAACGGCCGCAAAGACCGATCTCGACGAACGTGATTCCTGCAGCCTGGAACGCTTGTTCCAAGTCCGGCGCCGACTTGCGCGATGTCGTCACGGACGCGCGGTTCTCGTCGTATGATACCGAGACGTATGCCTGGCTGGTCAGTGAACAGTCGAAAAGCACGTTGGGCTTGTGTACCTCAGGGAACCGCTCTAGAATCCTTGTCACTTCCTCTCCAGACTCCTGAGACTTCCACACCGTCGTGAAGGTGGCGGATTCTCCATGCTCGCCCTCAGCATCCTGGGCATCGACCACTGCGCCGATGAGCATCGCCAGCCGCACCGCAGCAGCAGCAAACTTCTCGAACGTCGCCTTCCGCGTGCTGCATGATACGGCCATGGCACTCAGGATGCCGATGCAAAACCCGAGGGTCTCCAGGGGTGGAAGCGTGATCTCGGAATCCGCCTCGCGCAGCTCGACATGTGCAGCGTACTCTGTTAGCTGTGCTATTACAACGAGCGGGCTGAGCAGGATGTTTGGCAGGCGATCAGTTCCCATTGTCCCAGTCTCGAGCCACTTGCCAAGCTGCGGCAACAACTTAGCACCTGCTGCTGCTTGGAGCTTGGGGAACTCGGCGCAGATGATGTCCCATTGTTCTGGGAGATCGTCGACGGTACGCAGAGCCCATGCATGAGTTTGAGAGTTCAGCAAGGATGAACTGAGCCGGCGGAAGGATTGCTGGTCGAATGAGAGGGCTTGTGACCCGAAAAGAAGGACGGTGTCGGTGTTCGGGGAGATGGGGATGCGGGCTGCCATGGCTGAACAGGTGGTAGTGTTTTTGCAGAGGTTGACTGGCAACGGGAGATGTTAAAGTAGGAGTAGGGGGTTTCGCAAAGAAGCGCTAAAGCATGGTTGAACAGTTGCTTACTACCGGGCGTTTTGTGATGGCGCGAGCAACCACAGGCCGCCCATGATAAGTGACACCGCAACAGAGGCCAGCATGGCATCAGGAACGCCCATCGGGCGCCAAGCGTGTCCGACAGCTCCGGTGCGGACTATCTGGCGAGGTTGGTCGTCTCGGAGTATCTATTCTCGGCCTCTCTGTTCGGCCGGCAGTTTCCCGTGCTCGCGATCCAGGGCCCCCACAGCCGCAATCCTTCGGCCAACCAGGCGATCGTGACTTCCAGCAGTCCTCCATCCGGATATAAGGCATAATAAGCCTGGACGCCAGCCTGCACGACATATCGAATTCCCATCGCTTCCTGTCTGCAGTTCCGGGACGGGGACTTGCCTTTGACCACCTCAACTCAACGTTGCAATAATGCCCGCCATGGAAGCGCCCAGCGTCCCCATCGCCATCATCGGCATGAGCTGCAGATTTGCGGGCGGCGCCACTGACCCCGAGAAGCTGTGGAACCTCTGTGCTGAGGCGAGGACCGGCTGGAGCGAGATCCCGTCCGACAGATTCAACATCGACGGACACTACCACCCCAGACCAGACAACCTGAACACCGTAAGACCATTCCCTAGGCAGAGCGGGCGCTTGCTAACAGATACAGACAAACGTGAAAGGTGCTTGCTTCTTGGAGGAGGACATTGGCCTGTTTGACGCTGCATTTTTCAACCTCCCCGCCGAGACAGCGGCAGTAAGCGCTCCCCTCGGCCAACCCGCACGTGTTAGAGACTCACATCACCGCAGTGCTTAGACCCGCAGTTCCGGCTCATGCTGGAATCGACGTACGAGGCGTTCGAAAACGCCGGGCTCACGATGCAGCAAGTCAACGGGTCCAACACGTCCGTCTACGCGGGCTCGTTCTTCAAAGACTACCACGACGCGGGGCTGAAAGACAACATCACGCTGCCGCGCTTCTTCCTCATCGGCGTCGGGTCGGCCATGGCGTCCAACCGGCTGTCGCACTACTTCGACCTGCGCGGGGCCAGCATGTCCATCGACACGGGCTGCTCGACGACGCTGACGGCGCTGCACCAGGCCTGCAACGACCTGCGGAACGGCGAGTCGGAGATGTCGGTGGTGTCGGGGGCCAACCTGATGCTCAACCCGGACATGTTCGTCACCATGTCGTCCATCCAGCTGATCTCCAAGGACGGCCGGTCGTTCGCGTTCGACAGCCGCGCCAACGGCTACGGCCGCGGCGAGGGCGTGGCCACCATTGTCATCAAGCGGCTGGACGACGCGCTGCGCGACGGCGACCCCGTCCAGGCCGTCATCAAGGAGAGCGCGCTGAACCAGGACGGCAAGACCGACACCATCACGACGCCCAGCCAGGAGGCCCAGATCGCGCTGATCCGGCGCGTGTACGCCAAGGCCGGGCTGGATCCCGCGCAGACGGGCTACTTCGAGGCGCACGGCACCGGCACGCCGACCGGCGACCCGCTGGAGGTCGGCGCCATCGGAGCGTGCTTCAAGGACTCGCGGCCGCGCGACCAGCCGCTGCGCATCGGCTCCATCAAGCCCAACGTCGGCCACACCGAGTGCGCGTCCGGCCTGGCCAGCATCATCAAGGTGTGCAAGGCCCTCGAGAAGGGCCAGATCCCGCCCGCCGCGAACCTGCAGACCATCAACCCGAAGCTCAAGCTCGACGAGTGGAACCTGAAGATCCCGCGCGAGGTGGAGGCCTGGCCCATCCAGACCGGCGTGCGGCGGGCGTCGGTGAACAACTTCGGCTACGGCGGCGCCAACTCGCACGTCATCTTGGAGCACTACGCAAACGGTCAGCGCAGCAGCAGCAGTGCGAACGGAACCCACGCTTCTCTCGGGTCAAAGGTCCTCGTGCTCAGCGCCAAGGACGAGCAGGCCGCCACCGCCATGGTGGAGAACCTGCGGGACCACCTCCTGGAGACCGACATCGCGGACGAGGCCGAGTACTTCGACAGCCTCGCCTACACGCTTGGCCAGCGCCGCTCCGTCTTCCCCTGGGTGGCGGCGCAGCCAGTGAAAGGCGTGGCGGATCTGCTCCGGCTGATCGACTCCGGCCGCATGAAGCCGAGGAGAACGAACGGCAGCCCCAAGCTCGGCTTCGTCTTCACCGGCCAGGGTGCTCAGTGGTGGGCCATGGGGCGGGAGCTCATCGAGGCGTATCCTTTGTTCAAGGCCACGCTGCTGGAGGCGGAGGGCTACCTGCGTGAGTTCGGGGCCGCGTACTCGCTGATCGAAGAGCTCTCGCGCGACCCGGAGACGACGAGGGTCAACGAGGCGACGCTCGGCCAGCCGCTGTGCGTCGCGCTGCAGATCGCGCTGGTGCGACTGCTGGAGTCGTGGGGCGTGCGGCCGTCCGCCGTCACGAGCCACTCCAGCGGCGAGATCGCGTCTGCCTACGCCGCCGGCGCCCTGAGCCTGCGCTCCGCCATGGGCGTCGTCTACGCCCGCGGCACGCTGGCCGCCGATGTTGCTCGCTACTCCACGCTGGGCCCCGGCGGCATGATTGCCGTGGGGCTGGGCGTGGACGACGCGGAGAAGTACGTGTCGCGCGTGGCGGCGGGCAAGGTGGTGGTGGCCTGCCGGAACAGTCCGACCAGCGTCACCGTGTCGGGCGACGTGGCGGGCATCGACGAGATCGAGGCGCTGCTGAAGGCGGACAACGTCTTTGCGCGACGCCTCAAGGTGCCGACGGGCTACCACTCGCACCACATGCAGCCCATCGCGGCCCCCTACGAGGCCTGGCTACGCGACCACATCAAGCCCGAGCCGCACATGAACGGCGTCATCTACTCGTCGCCGACGACAGGCACGCGCATGACATCCGTCGAGGAGATCGGCGCGGCGGAGCACTGGGTCAAGAGTCTGACGAACCCGGTGCTGTTCGTCGAGTCGTTCACCAACATGTGCTTCGCCGGCCCCGGCGAGCCCAGCGACGTCGACATGGTCATCGAGATTGGCGCCCACGCCGCTCTTTCCGGGCCCATCCAGGACATTAAGACGCTGTCGGCCTTCCAGGGCGCAACCATCGGCTACGGCAGCTGCCTGGTGCGCAAGAAGAACGCCGTCGAGACGATGCAGGCGCTGGCGTGCGAGCTCATCCACAACGGCTACGCCCTGGACATGGGCGGCGTCAACCTCGTTCGCGGCGGACGCGTCTTGACCGACCTGCCCAAGTACGCGTGGAACCACCAGAGCCGCCACTGGTACGAGCCGCGCATGAACAGAGCCCACCGCATGCTCTCCGAGGCGCCGCACGACCTGCTTGGGTCCATCGTCACCGGCACGAACCGGATCAACCCGTCGTGGCGGCACATCATCAAGCCGTCATCCATGCCGTGGATCCGAGATCACATGCTGCAGGGCACCGTCGTCTACCCGGGCGCAGGCTTCATCTGCATGGCCATCGAGGGCATGCTGCAGGCCGAGAAGAGCAGCGACAAGGCCATCAGCGGCTACCGGCTGCGCGACATCGACATCCTGCAGGCGCTAGTCGTCCCCGAGGGCGAGGAGGGTGTCGAGGTGCAGCTCTCGCTCCGGCCCTGCAGCGACAAGGCCATCTACGCCAAGGGCTGGAAGGAGTTCCAGGTCTTCTCCGTCACCCACGACGACAAGTGGAGCGAGCACTGCCGCGGCATGATTGCCATCGAGCACGACTCCAGCTGTCCCACAGCACTGCCAACAGCCGTCGGAAAGGCAGCAGACTACCGGGTGCGGGTCAGCCCGCAAGACGTCTACGCGAGCATGCGGCGGGTGGGCATCCAGCATGGGCCCATCTTCCAGAACCTCAAGACCGTCCGCGCCCGGGCCCAGGGCTCGCTCGCCGTGCTCTCCGTCGTCGACACCGCCGCCACGATGCCGTACCAGTTCGAGCACGAGCACGTCGTCCATCCCACCACGCTAGACACCGTGTTCCAGGCTGTCTACGCGGCTTTGCCGGCGGCGGGAGCCACCATGACCACTGCCCAGGTGCCCAGGTCCATCAAGAACCTCTGGATCGCCGACAGCATCAGCAACATCCCGGGCAACCAGTTCCGGGCCTTCTCCACCGTCAGGGACAACGACACGCAGGGCTTCAAGGCGGCCGTCACGGTGGTGGACGACGAGAGCAACAGCGTCGTTGCGACCATCGACGACTTCTTCTTCCAGTCCATCGGCAGCGCCCTGGGCACCGGAGAGCCGTGCGAGAACGACAAGTTCCTCACGTCCAAGTGGGTTCCGGACCTGACGCTCATGAAGCCTGCCCTCCTCAAGCAACGGCTTGCTTCAGAAGTGGACCTGGTGGAGGCCCAGGCCCTGGCCGACCTGCATATCGTCTGCACGTGGTTCATGCAGGACGCCCTGGCCGCCCTCAGCCCGGCCGACGTGCAGAGCCTCGAGGGCCACTTCAAGCGGTACTTCGGCTGGATGAAGCACCACGCCGCCCTCGCCCAGGGCAAGGCCTCGGCCACGCCCCAGGAGAAGGCGGCGCTCACCGCGAAGGCCAACTCCCGCAGCATCAACGGCGAGCTCGTCTGCAACCTGGGCCCGCACCTGGCCGACATCCTGCGCGGCCACGTCTCGCCGCTGGCGCTGATGCAGGAGCACCAGCTGCTCTACCGCTTCTACGCCGAGGGCCTGAAGCTGGACCGCTCGCGCCGGCAGATGGCCGAGCTGGTGCGCCTCTTCGCGCACAAGCACCCGCGCGCGCGCATCCTCGAGGTCGGCGCCGGCAGCGGCGGCGCCACGGCGCACGCGCTCGGCGCCGTGGGCGCGCGCGACCCGCTGGCCGCGTCGTACGACTTCACCGACGTGTCCGAGGCCTTCTTCGACGCCGCCGCCGACGACTTCCGCGCGTGGGACGGGCTGGTGTCGTTCCGGAAGCTGGACGTCGAGCTGGACCCGCAGGCCCAGGGCTTCGACCCGGGCTCGTACGACCTGGTGCTCGCGTGCCAGGTGCTGCACAAGACGAGGGGGATGGACGCGACGGTGGCGAACGTACGCAAGCTGCTGAAGCCCGGCGGCAAGCTGGTCGTCATGGAGCCGACCAGGGACCAGCTGGACGTGCAGTTCGCGTTTGGGCTGCTGCCGGACCAGTGGCTCGGCGAGGAGGAGCACCGGCTGCTGACGCCGTCCCTTACCGTCGACATGTGGAATGCGGTGCTCCAGAGAAACGGCTTCACCGGCGTGGATGTCGAGGTGCACGACTGTGAGAGCGAGGAGCTGTACTCATACAGCGTCATCCTGTCTTCTGCCGACGTGCCGGCTCCGGCATACCACCAGGAAGTGGTCGTCGCCACTTCGGCGCCCGCTCCGCCACAGCAATGGCAGGACAAGCTGTGCGAGTCTATTGCAGCCGTCACGGGAGCCATGCCAACGGTCCAGCCGTTTGACGCGGTCGACTGTGAGGGCAAGCTGGTGGTGTTTGTGGGCGAGGTCGACAACCCCATCCTCAAGAGCCCCGAGGAGGCCCAGTTCGAGGCCATCAGGGCCATGTGCACCAAGTCGAAGGGCCTTCTGTGGGTGACGCGAGGGGGAGCCGTCGAGAGCGACGATCCGTTCTCGAGCCTCAACACGGGATTCCTGCGCATTCTCCGGCTCGAGTACGTTGGGAAGCGGCTCGGATCGCTCGACCTGGATCCGAAGCAGGATCCCTGGTCTGCTGGCTCGGTCGAAGCTGTGGCTGGCGTCTTCACGAGCTTGTTCGCAGACCTCTCCGACAACACGGCCAGGGACTACGAGTTCGCGGAACGGGGAGGATCAACCCACATTCTGCGGTACTTCAAGGACCACGACAGGAACAAGACGTGGTTCCCCGATCCCGCCGAGCAAGCTGCCGTCACTCTGCAGCCGTTCGCCGATCCGAGCCGCGCGCTGCGCCTGGTCGTCCAGAACCCAGGCCACTTGGACAGCCTCGCTTTCGCCAGCAGTGCCGAGCATTCCCAAGACGTCGAGCCCGAGATTGTGGAGATCGAGCCCAGGGCATTCGGCGTCAGCTCCCGCGATGTCTCGGCGGCGCTGGGCCAGCTCAACAACCGCACCATGGGCTTCGAGTGCGCCGGCGTTGTCACTCGCGTCGGCTCAGCGGCTGCAGCCGAGGGCTTCAAGCTGGGCGATCGCGTGGCGGCCCTGCTGCAGGGGCAGCTCGCGAGCGTGGTGCCGGTGCCGTGGACGAGCGCGGTGCGCATCCCCGACGACATGGGCTTCGAGATGGCCGCCGCTCTCCCGGCCGCCTACACGACGGCGTACGTCGCGCTGGTCGAGACGGCCCGCCTCGAGAAGGGCGAGACGGTCCTGATCAACGCGGCCGAGAGCGCCGTCGGCCAGGCTGCCATCGCGCTCGCTCGCCACATCGGCGCCGACGTGTTCGCAACCACCGCGTCGGCTGAGCAGGCCAGCTTCCTCCGCCACGTCTCCGGCATCTCGCCCGACCACACCTTCTCGAGCGCCGACGCCTCCTTCGCTGCCGGCGTCCTCGGCAGGACCGGGGGCAGAGGTGTCGATGTCGTGCTCAACTCGCTGGAGGGCTCGCTGCTGCAGGAGAGCTTCAACTGCGTCGCGCCGCTTGGCCGCTTCGTTGAGCTTGGCAAGCGCGATCTCGAGCAGAACAGCCGCCTCGAGATGGGCGCATTTGCACGTGGCGTCTCCTTTGCTACCGTCGACACGGCCATGCTTGCCCAGCACAAGGGGCGCCAGGTCAGCCGTGCCTTGAACAGCGTCATCGGCCTCATCAAGGCCAGGTCCATCCGCGGTGTTCCCATTTCTGTGTTCAGCATTTCCGACGTCGTGCAAGCCTTCAAGTCTGTCCAGTCAGGCAGGTCCCAGGGCAAGGCCGTGCTATCTGTGAAGCCAAGCGACTCGGTCCCGGTAAGTAGATGCATGTCGCGGCAGTTGCCAGTTTTGCTGACAGTGGAACAGGTTGTCCCGCAAACTCCGACCGCAAAGCTGCGTGCCGACGCTTCGTATGTAGTTGTCGGAGGATTCGGAGGCATTGGGCAGTCCGTCTGTCTTTGGTTAGCAGAGCACGGAGCCAAGAACCTCGTTGTCTTGTCCCGCAGCGCCAACGCCCAAGACAAGGCGGCGCCTCTTCTGGCGGAACTGGACAAGATTGGCTGCAAAGTCAAGGCGATGAGCTGCGACATCGCGGACGAGACCGACGTTGCGCGAGCTGTGGCAGCCTGCTCGTTGGACATGCCGCCCATCCGCGGCGTGATTCAGGGAGCAATGGTTCTCCGGGTAAGTCTGAGAGCTGAGCATTGGATTGGGCATTCGCTGACCCAGTCGACAGGACTCAATCCTGGAGCAAATGACGCTGGAGGACTACTACAGCGGTCTCCGTCCGAAGGTGCAAGGAACGTGGAATCTCAGCAACCAGCTGAGCGGACAGGAGCTCGATTTCTTCGTGATCCTCTCCTCCATCGCGGGCGTGATCGGCATCGCCAGCCAGTGCAACTACGGCGCCGGAGGGGCATTCCAGGACGCGCTAGCACAGTGGCGGACGTCCCGCGGGCTGCCCGCCGTGTCGATCGACATCGGCGCGGTCAAGAACGTCGGCTACGTGGCCGAGCACGACGAGACGGACGCGTACCTGAAGAAGCAGGGCCACATGGTGCTCGGCGAGGGCGACGTGCTCAAGGCGGTCGAGGCGGCCGTCACCTCGCCCTTCGCCACGCAGCTGGTGTTCGGCATCAACACGGCGCCCGGGGCGCTCTGGGACAGCGAGGGCCCCGCCGCCCGCGACCTGCGCTTCTGGCCGGCCAAGTTCCGCGAGTCGGACCAGGCCGCGTCGGGAGCGGCCAAGACGGACGACCTGGCGGGCCGAATCGCGGCCGCCAGCTCCCTGGACGCCGCCGCCCAGCACGTCGCCAGCGAGATAACGAGCAAGATCATGGACATCTTCATGATCCCGGAGGACGAGGTGTTTGCGAACAAGCCCATGGCCGAGTTTGGCGTCGACTCGCTGACCGCCGTCGAGCTGAGGAACTCGCTGGCGCTCAAGGCGTCGGCCGAGATCTCCATCTTCGACATCATGCAGAGCCCCTCGCTCACCGCTTTGGCTACCACCATCGCGTCCAAGAGCGCTCACATTAATGCTGCTCTTGTCTGAGAGCTTGAGTTCATTCGGGATGTGGGTCATCCGAGGTTCTCGGCGTTGGCGGTCAAAGGATCATTTCACTGTTGTTCACTGTTACTAGAAGGGATTGAATTAGCCGCGTGTTTCCATAGTTTTCGTTCAATAGAGAGTTCTCAGTCAAAAGACTGCCGCACTGCTGGCAATGGTCCATGGCGATGTCCGAGAGCAGCGGGAGGTCGGCGGCCTCGAGTTGCAAGAGAACGACACGGTGCCTGCCACACCAGCCAAAGCCAAAGTCAAAGATGTGGGGGCCAATTCCACAAGAATACGGTGTACGGCTGTCGTGAACCAACGACCGGGGCGGGAATGCCGTGGAGCGCGAGGAAACACTTCCGCAGAGCACAAGCCTGGGCAGCGGCGTACACGGTCATCCGGCAGCGCGTGGACGTGACAAGAATGGGCGTGCGCTGCAACGCCATGGCGGTCATCCGTCGCGGAGGGCTGGGCAGGGAACCCAGGGCGTCGCGCCACTGACCGCCATCGCTGCGCCATGACGGAGAGAAGGAACCGAGCCGCACGCTTGTGTCGTGCCGGCCTGCGCCCGTTTTGCCAAGATGACGGCCACGAGTCGGCCAGGCACGCCGTTCGCCGTGGCGTTGGTCCGTCGCGGGCGCTGGGGCGGGATACCCGACTAGGCAGCAGAAGCAACACGTAAGTCCGCTGCGTTGGCAGCGAAGGCGCGACTGCGGACGCAGCCGTGGGCCGAAGGATGGCAAAAGCAATGGGCGATGGAGCAGTGGGCGGCAGGGCGTTGGATGCGGGAGGGCAGTTGTGGAGTGAAAACGGCCCGCGGGGTTCGGACAAACTTGGGCGTGCACGGGGCCGGACTTGCGAGGAGCCAACTCCGCCTGTCGCAGCAGACGAGGCACGTGGTGGCCGTGGTTGGTGAAACTCTGGAATACGGCGAGCGGCTCTTCCCATCCGTATACGCAGCCTTAACACCAAGCCTCGTGGGACGCTTGACAAACAAGCTGCCCCACCAAGCTGGGGGGGTTGGAGTGGCGGGCGGTTGCTCGGCTGTTCCTGCTGCTGAAGAGTCCTGATGTCCACCCGGCCGGTCCGCGCCGCCTCCCCTCTCGCCTAGCGCTCGCCCAGCCAGCCCGTTGCGCCTCGTCCTGCGCTGCATGTGCATTGATGTCAGCAATGGTCTGGAACAGCGCCTAGCAATCCCCTTGTCTACTAGCCCATGTCCTTCACAATATCGATATCTCACGTCCCAGGATGCAATTGTCCGGGAAAACGATATGCGTGTGGCTTGGCTGGCCGTGAAATCGCTTTCTAGCTAATCCTTGGTGATGTATCCCCCTCTCCCGTCTTGTCCCCCGGACTCCCAGAACGCCGTGTTATGTTACAAAAGAAGAGAATGCAATGCGCCGCCCACGTCCACGCCCGGGTATAATGCAATCCTCTAATAAGGATATCGTGGCTGCAGGTCATAGTTCGGGCAACTCCAGTCGGCTCAAGCAGTCTTGGGCAATCTTGTTGACATACACCAAGCCTTGCAGTCCTTGCTGCAGTGCCGTTTGCATCTCGAAAGTGGGGTCCAGGTGGTTGTTGGATCGCAGGAAATCACCGCAAAAGTACAGTAAGACCGGCGTGAAGGGATGGACCTTGCAAATCCGTTAGCGCGGAAAGATCCGAGGTGCCTGGGGCCGCAGCAACTTGCCTTGAAGTAGCTTAGATGGGTCAGCGCTTGGGAAAGCGATACCATCTGCTGTGCAGCAGTGAGCGCTCGGCTTTCGTATTCTTTGATGACTTCTTGGTGGTCTTCCATGCCCCACGGCGCCGTCTGGCTGGCTTTGCACAGCAGAAGCACCGCCGCCTGCGCCGCCATGTTGGTGAACAGGGGCATTGGGTCCAGGAACACCACCGTGCAGGGGTCGATCAGGGACATGCACTCGATGCTTTGAGTCAGGCTGGTGTCGAGGCGTTGGTGGCGGTCCCAGAAGTCCAGGGAGAAGCATCCGTAGGCGTGCTCCACAGTGCCCTGCTGCTGATGCGAAAGACTCTGTCCGCACAGCGTCACCAGCCGAATGAACTCTGTAAAGGTCGATTGGGTCTTTGGCTGCCTATCGAGACTAAGCTCCGAAAGAAATTCCATGACGACAGCCTGATCACTCTGAAACTCCTCTTCGGGGGCTGGCAGCCGTGTCAAAATCTGCGTGCAGCTTCTGTCAGCGTTGCGACACATTGACTTTGGGATCGGGAGCAATGCTGACCACGTGCTGATCAAAAGTCAATGGCAATTGGTCCAGAAGGCTAATGAAACGGTCGATGGTGTACGCCATCCAGAATGTTCTTCGCCGCTCCTCGATTTCAGCCCAGCTCAGTGTCACCGAGGAGTTGACCGCAATGCCGTCGAGGCCGTCGATGTTGTGCAGCTTCATCAAAATGGCGAATCGAAAGCACTTGCCGGCGCTCATCCATCCGCGGCGGTAGCCCACGCGCATGAACTCGTACATGGCGAGCAGCGCCCATGCCTGGACCTGCTCGATCTGGATGCAGTCAACCTGCAAGGGGTCCAGTTCGAGGCTCTCCAGCATCAAGCGCGTGTACGCGTACAGGTCGTCCTGTATGTACTGGAACTGGCTTGACATGGACACTGCCAGCGTCCACATGGCGTGCTGCAAGCAGGAAAACGAGTCCACATCGCTGCAGCGCGGCTGCCTGGCCCGCGAGAAGTAGCGACGCTTGCTGAGCATGGGGCAGAAGGTGTGCGCCCTGTCGAAGTAAAGATGGTCCCTGCCGTCGATGCGATCAGCCCTGTCCACCAGACCCAACGATCGGGGGCGGCTTGAACTACTTACAGATCCGCCCGCATCAAATCCGAGATGCAGTCAACCGGAGAGCTTCCGAGGAGCGGTGGCGGCGTGACAAGCTCCACAGCGGAGCTGTTGGATGAACCGCTGGCCATAGCGTCCTGTTGGGGGCCATGCTGAAGGCCTTGTGCCAGCAGGTCGTCGAGGGACTGGAGTGGTTCTGCAAAGGCGTCACTGTCTTCTGGAAAGCCCACGAACTCATCGCCAAGGTTCTGGTCGCTGAGACGGCGTTCAAGCGCAACTGGGGAAGCGTCAGCGTTGGGGCCCGCGTCCGATGGAGCAATGCGTACCAATGCGGGACTGCAGCGCGCGCAGGTGTCCCTTCTTCGGACCGCGAGGCTGGCGAGTGCTGGTCCTGTTGCAGACAACGCCAGACTCGCGGCAGGCGCCACAATGCGGCTGTCCTCTGTCGCAGCGCAGCTTCCTCCTGCGGCACTCGTCACAGGCCAAACCGGCTTGTTGACGAGAGCGCGGAGCAGCAGCTGGCGGCGAGTCGAGTGGCGTCTGCATGTTGGGGCTTGAGGGCATCATTGCTTGTCGTCTCAACAACGGGTCTTTCCCTGGGGCTTTTGTATGTCTGGCTGTGGGCCAAGTCAAGGCCATGCTGCGACTGACAGTTAAGATTGCCACAGAGATCTCGATCTGTCGACGAGCGCGATCGCGAGCTGATTCACTCCCGCTGACTGCCGCACATGGTGGTTTCACGCGTCTACACTGTCCAGCCTCGTGCGGATGTGGCACAAGCGAACAAGGCAACTACAAGGCGGTCTTATCGGTCGTCCAATGCCATCCCTACAGGCAGGGGTAGGCCGGAGTCAGAGTACATTCGCAGTTAATGGGCAAAATAAGCGAGAGCTGAGTCGGGCGATTGTCTAGTTTCGGCACCAACACGATCCCTTGTGCAGCGGCCTCAATGAACGCCCGAATCCTTCGCTGTCGGCCACGCCGCCTCGATCTCGTCGCGGCAGCATACTAAATGTTGGTGCCCTCACGATCGTTCCACTGGAACCAGACAGCAGAAAGCACCAGCAATTCCGTCCACGACGCTGCCCGTTGGCCATTGTCTGCATCCGGCGCTGGCTGGCCGTCCCGGGCCCGAGTTTCGGACATCCCGACCACGCCGTTATACAGGCACCGGTAGAAATACAGCCCCCGTTGGAGCCTACCCGGAGCGGAGCAGCCGCACACCATGGGCGACGCAATCGACAGCACTCTCCACCTGCCCCGCATCCTGTGTCTGCACGGAGGCGGCACGAACGCCCGCATCTTTCGCGCTCAGTGCCGCAGCCTGAGCAACCTTCTTCAACCGCACTTCCGGCTTTGCTTCGCGGAGGCTCCGTTCCCCTCCCACGCCGGCCCCGATGTCCTGTCCGTGTATAAAGATTGGGGGCCCTTCCGCTGCTGGTTCGAATGGCGTCCGGAAGAGCCCGAGCGCAACGTGGAGGCCACGTTCCTCGCAATCCAAGCCTCGGTGGACTCCGCGATGAGAGAGGACGACCAAAAGGGCGGAACCGGTGAATGGGTGGCAGTGCTTGGTTTCAGCCAGGGCGCCAAGCTGGCAGGGAGCCTGCTGCTCCTCCAACAGCTTCAAGCAGAGGGGCTCCGGGGCCGTATCAGCAGGCCCGCGACGAACTACCGCTTCGCTGTGCTCTTGGCGGGGCGCGCGCCCTTGGTCAATTTTGCGGCGGGCTCCGCTGTGGAGCCCAGCGGCCGCCATCTTTACTTGCCGACGATCCACGTGCACGGGTTGACGGATCCGGGGCTGGAGCTGCACAGGCAGCTGCTTGAACAGAGCTGCCAGAAAGGGTCCACGAGACTCGTGCAGTGGGATGGCAATCACCGACTGCCCATCAAAACAGGGGACACAATGGCCGTCGTCCAGGCAGTTCTGGAGCTGGCGGCAGAGACGGGAGTTCTGAAGCGTAGTTCTTGATGGAGGCCCATGCTGCTGGCGTCTAGAGTACTGTACAATAAAACTCCGGCTTTCGGACCAATCCTCGATACCGATGCCTTACGAGCTCGACTCGACGTTTGAGTGGCGGTCACTGCCTGGTGCCGGGGATTCCGTAAAGCGCACCATACTGTCGCTGTCCTGACGCGTGGGCACCCAGGGCCTGGCGTCGCCCAGCTTCTCTACCGTGATTCCTGCGCTACCGGGACTTCGCATGCCTGCCTCCAGTTGTCGTTTGTACGAGACGAGTCGTAAGCGCTCCGCTTCCCGCGGAGTCAGTTGGAGCTACGGGGTGTCAATCAGCAGCGGTTCGTGCACAGCAACGGCGGGGGAGTAGCGCACGTATACCTCCACGCCGATAGCGTGCAACGCGAGAGCAAGCCACATGGACATGCCGAACGAAATACCGAGAGCTGCGCTTGCCTCCGCTGCGGTGCTGCCCATCCTTGCGTTCACGACAACCATCTGCCCCGGACTCGTCCCATTGTAGAAGGAGATGCACTCCGGATAATGCTGCAGCGTCACTTCCCACGTCTTGAAGATGTAATCGAGCTGGTAGCATGGGCGCGCCGTGTAGTAGTTCTTCTGCGTCCCAACAATGACGGCCGTTATGATCAGAATGATGCGCACCGTAATGATGCAGCCAGCCTGATCAGTCGTCAGCGAGGCACGCCTCAGGTAACTGCTCGCTTACATAGAACCATCCTCTCAGCATCCACGCCCGATGCTGGTCGATCTGCAGCATCTTGACATTGTAGTAGGCAAGTGACATGGCACCAACGGACATGATTGCCAGGGTTCCAGACGCCACCTGCGTCTCAAGTTCTCCTCCGAACGAGTGTCGGACGAACATGAACATGCCCGCATTGCTGACGAGAAACAGGACGAGGACAAGATAACCATTTATCCGGTGGAAGACCATGGATGTATAGCGGATGACAGGAATGAACTGGAACACGGTGAGGAAGCCGGCAGGAAGGGTGCCGCCCAGGTGCATGAGCATCCCAATCCGGTAGAACCCTCTGTCGTACCAGTAGCATTCTCCTGGCGACGCCGTGCTGAGCCCAGTCCTCTCGCGGTTGCAGTAGATTTTGTCGTAGTTCAGGTACTGGAATTTCGCAAGGGTGAAGCCAAGCATTGCTCCCCCAAAGATGACGAACAGGATGAAGTTATACCGCTTTTGGAAACCGATCGTCTTACCAGCTTTCGCTAACACAGGCTTTTTCGGACGCGGGGTGGGAACCTCCATTTTCGTTTTGGACATTGGGATATGAGTTGGTGGGCGAGGCAGACAAGAAAGGTGGCGTTGATGGATTTGGCACGATGCAGTATTTGTCCTCCGTTTTATGGTCCTGGGAAAAGCGATCCGATCCGAGTAAATTTTCGATGCATCTCTCGATTGTGCTGGGCATCGAGATCCAATGGCGTATCTTTCCTTGAGTTTGAGCTACCCGGCGCCGCGCCGGTGCATTGTTGCTCCGGCGGAGAAACAGCGTTTGTGCTGTGCTGGCAGCACCTAGGTGTGGCCTCGACTCGTGGTCAGGCCCCTCTGCGATTGCACTTCCCAGACCTCCCATGCCCAACCGAGAATTGCAAAAGTTCGAGTAGACGCCGATGGTGGCTGGTGCCATCGCGCGAGTACCTTTCAAACGGGTCAAGGGGATAAAAATCTGTAAGAGTAGAGGCAAGTATAGACTAAGAAATCTCACTATAGAATGATAGCTAGGGTTGTAGAATAATATCTAAGTAGAAACCTAAAACAGAACCTAGGAAGCTAACAGTAGATATTTTAAATAGCATTGTAGTAATTAGAGAAAATATTACTGCTTAATATATATATAAAGAAGACGATGGACCTACATTTAGGTATTCCAACGTGACAGCTGCAGTAAGAATTCCACGCAACGCCGACCTTCCAGGATGGGCCAGGCGTGGGCGAGGCGGCGGATGGATCCGAGTTGTTGATCCCGATCGTGGGCCCCGATTCGCAGCTGCTCGGAGTTCGGAATTTCCTCGCGGACTTGCATTCTTCAGAATCCTTCTACCGTGCCGCCGGAATGCTCTCCGACTGGCAGGGAAACCCAATCCTTTCGCACTGTTGCCTACTGGAGGATTCCAACGCGTGTATTACGTGTATGCTCAGCCAGTATGCACTGACTCCAGTGGCTGGATGGGGTCGCAAAGCTGGCCACGACGTTTCCGGAATAGCCGTGCCTGTCCTTCCCGAACAGGTTAGATGGTCTTTGTCTACTTGGCGGCCGAACTCCAGGACCTATGCATGATCTGCTTAAGGTTTTGGTCGGGAGACACAAGAATAAATGCTATGTGTTCAGTCAATTAGCCGCCCGCTGTGCCGTGCAGCTTTGCGGCCAGCCTCAGGACTGGAAGTTGCTCGCCCACGAGTGGAAATAAAATGGATGCACATGTGCACAGCGACTTGATAGGTCTTCTCTTTCGAGATACAACGGCAGCAAGATGTTCGCGGGGCGGGCGGCGTGGACGTACGCGGAGCGCGAGCGGCCCGGGATCGCGCTGACGACGCTGTGCCCGCCGTTCGTGTTCGGGCCGGTCTGCGGTAGGGATATCCTGGAAATTATGGCTGAGGAATTCCCTGAGCACACGGCCAGACAGCGTCGGGTGTCCGGAGGGTAACGTGGACCAGGTCGGTTCCAGACGGCAGGCAGATGCTCGACGCAATCGCACAGCGCGGCAGACGCGTGGTGTCGCCACGGCTGGGGTGTTGCAGACAGCCAATGGCTGGCGGAGCCGTGGTTCGGCGCCGATCGGTGGGGCGCTTGGCATGGGTAGCACAAGGGATGGGCAAATGGCTGCGCTCTTCAACCTCACTTCCCCCCGTCCATCCGCCACGATGGCGCCCAAGCCCGTCCTGCTGCTCACCGCGTCGCCCTACCACGGCCATGTGGTGCCCATGCGCACCATTGCCGCCGCGCTGGTGCAGGCCGGCTACTGCGTGTACCTGCTCACCGGCGCCAACTTCGAGGCCACCGTGACGGCCGCCGGCGCCACCTTCCTGCAGCTGCCCGCCGAGGCCGACACCGAGGACGACCCCGAGCTGGAGGCCGCGCGCCTGGGCACGCAGTGGAAGGCCGACGTGCTGGACCAGATCGCGCAGTACTTCGAGAAGGGCACCATCGGCGCGCACATGGACCCGCAGGTGACGGGCCTGCACGCCGCCATCACCCGCATCCGCGCCGCCCACCCGGCCGCGCCGCTGGTCGCGCTGACCGACGTCTGGTTCTTCGGCGCCGTCGCCATCATGGCCGGCGCCCCGGGCCCGCGGCCCGACGCCTGGATCGGCGTCGGCATGGTGCCGGTCGGGCTGGCCAGCCAGGACTGCGCCCCCTGGGGCCCCGGCGAGCTGCCCGACCCCAGCCCGCAGGGCCGCGCCCGCGACGCCGACATCTTCGAGCGCGCGCGCGCCGCCTTCGCCGAGACCCAGGCCCGCTACGAGGCCGTGCTGCGCCGCCGCGACGCCGCCCGCGTGCGCTGGTTCTGGGACGAGCCGTACCTGCTGCCCGACCGCTTCGTGCAGCTGTGCCTGCCCAGCCTGGAGTGGCCGCGCACCGACGCCCCCGTCGCCATCCGCTACACCGGCGGGCTCCCGCGCCTGCCGCCCAAGGACGCCGCCGCCGGCGAGAATGAGCGCCCGGCGTGGTGGCCGGAGCTGGACCGCTGCCGCCGCGAGCGCGTGCCCGTGGTCGCCGTCAGCCAGGGCACCGTCGACGTCGACCTGAGCCAGCTGGTGCTGCCGACCATGGCCGCGCTGGCCGACCGCGAGGACGTCCTGCTCGTGGTCGCCCTGGGCAAGAAGGGCCGCACGCTCCCGCCCGGCACCGCCGTCCCCCGCAACGCCCGCGTCGAGGGTTGGATCGCGTACGACGAGCTGCTCCCCCGCCTCGACGTCTTCGTCACCAACGGCGGCTACGGCAGCCTCCAGGCCGCCGCCACCCACGGCGTGCCCCTGGTCCTCGCCGGCGGCAGCATCGACAAGCCCGAGGTCGCCGCGCGTGCCGAGTGGGCCGGCCTGGGCGTGAACCTCCGGACCGCCACCCCCAGCCCGGACCAGATCAGGCAGGCCGTGGACGAAGTGCTGGAGGACGACAATTACGCCCAGAATGCGAAGCAGCTTCAGCAAGAAATGCAGAGCGCAGATCCCTTGGGCGTCCTTGTCCAGACGATAGAGGAGGTGGTGTAGTGCTGGGACTGGCACTTTGCCCTCCCAGCAGGGGTTTTGCGATGCCGAAAAAATTGTTGCTTTAGACGCGTGGAGCTCCTGTTTATCTTAGAGAGGTGTATTTAGAAAAGGGTTCAGGAGCTTGAAGCCCAGTCTCTTGAAAGAGCGGGCCATCAGGGAAGCGTGGTGGGCGGCGAGGTTTGGCGAGATTCTCCGGGTTCTTGCGGCGTGCGGGAGTTTTGATTGGCTAGCAACCATATCCTCGGATCAGTCGAGCTTCAATGTTCATTGTATGCTTAGTCGAGACTCGATCACTTGCCTTGCACGTATCCTCCTCCTTAAATTTGTGAAATCTGTGAAACGGCTGAAACCAAACTCGAGCGGCTTCCAATTGCTCTCTCCTCCCATCATCTGCCGCAGATGGACGCTCAGATGCATGGCAGTCAGAACTGGCATGACCAGTGGGCCCTGTTCGAGCGCCAACTCAGAAGCACACTTGCCTCATCAACCTTACCTCAGAGGTGTTGTCGGTAAATAAGCGTCTATATATTCAATTGCAAGTCCTGATCAACGTCGTTGCCAAACGAGAGCCCACTCGTGATCTACTTCTCGCTCATGTTCCTGAATTCGAGCACGTATTCCACAATCCTTTTTTTTTTTTTTGAAGTGACGTTTCTATGCTCTGCTATTGTTCAAGTAAATAAGTCTAGAGCTAAGTTCTTGCCCTGCGTATGTGATATCTCTTTACTACTCAGCCTCACGGTAGGTCCAAGAAGATCTGTCTCAGCTTCTGGTAGTTCGGAGTGCCCAGCCCAGTCACGGGGTCCCACCCAGGCTGTGCCGCGAAACCATCCTTGCCACACCCCGGGTTCGACCCGACTGTGATGTCATTGAACGCCTCCGGATGGGCGTACAAAACAGGGTTCAAGAAACCAATCGGTCCCTTGCCGCTCTGGATGCGCTCCTCGTTGAGCAGGTTCACAATCGCGGCAACAATAGGGGTGCTCGCCGAGGTGCCTCCAACACCGTACGTCTGGTTCAAATACACCGTCGTGACATTGAGACCCATGGCCGAGATGTCCGGATAGGCGCGAGACGTGCCGGTGTTATTGTATGTTTCGGCGCCATACGGGGGCGGGTAGTTCTGGATGTATTGAGTGACAGCATCCTTCTGGTAGTCTGGAAGAGAGAAGATGTTGGAGAAACCGCCGCCACTGTAGTAGTCATCCTTTGGGTTCGTGAGGCTGGGCTTGGCCACGGCCCTCTCGCCCCCGCTGACTGAGTGCGTGGAAAGCTGAGTTGCGCCAACTGCCTTGAGTATTAGCTGGATCGTCCATTGACTCTCGATACGGAGCATACATACCAACAGTGACGTACGGGCAATTGCAGGGGAACGAAGGCGAGAACCGGGTTCCGTTGGTGTCAACGTAGAGCTGGTCCGCGTTGAGACAGCTGTTGTCATAGCCAGCATTGTACCTGTTTGCCACGCCAGAGTCTCCGCTCGCAAACAGGATGCTGACTCCCTGCAAACCCAGCTTCATCCATTCGTCGCACTGTCTCCGCTGGTAGAACTCTGGCAATGCAGCCTCGATCTGGTTGTATGAAAAGGAGAAGACGTTGGAGACGGGCGCACCACCGCATTGCAAAGGACCGGTGTATCCGCCAAGGTTGGGGTCGGGATACGCCGGATCAACGTACGGAGCATCACCGCCCTCGTAGGTGCAGTAACTGGCGTCAAGGGCATCAAGGAAAATGTTGAACGTTCCGACGCTGTCCACGTTCACGCCATCTCCAACTTGGTACAGCCGCAGCTTCTGCGGCCAGATTATGGAGTATGCAGTCTGGAAGTCAAGCGCAGACTCAATGACATTGCCTGCCTGGGCTTGCGTGATGTTTGACATCTTGCCGCCGTCGATGCTGATGAACTCCGGAAGCGTGTCGATGGGAATCTTTGGTGATGTCCAATTCTGGAAGAATGGGATCAGGTCAGGGTCGTACAGGTAGTCTGCCCATTCGGCGATGCCCATCTCATTCCCGGGAAGGCTCGAGTTGACGAAAGGAAACTTGTACAGTGCGCGGAGGCAATCGATGGTGATGAGCTGGTCGCAGTTTGTTGTTCCCGTTAGGCCGGTGAGATTGACTGGTGCTGAGCGAGCGATGTTGAGATTTGCAACCGGTTTGAGGCCGTCAAGCTGGATTGTCGGCATTGCGAAGTCGACGTGCTCTTGGATGTGTCTGGGCAGATGATACTCGTCACATGCAATGCGAAAGCCGCCGTCCTGCTTGTGTTCGAAAAAGTGGTACTGCGTGTTGAACAGGCGTTCAGCTTCATCGACTGTGCCATTGAACTGGACCCAGTTGCGGCCTGTCGTGGTTAGGTTAGCTTCTGCCTTACGTCCGTCAGGCGTCTGGCTCACCGGTGGAATAAGTGAGACGCGACGCCTCAATCCCAGACTCCAGAATCCAGTTTGTAACGCTGTCCGTTGCCTCCGGAGATGGAGCAAAGGTGTTTGCAACCTTCTCGGCACTCCAATGCTTGCCAAAGTTGGGCGAAGCGGGGTCGGCAATGTCCATGAGGAAATCGTCGGCCAGGTGAAGATTTCGCTGTCGGAGGCCAATGCGAATTGGGAGGACTTGGTGGCCATGGGCACGGTCGCGCTTCACCCAATGATGCGGATGCCCATTGCGTTTCTCGTGCAGAACAAGGTGATCGGACGGGGCTGCCGCAATCAGGTTGCAGCATGCTGCGAAGCCGAGTAAGAATGAGGCTCGCATCTTGGTGTTCGCTCGGTGTTCTGCGACGTGTGGCTTCCCTGCCTGTGAACGGGCGCCAGGGCGACCGCGTATTTAACTGACATGAGCGCTGCTGATCCACCTCGCGTGCATGCATCATAGAGAGCCTTGCAAATACCACCTGCCTGATCAAGAAGGTCGTTAGCGTCACTCTAATGCAGACAAGCACGACAAGCTTCCCGGGTCAAAGCTTAGTCCGGGTTGCGCGGCTCGGCGTTGTTTTGATTTCCGGGACGGCGGATGCGGGGACCGCATCCTTGAGATGCCTTTTCAGTGTGATAAGAATACGAGTGACGCGCCCGATAGCGGATACTGGATGACGCCACATCGATCCCGAGGGATCCTCGTACGACTCCAACACTACCAATTGCCATGCTCGAAACATTTCTTTTGGAGGAAGCAAGTCACGGAACGCTGCATGGCTTATTCCAGAAACATCGCTGGCAGCAAACCGACTTCAGCCAAGCTCATGATGGAATCTCATACACCTTTTAGAGTATGCCTTTGGATCCAGTCCATCGTCATCCTTCGCGGAACCTACCGTGAGATAATGGCAGAGCAGAGTGTCCGAGAATTGGTATCGCGTGCCCAACCATACGAGGTTCGCTGGGAGAAACTTCAACTTCTATATGCTGATTTTATTCTGAGCAACAGCCCACAAACATAAAACAAGAGAAATTCAGTGAGAAATGCTTCATGGAATGGCCTCGTGACATCCATGAGTCAACAGAAAATCATTATTGTTTCCGCACCACCTACCAACGACCTGATGATCAGCCAGATGGCTATTCTTTTTCCCAATTAAAGCTTCTTACGTCTTGGAACAGGCGTGTGACATACGCTCGATGGTAGAGAAAATTGACAGTAAAGATGACAGTATCTGCGGATGTATCAACAGAGACCGGAAACAAATGATATGTTGCTCCATTCCGCTGCCTCTCCTGCGCCATTGATATGAGGTTCAGCTCGCATCTTGTTGTGCTTCTGCTGTTTTCAAGACGACTTACAATGCTAGAATGTCTTGGTTTTAATGGAGACCCGGCTGGGATGCCTGGAATTAATAACACTCAGTCGATTACTTTGTCCGTTGTAAGGGAAACATCTTTTGACTTCAGGTTCTTTCAACCGCTAGCTGACGACTGTTCAGATGGAAGAAGTTTCATTTAAGATGGCTATTTGCTGCTTACTGATTCGGAGATTCAAGCCTTCAGAGAGCAGCAAGAGCGTCGTACTGTTCTTGAGTCAGGGCAAGGACAGACCCATGTCTCATGAACGACAGATCAACAGAGGTGTCTTGCGCGAATACTCCCGTTGTCGGGTCCGACGGCCCAAACCCTCTTATCCCAGCATCACCGCCTACCAGATCATTGATCAAATACGCCTCGTTATCAACGACATTGTCCCAAAACGGATATGGCCCTTCATAGCCAGTGATGAGGTCGCCCACGCGCTCCCAAGCCCCAAACAGCCCATCGTACCCAACATCCGTGAGAACCCCGCCATTGACGTAGAAGCGGACGTGTGCAGTGTCGTTAATCTTGAGGAAGCTGAGGTCGATGACGTCGTCAGGGCTCAAGTCGATGTACGTGTTCGCGGTGGTGAAGGTCTGGAAGTCGGTCGTATGCGCGTATCGAATCATAGTAGATGTTACTGCACCCTCGGAATGAGAGGTATCATCTTCGGCGAACTATCCATCAGTCAGCAAGGAGTGTAGAAGTATCCCGCACGGTTGGCCTACAAATTTGGATGCCCAGTGGACCAGATATTTGCCTGTATGTCTTAGCCAAATGCTCGGATTGCCTGCGGGAACCTCTTACCCTCAGATGCATCCCAGATTGCATCGGGAGCCCAGACCATCCCTGCCGTATCATTTTCCACTGTAATCAGCCGCTCATCTGTCCAGTTGACGAGGTCCGTGCTGTCCCATATCAGCATCGACTTTGAGCCGTTGGCTGACGCCGCGTCCCATGAAGCATACTACGAATCGTCAGCTTTTTGCGAGGGTCAGCGGGATCAGATGCGGCTCACATCGTCAATGTTGAGGTCGGTTGCAACAATGTACCATTTGGTGGCGGTGTCATCTCCATTGCCAGGGACGAGCGACACATCCCTCACCGTCTGCTGGCCAAGCGTCGGAACAAAAATTGGTTCGCCGCCGTTGATTTCCGTAAATGCAAGCGGGTCGTCGTTGTCGCTCAAAGCAAAGAACACTCCGGTTTCGTCGGTCTTCCAGTAGATGGCTAAGTAGCCCACCTTGGTGGGATCGGCCTTCTTCTGTAGCAAGCTGTGCGTGGCCTCAAAGGGCGCGGCCAGGCCGAGAGTCGGCGCGCAGCACAAGAGAAATCCAACCGCGAAACTGATGATCGAGCGCATATTTTCAGCGGGCCAAAGGGACAGGGAACTGACTGGGGAAAGAACCATGGTGCCCAATTACATTTATAGGTGATTTTGCTTGACCACATGCCATTTTTCCCGGAGGCCTGGTATAGATGCCGCTTTGCTTGCGTACTTTACCGGTGGACCTGAGGATCATTTCCTAGTCGGGGAAGGGAAACAGGAAACTCCTGGCCGAGTTTGCGGGGTTTCGCTCCATCATCGAACGAGCCACGCGGGGCGGGGTATTCCTCATAGGCGGAGAAAACAGGCCTTGCGTAGATCGCCCGGCGCATTGTCTAGGAACAGGACTCGCCAGCGTATCCCACCGGAGTATAGTATACTAGTCGACGTCATCTTTCACGACTCAGAGATATAGCGCAAGGTAAAAGTGCATGGGTGCGGTTCTACGAGAGGAAGCAGGAGCGAGCTCGCATGGTTCGTGGCGGTACGAGGACCGCCTACCCCATCATTTTGGCTTGAGCTGATACGAGAAGTTGGCTTCCTGTGTCCTAAGTATTCCATCTATGGACAGTGGAGTGTAACAACACATGTTTCGAGCGTAAATCTGCCCTCTGATTCCGGGTTGCATGCACGCGCCTTGCCGACCCGGCGATCGAGAAGAAACGTCGGATTTGCATGGGAGACATCAATCAAATGATAGAAGGCGAAGAGTAGAGAAGCGCAATCACAACCTTGGGTTTAACTTTCGAGAGAGAAGGCTACGGGGCAAGCCCGCGCAGGTACAGACACATTGTGTGTTGCGCTAAAATTGCGCAAAACCGGTGCAGCAAAGGAAAAAGTCGCGCAACACCACCCCCTCCAGAAACACCGGATTACTCAATCAACCATCCTCAAATAAAAATTGAGAGTAGCCTGGTCCTTTCGAATATTTATGCGAAGTTCTAGTGGAGGTAGCAGAAATAGCATCTAATGAGTTCCGAGGAGTAAGTGTTACGCAGCGTTGATTGCGGAAGTAGTTCTACATGTCATGCAACTTTCCCAGTCATTGTTGGGAGGGTTGTGCATCATCTCAACATGCTCAGTGACGGAACGGAGGATTTGCAGAGAGCCAGCGGCAGAACCGTAGTTCAAGGCCATAGACGGATCGTTTGTGCAAGACATAGCTGGAGCGGGTCGGACAGGATTTGCTCAGTTGCTGCAACTGTTGTAGGACCCAGGCAGAAGCATCCGACTCCCGGGAAAATACTCTGGAGTTGGCCTTCCCGTCCCGAAACTGATGGCACTCGAAGGAAACGGCGTCCTTGCAGCCGCTTTCAAAGTTGAAGCCCTCTGGTCTTGGCTTTCAAGGCTGAATCGATGATCCCAAAGCTTGGCTTGCCAGCAGCAATCAAATCAATATTCAAAGTGCTGCCCACCGTCAAACTAGTGGAGCAGCTTTGCACATATCTGGCAGCTGGACTCAGGCGAGATCCATGGTACTATAGGCGAGTAAAAGAATAGCTCGCATCCATCGCGCAGCGGCTTTGACCCATTGTGTTGTTGCATCGCCAGCGTCCTGCTTTTCTTTGCACCCTCGTTCCCCTCGGCAATGTCCCAGTCTGTGGACCTACCGTGCACCCTACGCGTTGCAATGGATTCGGGTTCCAGAACGGCCTTGACTCGGGACTACACTGCGCTCATTGCGCTCAATGTGGCCCAGGGAGCCGACGAATTTCAAATGCGCAAACAATGGCGGTAAATGTGATCTATACACGCCGGACACCGCACCGCACAGTCACGTCCGTTCAATGAGGAGATCCTGACCAACTGGTCTGCTGGCACACGTCCAGGGGTGCTCGGTGTGATTGTCCAAGCTGTTGGACACGGCCGTCCACAGCAGGCACGCGCAGTCGGGGTGCCAATGGCACAGAGCAATGATTATTTTCGCAGCCCCTTTACTCCATGGATCGCCTGCCGGCCAAGGAGCCCAGGTATGTCTGACTTATTGGTCTGCTTGTGGGCAGCCAGAGCTTTCGCCGTGGTAGGGAGACACGAGAGTGGATGAGTGCGAGACGGCGGATTGTGTGCAGCGTGGTCGGTCGGTGAGGCGACGGGTAGCAGCTCGACAGCAGCCATTGGGGACGCTGGATGCGATCGGGCTTCAGAGCGGCGACAGCGAAGGTGGTGGACGCAAAGGTTCATAGCGGAGGGATCACTGCACACGCGACGCTACGCGTAGTGGGGTGACGGAACGGCGAGCAACAAACTCTCGTGTTCTGCTGTTGGCTGGAGATCACATGAGAGCGCGACGGCGGGCCTGAAACCCGGCCAATCAAGCCCGCCGTCTCAGGCGCCCTTGGCTCTCTTGGCTCGCATCGTGGGTTTCAGGCGTCGCAGTCAACTCTCTTGCCAGTCCGCGTCGCACACCAGCTACTTGTGTGCCCTGGATCTCGCTGGCTCAGCTCCCACCAGTTTCCGCAATGCGATCATCCTAGGCATACCGGCGCCAGTCATCGGGTCAAATGCCGGGCTCCTCTAAAATGACAGCCCCTTGCTCTCCGGCATGTCGACGCCAACTCTTCATCACCTTGCACTTCCTCCAGGTCCGCGCCTGCTCCACTTGTCCGGAGATAGCTCCTCCTCCTCCTCCTCCTCCTCCTCAAGAGCAGGTGGGAGCCTGGTCGAGACAGCATTGAGATGCTCGAACCGCCGCACAGCGACCAGCTCCGGCCCTCGTACTCGTACTTAGCGCTGCAATTCTGGCCATTCCCGACCGATGCAACGTCCAGCGGGCAGATCGACCCACGAAGCACTCGTGCATAATGTAAACAAGAGATTTCCGCAGGCGCTCTTCGGCAACAAGTTTCCCAGCCCGTGTCGTTTGATTTGCGGGGATGACACATAGGGCTCCCCGGCGGCTCCCTTCAATTCCCGTCAAGGCCAAGGTTCTTATGTCACTAGTCTTGGGCGACGCGTCTGCTATGTAGGGCATTGAGGCAGCCGCCTTTCGAGACCGCTAACTTTTTCTACCACAGGCGGCAGATACTCCAGGCCCGTGGCCGTCGCCTCACACCCCGAAGATGCGATTTCTACGCTGGCCCTCCGCAGTCTTCTTGGCTGCCAGACGACAGCTCGCAATCTGATACGGCGCATGGAAAGAAACACCCGGCTGCATGCTGGACTGTTGCAGACTCTGGACACATGACGTTGACGCCGCGATCTCCTCTTGGGTTGGAAGTGTTGCCCTCTCGTCCATCTGCACCACGACCGAAGTACCTGGCCGACCAGACCAATACTTCAGTCTACTAATGCCCTGCTGCCGTTCTCTTCCCATTGCGACCTGCTGCGGGCTTTCATCGGCGGCCAACGAAGCCGCCGCCAGGCATTTGACAATTAATTGGAAGGTGGTGATCACGGCAGACAGCGCTGTAAATGGGGATGACGGGCGGGGACGAGGGAGGATGAGCGGCCGTGTGCGATCCCGCAATTTCGCCTGTTTCCGAAGACAGAACCACACCGCTCCAGCGCGCCCCCGGCCCGATGCAGATCGCACTCCTGATTAGCCCCCCAACGTCGCCAGTGCCGCCGCTCGAGGGGCTCTGTCTGCGTAAGGCCAGGTGCTTGGAGCAGCTATACAGCCTTATGAGCGTGCGCCGTGGCCCGCGCGAAGAGCTGTGCGGCTGGCAATTTGGCCCTCACCGCAGCCCGAGTGGCCGCGCCGCGGCACCGCTGGAGGACGAGGTCCACCTGGCCGGAGATGTCGACTCTATCTGGTGGCTGTTCTGTTGGTGTTCCTGGCCCTGCGGGCGGAGAGGGGGCGAGGAGGCGGCTGTGCGATGGGCAGTGGCACAGCTGCTGGCCGAAGATCTCTATCCGCGCTGCACAGGCTCCTGCTGGCGCGGTGGCTAGTGGTCAATCTCATTTCCCTGGTGCCTGAGGCTGGGGAGTACTTAAGCCTTGGGTCCTCATGCTCTGCTCGTTTGCATCCACCGACCCCCGGACGACCACCTCCACAGTCACTCCTTTGCCTGCATCCAGGGCCGCACAGTCCCTACCTCGCTCGTTCTCACACTCACTGACATCCATTCTTTTGCCTAACCCGCCTCCACGATGGCCGCCAACCTCCTCGCCTGGGGCGCCGTTGCCCTGTCGGCCCTGCCGGTGGCCAACGCCCACATGAACCTCAAGCACCCCGTGCCGTTCGACCAGACGCAGCTGAAGCAGGACCGCAGCCCGCTCGAGTCGACCCAGTACCCCTGCAAGTTCCAGACGTACTCGATTACCGAGCGCACCAAGCTGGCCGTCGGATCGTCCTACACCATGGACTTCTACCCGGGCGACGACGCCGAGGTCGCCGAGATCGGCAGCACCACCGGCGCCGCCGTCCACGACGGCGGCTCGTGCCAGCTCAGCATCACGCTCGACAAGGAGCCCACGGCCAAGTCGGTCTTCAAGGTCTTCCACTCCATCGAGGGCGGCTGCCCCGGCCTGAACAACCAGGCCGCGACCTTCCAGTACTCGCTGCCGGCCTCCATCCCCAACGGCGACGTCACCTTTGCCTGGACGTGGTTCCCCGTCTCCAGCCAGATCCCCGAGATGTACATGAACTGCGCCCCGGTCACCGTCACCGGCGGTGCCGACGACGAGTCCGCGTTCAACGAGCTGCCCGACATCTTTGTCGGCAACATCGGCTTCACCTCCTTCTCCGAGGGCCTTGGCGCCGTGTCGTCGCTCCTTTCCAGCACCGTCAGCCAGGCCAGCCTGCTCGAGGCCGGCACCATCCCGTCGTGCCTGGCCGAGGGCGAGGCGGTGCTGCAGTTCCCCGACGCCGGCGACAGCCTGGACTCGGCTGCCGGCCAGTGGCCGCTCAAGAAGCCGTCGGGCCAGTGCTCCGCCGGCAGCCGCAAGGCCTCTTCGGGCTCGTCTGCCGCCCCGGCCTCCACCGCCGAGAGCACCACCCAGGCCGCCACCACCTCCACCGCCGCCGCCACCAGCGCTGCCACCTCGGTCGCTGGCATCTTCGCCGAGGCCCCCTCGTCTGCTGCTGCCGTCGCTGAGACCTCCACCTTTGTTTCCGCCACCACGTTCATGACCACGACCAAGCCCACGACTGCCGCTGCCGTCGCCCCCAGCGCTGCTGCCCCTGCTGCTTCTTCTTCCAACGCCTCGGGCCTGTGCACCTCCGCCAACGACGGCCAGGTTGTCTGCAACGGCACCTCGCAGTTTGGCCTGTGCAACGCCGGCTCTGTCGTCTGGCAGGACGTTTCTGCCGGCATGGTGTGCAAGGATGGCAAGGTTGTCGGTGCTCAGTAATTCAGTATCAAGCAAAGTCTCACCTCACGCCGTTCGCGTGGCACGGGGCCCCAGCTCGAAGGAATAGTCGTATTATATAATGTTCAATTCTAAATATGCTATCCATCTATATCGTCACTTGACAATTGGCCATCGTTCTTGCCCGTCTCTTTACGTGGAACATGCTATACCATAGAAAACCCTGAGTGATCCACACGGCAAGCCATAATTACTCAGAACCGTTAGTACTAAGAATACGATGCTTTAACATCTTGAGGTAAAAATAACGCTTAAGTAAAAATAAAACTGGCCACTGATTTTTGGCAAGTAAATGTACGACTGAAATGGTTTTAATTTGACTCGATTAAAGCATAAAGGATAACAAGTTCTAACAAGGACGTCTACTATCTCAGGTAAATTTTGCCTCCTCCCGGATGCGTGGCAGCAGTCGGGGATGGTAAGTGAAATGTTAAGCTTGGTCTCGAAGCCAGGAAGCGCGATGGGAGAACAGTGCTGGCTTCAATGGGAGATGTAGAACGAAACGACCCAGAGTCTCGGATCCGAAAACATGGTTAGAAAGATAACATGGTTTAGCGCTCGTTGTCCAGACACGCTGATAGAGATTTCCAGCCCATGGAATGAGGAAATTGAGGTGGTGTTGAATCTTCTTTGAGTACGGCTGAGGGCTCGGTTATTTTCTCGTCCTTGTGGACTACGTAACTTGACTATAGCAGGAACCGGAAAATCATTCGAATCTTATACTACTGGTAATGCCTAAGAGCTTCGGAAGCAGACGGTGGTATGAAAAATGAAGCTTCGAAGTCATAACGACGTCCTAATCTACTCCCGCTGCCCGCATTTCATTTGATTTTACTGCAGCAACAGTTCCCGACTGTTCGGTACTTAGTGGGGCGGCAAAAACAAAGCTAAGAACAGTTTCTACGACTGTCTAAAGTGAGGTAAGACTAATTCCAACGAGCTGGAGCAGGTTTGGTGGAAGACACGAGTCAATGGCAATGGGATGGCAATATGGGGTGTGTTGTTGAAACTTCAAACATTTCTCGAGCATAAGAAACACCTCGGCTGTATTTGGTTCTGGAACCATCCGATTGCATCCTGTAACAAGAGGTCCGTTTGTCCGTATCCCACTTTTGCCGTTTTTAGTGGCTGTCGGCATTTATGCTGTCGCGGAATGACGTGCTGCAGCTCGTGGATTTCGCGACCCGATCCTGGCGTGTCGGGCTGCACCATGAATTTTCTACTGACTAGTTGACTCCTCTGCGAAGGCGTATCGCGAGTGACGAGTTAGTTCATTACTTGGTACAATGCTGCTGCTAGCTCCTTTTGTGTATAAAATACACTGTTCATTGGCTTGACTGTGACACCGCACTCAACGCCTGGACTCAGCGGTTGATGTTCGCACCTTGCAATCTTCTAAAGAGCGAGCATCCCTGGTCCCACGTGGCTTCAAGCTAACGGTAGTTTCCTTCTGACACCATATGAAGCCCCGGACCCGTGATTACATGAAGACCGCTATCAGCACATAAAAAGACAGGCTGTGCGCCCCAAAAGTTTCTTCCTGTGTGGAAGCTTATACCAAAATTTCCTTTCCCTCGCCTGTTGGCTACTTGGGAAGCATTCAAGATGACGAAGACCTCAGATGTAGCAGTAGCAGAGGTGGAGAAACATCCAGGTAATCCGCTGCTTCACACGCACATTCGAATTCTCGAGACGCTAACGGCATGCATTCAGTGCGATGGTACCGCTCGACCTTCTACAACATGACAATCCTCGGCCTATGCAACCTCTCGGCTCCCGGCATCTGGATTGCCATGAACTCGCTTGGCGCAGGCGGCGCCGCCTCACCGAAAGTGGTCAACGCTGCCAATGCACTGACCTTCTGCCTCATGGTCGTCTCCTGCTACGTATCGAGCGTGATTGTGCACTATATCGGAATCAAAGGATCTCTTATCTTTGGAACGTCAGTAGCAATTCCTGACATGCAGCCGGTGGGCGCACTGACCTTTTCAGTCTCGGATACGCACCCTTTGCCGCTGGCCTCTACACCAACAACCGTTACGGCACTAACTGGCTCATGCTATTCGGTGCTGCTCTGTGCGGTATTTCGGCTGGTGTGTTCTGGATGGCTGAGGCCGCTATCGCCATTGCGTATCCGGAGCCTTGGAATAAGGGAAAAGCCCTGGGTTACTGGCTTACATATCGTCTCTCCGGCCAGATCCTTGGAGGCGCAATCAACTTGGGCATAAATGCAGAGAACAACCAGGCAGGCAAAGTGTCCTATACGGTTTTCATCGTCTTCATTGCGATACAAGCGGCGGGACCGTTCGTTGCTTTGTTCCTCAACAAACCCGCTGATGTTGAACGGGAGGATGGGAAGAAGGTAAACCTGTCGATCGTTGAGCACCCTTGGTACGAGATTAAGGCTACTACTCGAAACCTCCTCAAGCCCAAGTTTCTTCTCATCGTCCTCTTCATCGGACAGGTTGTGTTTTCCGAAGCGGTGTTTTTCACGTATCTTGCCAGTAAGTTTAAGCTTCAGCCAAGCACCGTTCAATGGCTGACAGGCATGAGCGTGGTTCACTGTCCGGGCCCGGGCTTTGGGATCCTTCCTCTCCGGAATCGTCGCAGTGATTTCGGGCAACGTCCTGGGCGTAAGCTGAAATCCCACATCCCCGCTGCGTCTTCAGCACGGACTGACGGCTTCCAAGCACTGGCTCGACCGGTCGAAAGTGTCGCTCAAGACGCGCTCCCGGAGCACTTTCTGGATCCTGGTCATCCTCCAGGGCGCGTGGTGGACGTGGGCGACGGTGCTCGTAGCCCGGTTCCGGCACACCAGACCAACGTATGACTGGGTGGACTCATTCTTCGGCGCAGCGTTTGCCGTCTACATCTTCCTCACCATCGGCTTTCAACTGAACTACTTGTTCCTGTGAGTTAATCTCTTACTCTGCACCGGCGAGGCACTGACCCACGGAAAGGTACTTTATCATCAACAACATTGCGGAGGGCGAGGAAGAGGTAATCAGATATGCGGCGTTGCTGCGTGGCACTGAGTCAGCGTGGCAGGCCGTAAGCTACGGGTTGACATCGCTGCCACTATTCGCGGAGGTGGGCGGAGTGTACTTCAGCTTTGCGCTCTGGGCAGTGTCCATATGGCCAGCATGGCTCGTGCTGAGGCACTTCGGCACCGGAGAGGCGCTGCCCAAGGGTGACGCTGGCACACCGGACGGCGTGGTATCAAGCGAGGAAGGCGACGCCATTGAGTCGAAAGACATGGCGCCTTGATGAAACGTGGACGCGGATCGCAGCAGAGACCGGGTAACCGGTCGATGCTCATAGATCTGGCACATGCCTAGACATATAGTAGAATGCATCACGCTGTCGTAGTGTTTGTCCACCAGGCCGACGCCGTAGATACCGTAGACGCTCTCCGGGAGTGTTGCTGGCATTGCAGGCAACCTTTCTTTCAGTAGGCGGAAGAGCTGAGACGTAGCTGGCGGGTCCGGAGTGCAATGCCTTCGTCGAGGCACATTGCCGGAACATGCAGGCGGATGCGAGGAGCGGAATCCGGGGAGAGATGGGTTGGTGGTGACGGAGTTGGTGTGGCCCGAGCGCGTCGCGTGTCGCGCGAGCACGTGACCTGCGCCACGCCCCAGCCTCCCGCATTCCCGCCGCGCTTCTCCTCTGCGGCCGCGCACACCGACCATCACCATCACCATGATGCTGCTGCCATCGCCTCCCCACTCTCTTCTTGCCACGACTCTCGTCCCGCTCGGCACTCTCCTTGCTCCATAGGCACCCGCATCGCATGTGGGTGGCCGTGCTCCCTGCCGCGACCCCGCCCGTGCCCGCCAGATACCGCAGCAGGCCATCTTGACCAGGCTCTACCCGCTTCAACGGCTTGCTCCTTCACGGACCGCTGTCTTTGGCGAAAGACCTGGGGCCTGTAGGGAGCTCTCTCGCGCCGCCTGACGGCTGCCGGAGGCGCTCGCCGTGTACCGGCTCTCGCGCGCTACGCTGTGCGGTGTGTCCTGCTCGGGCAGCGTGGAGTCTCCATTCCTTCTCAACCAGAGTCAAGGCTGCTCTGCGCAAGAGCGAAAAGCCTGGGTGGGAGGGATTCCCCACACGAGCTCGTGCTGGGGGGCATTTGCTTCCACGCACCACCTGCCTACTGACCTCGTGCAATAGGGTGACCCTCGTTCCTCGACACCCGCCCGATCTCGTCCTCCGTTGCCCCGAACAAAGCCGCCATGACGTCTTCGTCGTCTGCGTCCACCTACAATCTCGCCATTACGCGCACCCCCGCTGTGGCTCGATGGCGCGACAGGGACGGTAGCCTGCGGTACTTTGGCTATGGACACCCGATCAGCACCCACTAGGTCCTGCTGGACATTCGCTTCGATTCGACCCAGAACGCCGCCCTTTTCCGAATCCGGGTGCCGGTGGGCGTCAAGGGCCTGCGGAACAAGGTCAACCTCTACCTGTTCATCTACCCGGACACAATCCTCTCGCTCGAGAGCGCTGCAGGTAGCGATGATGTGCCAGAGCCTGTCCGGAGCGTCTTTGCAAAGAAGCCGTTCGGCACCACCGGCGACATCCTGGCCCTCCGCTTCGTGCTCGAGCGCCCGGCCTCCCTTGTCGGCCCAGAGAACGTTGAGCTGGCACCAACGACTCGGGCATTCGGCTGCGCGCTGGACTCGTTGCGCTCGCTTGCTACAGCCATTGAACTGACTTTGTTCGTGGCTAGCGAAGACTTGAGTCGAGCTGCGGTGAACGCGCTCTGTGCACAGGCCGGCAGGGACGGTGGGCTGCGACTGCTTGCGGGCAAGGATAGCAGCTTGGAGATGCTGTACGGAGGGAATTCTGGCAAAGTCATTGAGGTGAACGTAGCAGATGGCCAGCCTGAGAGCCCGCCGTCGTACGATGAAATCGCGTTGACCCCGCCGCCTCCGCCGCAGAAAAGGAAACGCACTGAACAGCGTACGTGCTCTTCGCGCTTGATTTGGTCCTTGGTACTAACTTCGACAGGCTCGCCCTCGTCTGTCGAAAAGCAGCCTTCGACATCGAAACGCCGTGGTCTACAGGCTTCCCCAAGTAGTGATGATGCGGCATGGAAGGCGTCCGTGATGGAACAGATGGCCGAACTCGGTAAGAGAGTTTCGGCGCTGGAGGAAGGGTTTCGAGCAATAGCCGATGTTACTTCTCCAGCGGCCCACTCGACTGCCGGTGAACACTGCGAGCACTGTACAATCCTGGCGGACAGATTAACGAATGTTGGGCAGATTGTGGAAGCCACGCTGGTGCGCTTGGAGGAAGCGGAGGCCAAGTTCGAATGCAACAACGGTGTCGTATATCACGATGAACTTGACGAACGGGTCGAAGACGTCGTTTCGGAGGTCAACCACATCGTGGAGGTAAGCATTGACGAAGGACTGCTAGATGCGAAAGATGAGTTGAGGGAGTTCATATCTGAGCAAGTAAAAGATGTGGATGAAACGATCAGGGACGACATACGCACAGCTATTCAGTCGATATAGTCTTTAACCACGAAAAAATGGAGTACAATAATTGGAATTACCACCTGAGCGACTGTAGAGTACTTCTTCCTTACCGCCGTCTTTGCAATTGCTGATAGCCCGTCCTGCAATTTCAATCACGCCTTCATGGTCAGGTTCAACTTCCATTCACAGCAGCCTCGGGCCAGTTCCTCAGTCGCGGAGGATACGACCAGTAAAGCTGCCGGCCACCAAAACTTGTCCGGCTACCCAGATCATCAAATTCCATCTGCTGGGATACTACGAATAGGCTCAATCACGTCAATCATGACTCTGATTACACCGTGAATTAGGGAGTATTGCATTTCTGTGTCCATAAGTACTTCACTCACTCGCGCAAGCTGGAATTCCTGGGCTGTGAGCACCAAGCCACACGAGCCACGCAAGCCCGCCAGCCCTGGTCACCATTCGGCCCGAGTAGCAAGGTGGACGTGGCCGCGCATACGCGTAGGCCCAATCATACGTAGCACTCCTATTGCAGGCAGGGAAAAGCCAAAGCTGGGATTCCGTGGCTTGGTCAAGACGATCAGCAAACCAAGCTTTCTGCCGCTTTGCTTCGGTCGCGGCTTAGCCACACGACTGCATCTTCTGTGCCGCTGTGACAGTCCATCAGCCGATGGATGAACTGTCATGCGTTGCTGGGAGATCTGCAGAGAAATAAGCGCCGACGACAGGGCCACTGCAACAAGACAAGCTGTTGCCGGGGACGGCTAGCCAAAGAATTGGCGCTGTCAGTGTGGAGACGGGATGGAAGGTGTTTCGTGTGGACACTCCCAGCTTACCGCCGGCCCGCCGACACTTAAAAGCCCGGCGCCTCGACCCCTACGTCGTACGCTTGTGTCGGTGGCACTTTTGCAGGTCGGTCACAATGGTGAAATGCACAGCTCGCGACGTCGGGGAGATCAGGGAGGTGCCCCTGCCAGGACTCCCGATCAACTTCCACACATTGGCACAGTAAGATGCCGCAACCTGGCCTCGATGTTGCCTTCTGACTCTTTCGCCAGGAACATTTCTTTTGTTTTCAGTGCTGTTGCGATATTCATCAGCTTTTTCCTCATTTCGCGCCATGCCGCAAATTATTCGAGGCCCGACGAGCAGAAACAGTGAGTCCATCTGTGCGCCCGATCGCCGTGCCGCGTCGTGCTAATGGTTCCACCGTTAGAATTATCCGCATCCTGTTGATGGTCCCAATCTACGCGGCGGTGTCGATGCTTTCCATCCACTACTACACGAAACACGTCTACTTTGAAGTGATGCGCGACTGCTACGAAGCGTTTGCCATATCCAGCTTTTTCACGCTTCTATGCAACTACATTACGCCGGAGCTACACGACCAGAAGGAATTCTTTCGGACAATCACGCCGCACAACTGGGTGTGGCCTGTGAACTGGTGCCAGAAGTGCACGGGCGGAGAAAGCAAGGGCTGGCTCCGCAAGCCGCAGAGCGGTCTGACGTGGTTCAACGTGAGTTCCTCCAGCCGTCGTGACTGCGCGCACGAAAAATTAACAAAGACACTGCGAAGATCATCTACATTGCCGTCTTCCAGTACTGCTTCATCCGCGTTTTCTTCACCGTCGTATCCGTCATCACAGAGCACTATGACGTTCTGTGCGAAGACTCGCTTTCGCCGGTGTACGCATACCTCTGGGTCCTCATCTTCGAGTCCGTCGCCGTTACTCTCGCAATGTATTGCCTGATCCAGTTCTACACCCAGCTGAAGAACGACCTCGCACATCACCGCCCATTCCTCAAGCTGCTGTCCATCAAATTGGTCATTTTCTTCTGCTTTTGGCAGGACGAGCTTCTCAGCATCCTCAACACCGAAGACGTCATAACCGAGTCGAAGTTCCTGGCATACGGAGACATCGAAGTCGCTCTCCCCAACATCCTCATATGCATCGAGATGGCCTTTTTTGCCACACTGCACCTCTTTGCGTTTCCCTGGAAGGAGTACGTGGTCACCAAGGCTGAAGGACCAGAGGGGATGTACCGAGTGGGCACCTTCAAGGCCCTGGCTCACGCTCTGAATCCGTCGGATGTTGTCAAAGCGTTTGCACGTGGCTGCAGGTGGTTATTTGTTGGTTCACGCAAGCGACATCTCGACCGCTCGTATCAGCCGACCCAGTCATAAGTATGCTAGATGTGATAGTATCTCGGGGTAGTCTGTCATTGTCGGGCGAGAAGGAGGGGATTCCGCGAATTGTCTTATCCAGCACGGCGTTACTGCTCGCTCTTTTCGAAACAAATTCCTTCAAACCATCTCGCAAAAGCCACGCATCGCATATCCACGACCCGCCAGAACAAGTCTGCAGCCCAGAAGACGACCACAATGACAACACTACTGCCGACTAGGAATCCAAAGAGCCAGCTAGTCATGGTTTCATATCCTACAACCGACCATATTGTCGGGGTCAGGTACATGCCTACCATGTGGATTACCGGACCATGGCAAATGTACAACGCATAACTGATCTTACCAAGGTACTGCGGAACTGCATGGTCGAACATCCTCTGCAACGCGGGCGTGCACGAGACCGACATAATAAGGAGAGCCGATCCTATGCCATGGATGAATCGTTTCGGGTCGGATATGCTTCTTGGTACAAGGTAAGGGAAGATCCCATAGCCAGTGGCGAATTCGTAGCGATGGTTTGGAGCCGAGAACACGTATAGCGCAAGGACAAACAGCGTAATGCGAAGGCATCGCCGGATTCCTTGACTCGTCCAGCGGGTCACCACCTGGAGCGGAGAGACTGTAAACACATCCCACGCCGGCTTCTCCAGGAGCGAGTCTGTTGTCTCCGCTCCTTCGTTGCTTCTTGAGCGGCACAAGTCTTGGCCATCGACCTGCCCAGTGTTTCCATAATCCTCAGGAGACGCCCCGGCTTCCGCGACAATCATGTGTCCCTCCGCCAGCATTGCGCCGACCACGAATTCCATGCACTCCCAACGATCCCAGTAGACGCAAAAGACGACAATCAATGCCATGAGCACAAACCGCCAGCCGACCCGACAGCGCAACAACGCAAGCAGCGCGAGCATCACGACAAGGCTGCCTCGCATCTCCATTGGCACGGTCCACAGATGCGGGTCATACGGGTTGTAGTACGGCTGCCAGAAGCTGTGGTTGTAGTACGACCACACATTCGTCAGCCCCATGGCATGCCCCCACCAATCCTCCAGCTGCTCGCCCAGACTCGGCAGCCGCACGTGATGGTTGTCCGGCATGAACATGTACGGCATCGCCACGTACTGCCGCGCGGGCTCCCACAGCCCCAGGCGGATCGTCCACATCGTGACGAACGTCGCGACGAGGGCCGGCGCGTACAGGCGGATGGCGCGCCGGAAGAGCGACGACGTCAGCGCCAGGTACACCTTCTCGTGCTGGCGGCTGCGCGCCAGTCTGATGGCGCGCGCGGACGAGACGTAGCCGCCGACCACGAAGAACAGCGACACCATGGCGTGCCCGGCGTAGGCGAGGCGGAGCGGCGGGAGCTGGATGATGCGGCGGTTGGAGGGCCCGTCGCCCCACCCGTACTCGATCCAGCCGTGGTACGTCCATATCAGGTGGCAGAGAACGACGCAGAGGGCGGCAACGCCGCGGAGACCATCGAGGTAGGGTGTGCGGCCGGGGCGCGCGGCTGCTGCTCGCGCGGTTGTGAGGGGCGCGGCGGGAGTGCTGGCTGCAGACAGGGGGGACTGCAGGAAGCTCGGAACGCATGTCCAGAGAAACCGTTTGGTCAACGATTGGAGGGCGAGGGTGGCGGCGTTTGTTCGCAGGCGGTCGGAGATAACCATGTTTGCCAATGGCAGGAACACCACGTTACGGAGAGATGGGAGCAGATTTTCGGCGATCGCGAGGAGTCATGGAAAGCAGCAAAGGTTCGAACAGGCAGACCGCTTGTGGCAATCTGGCTGAATTAAAGAAGATGCTGGGCTGGGGAAATCTACCAGGATACAGAAGACGGTAAAATGGTTTTTTGTCGGTTGGTGAGGCGAGGAGACCTTTTTGCGCATTCAAGGGCCGTCACGGCTCGCATCGAAGGAATGCGCAAATTACCGGAGCACGCGATGTAGCTCTCCTTCAGTCAACTCACTCATTCCAGTGCCAAGAATTTGCCCCAATTGCATTTTGCGGCTCACGACGATATGCAATTCTTGAGTGATCCTGCTGTAAGGGAAGCTTTTCCATTTAATTCGATATGCGCGTACAGATATCAGAGAACTTGCTGCTTGTGTCTCCAACGGTCCTTTGCTTCCCACGCAGTACAGCGGTTTCCGGTCTCTACAGTGTTCTATCCTGCCATCATGGGTGGCCAATTCTCTCCCTCCTACAACACAAGGGCGTTCATCCTGAGCGGTGCCGGAATCTTCCTGATTCTGCTTCTCTTATTCCACAGCTCCTCGTCATCTTCTAGATCACCTCTCTTTGAAACAGAAAAACACAAAGTTTTGAAGCGCAACTGGTCTGTTATCGCGAAAGATTCACCATTGGAAGGACCATCGCCGGACTTTGAAAAGCCTGAAGGCTTTAAGATTGTGGGGCTCATCTTCTACGGGAGGAGAGCGACAGTTTCCATCCTGGATTGCTATCTGCAGGCAAGTCATCGGTTCACACCAAGATACGAGGTTGCATTACTGACGCTTTTGCATCTTTGTGGTCCAACAGAGGAACCTCGCAGTCAACGGCGGTTTTCTTGACGAAATCGTCTTCCTCGCACGCACTAACGATACGGCCGACCTGGCATGGCTTGACGCACGCGTCGCCGCCGTGCCACAGTATCAACGACGCAACCTAACCGGCTTCGAGTACCACAACTACACGAGCGCCTGGGACGGCATCGAGCCTGGGAGCTTGTACATCAAGATCGACGACGACGTTGTCTTCATCGAAGACACGGCCATACCCGCGCTGGTTGAGACCAAGATTGAGCACCCAGAATATTTCCTCGTGTCCGCCAACGTGGTCAACCAGCCACCACTGGCCTGGATGCACCGTCATCTTGGTGCCCTGCGACCGTACTTGCCCGAGCTGATACCATCTTTCCAAGCCCATAACCTGAGTACATCACGATGGCGAGCATCCCATCTGCCCACGTGGCAAGCCCCGCCAGCACTGGGAGGCGCATCCTGGTCGCCGGACGACTCCTTTGTCCCGCCATTCCAGGGCCATCGCTGGTTACCTCTCGCACCTGGCACGCAGCGCGCGCCCTCTGTCGACGGCACCCCCGTGCACTCCATTGATTACGACTACAACCGCGGCTGGTGGTGGTGGCCAGCGGGCGCGCAACTGCATTACAGTTTCCTGTCGCGGCTCGAGGACGATACGCTCTACCGCTACAAGTTCCGTCTCTGGGACTACGAGGGCCTGCGACTTGGAATCCAGTTCGTTGCAATTTGGGGGTTCGATCTGGTGCAAAGCATGCCGATCCCGGCGGATGACGAGCAGCATCTGAGCGTGACGATGCCTTATATGACGGGTAGACGTGAGTCGCACGCTTCCCTTTTCCATTTTCCTTCTTCCATCTTTTGCCATTCCCTGATGCTGCTGCTTCCATCACCAATTGAGTGTTACTGGGCTCCGCCCTCTATGAAAGCGAATCTAAAGCTGACTGGTGTTCGAAACTAATAGATGCGGTCGTCGATGGGCGAGGACTGGTCGCACACTACTCTTTCGGACCACAGCAGGACGGGATGAGATCGACGGACATCTTAGATCGATACAGGGCGTTTACGGAGGAGAACATTTGCGTTACCAGTAGTGCTGAGACCATCATCTTAGAAACGAGTTGAGATGAAGGCATCAAGCACTAGACATAACCATTAGAGATTATTAATTCTGACTACATATTTTAGTGTTTGATGTAAGGAACAGAATCCTATAAGACAAGTTCTCATGGTGTACGTTCGTGGCCCAAGATGGGCAAAATCCCTGAGCGCCGCCTGACTATTAATTAAATGCTTTATGATTCAATTGGCAGGGCGCGTATCTGTTTTCTGCCTTGTAGAAAGCTGCACTGCTTGATTTGCTACATCCCAGTTATCAAAGGCCCGGCTAGCGGTAAGGGAGACTAGCAAAGCTGCCACAGAGTCCATCGAACAAGATAAACATGGCCATTTAAAGAATCACGGACTGACACAAGGCTGTACCCGCTTGCTCTCCGCTACATAACCAATTATTGAAACCAAACTATCTCTAAGTCCTTAATTCTCCTCCTCAAGTCGGGAAATGCGAGTCGATAGATTATTAGCCCTACTTCTTAGCCCTTGAACCCTCTTCACCAGGTCCTCTTCACGCTGCTTCTTTTTCTCGTGGAAGCGTGTAGACGCAACGTTGTTCCGCCGGCGCTTGTCCTCTACTTAAGCAAACCGCTGAAGCTCTTTGGCCATACAGTCATGCTGCTCTGTAGCTTTTCAATTATGCGAAGTGTATCTTCCTAAACTTATCATTTCAGTCCTGCGGACTTACTATTTAAGCTAAACTCCGTACTGATTTTTTCCCCTTCGTCTTGATACATTGGTTATTGTCCGCAGGGATGTTGGTTCTCATTGGATTTTGATCCAAGGCACCAGCGTGTGGCTAAGCATCACCTATTATAAAACTGCCTACGTAAGGTGTAACGGCGGGCCTCTACCTCTAAGGATCCAAACACCAAAGAGGGTGGTAAGCCGTATAGGGTTTACCTTGAGTGGGTACAAGAGAGGGTGAGAGAGAACGAAGTGATGAATGCACGTATCTGAGCACTGCGTGCGAAGGCCGTGTTACTAATCAATGGTGTAGATTGATTATCGAAGTTGACCACGGAGGGTCAAATACTAGCTAGAGAGTGAAGCTATATATACAATAGGAAAGCTATGACAGTCTAGGGATCAAAATGGAGGTTGGATCAATCTGAGAGTTGGATCAATGCCAAGGCCTTTGATCCTACTAGTGGGTCTTGCACGTGACCCTGAGGTGCCACGTGATAGCCCGTCTTTCTTTGCGGGGCTTCCTCGCAAGTCCCCTCACTTTTCTGCGTCCTCGCAGCGGCTGCGCCGTAACATAAGGGTAGTAAGGGCAGCGGCGGCGCCGGGGGCGGGCGTGGAGCCGCACTAAACCAATTCCGGGTATAGATAGATAGATAAATTCATTTCTTCCCGATATAGCTCCCTTACGGGTCCATGCGGGGCTGGCTATCTGCAATTATTTTACATGGGGGGGGGGGGGGGGGGGGGGGGGGGGAAACCATGTTCACCAGGCAAAAACCCCTCCTCTCTGCTCAGGTATGTCTTCCTCTCCTTATTCCGTTTTTCCTGTTTACCAGTAGTAGCTGCTGTGGCAGCCCTTCATTCAATCGCTAGTGTACCCTTTCAGTCTTCATCCCGGTCCTCCTGGTGATCCTCCTGGTGGTCCTCCTGGAGTATTTCCCTGGCTAGGCTGAACTGGTTTAGAAGCCCCGTGCGTAGGAACCATACTGTCGCTGCCTTAATCCCCTTCTTTGTGGAGAGGAGGGAGTGGTAGTCTGTAGTTCCCGCCTCTTGTAGCATCTGTGCCCTTCCCTGCTGGAAGTGGTGGCAGAAGAGAAGGATGTGCTTTAGGGTCTGCCTCTGCCACCCACACGGGCAGGCTGGGCTGGGGTGTCCCGGTACCTTGCGTCTGAAGAGAAAGTCCTCCAGTCCAATATTCTCTGTACGTAGTAGGATGGCGATTGTGCTGAGTGGTTTAGATAGCTCCTTATGTAGGTCTCTAAGCCTTAGGGTCCAGGCCGTATTCAGGGCTACTGGCTTGTTTCTTCTTTCTTGATTGATATGCGTGGTCCATTGCTCCCTCCATATTTCCTTAAACACCATGTGGATTCTGGCTTTCTCAGGGAGCTTCTTGGTGTTTGGTTTGCTGCTTTCTATAAGGGAGTTGATTCTCTTGCGAAGTCGTACTCTCCTAGCTAGGCCAGCTGCGCCCTTAGCCTTTAGCACCGCTTTGGCTATGTCCTTGATGTCCTGGCATGTCCTCTCTGTTACTTTAGCTACCGGATTCTCCTTGGCGCGGAGTGCCTGGGTGAGGGCAAGTTCATCCAGATGTAGTGGGAGAGAGGGGATTCCTGTTTCATGTTCTAGGACTTTGGTGTTGGTGGATTTATACGCTCCAGAGATGTTGCGGAGGCACGTGTTCTGGATCTTTTCTAGTAGTTTGCTTGCCGTTTTACGCCATCCTGGGGTTCCCTCTGGGGTATGCCACACCCCACAGCCGTAGGTGAGGACTGGCCTGACTACTGCTGTGTAGATATGTCGAGCTTTCGCGAAAGAGGCCCCCCAGGTGGATGCTGCAAGCCTGGATAGAGAGGTATACTGTTTAGCAGCCTTTGTGGCAGTTTCCTTTATATAGGGTCCCCATCGAAGTTTGCTGTCTACGTGAATTCCTAGGATCTTTACTGTTGGTTCCGGCTTTCCTCCAAATCCTGGGATGCGGATTTTTGCATTCATATTGAATTTCTTTGGCCTTCTTGTAAAGTGAGTAAGGTGGTACTTGTCGGGTGCAAATGTTGATCCTTGGGTTGCCGCCCATTGTATGCATGTTTTATTCGCTTCCTCTAGCGTTCTGCAGTTTTGCTCTGTAGATCTGCTAAATGTAAGGATGTTGGTGTCATCAACGAATCCTAGGGGAAATGTGCTGCCCCTGCGTAGCTTGGTAAGAAGGTTGGAGGCGAAGAAGAGGTAGAGAATTGTAGATAATGAGGATCCCTGTAGGATACCATTTGAGGTTTTAATTGGCGGGCTGGTAAAGTCTCCAAAGGATAATTGTGTGGTGCGGTTCTGTAGAAAGGAGCGGGTGAATCTCTCTATCCAGACTGGTAGCCTTGCCATTCTAATATTGTGGAGGAGCCAATTCCGGGTATAAGAGCCGTAACACCGTGCTGAGCATCATGACCTTTCTTTTATTTTCTCAGAAAGAATGTTAGCGTGCTAACCAGTATATTCTAGAATGCGGCACTGGCGAGACAGCAATACTCAGCGTTTATCCAGGACCAGGGCCACACACGACTCTATGGGAGGGGTTGGGCTGTAAGACATTTACTGGCAGCATCACCCTGGTGAATGATGCTTCTTGGGGCAGCTTCGGCATACGTGGTATCGAAAAGATTACTAGATCATTCGTGGCCTAAGATAGTCGTGGCCTTAATAAACTATCGTTCCCTAGGCTGCGAAAACTGGGGATACTGACACTGAAAGACCCTAATATTGGAGCCTATCTCGATATCACTCATCTCGAGGAGCTGGAAAACTTGACTGGACTCAACTATGGTTCGACTCTAGCATGAGCTGGTGCATCAACATGATACATCACGAAGATCTCGAGCTCAATTTGTAGTCAGGCCTGATACTAACCGAAAAGATTGTACCGTTAACTGTAACCTTAAGACTCTCGGCTCGGTATTTCGTATAAAGCGAAAGCCGAAAGCGCGAAGCCAAGAATCTTCGCCAAGCTTATTGAAGGAATGAAAAGCCGAGGCGGTGAGAGATCTCGTGAATTTCCTTATAAGAATGAGTTGCGCTGCCTTTCTCAGGTTCACAGTAACGCGGAAAACTCGAATTCATTTTTTGTCTGGCTACAATGGCATCCTCATCGTTGAACTCCATTCCCTTGGTCGTTATCGGCTACGGACGCAAGAACGCCGAAATTTTCATGCCCCCGCTATACGAAGACACTCCCTACGTCATGATCGCCTGTATGGATCTCGCCGAAACGAAAAAACCATACCAATACACGCCGCACAATCTTGCAGTGGTGCTGCACAATTTGTTCCCGCGACCAAAAGCGCTCGTCGTCGGTATTGCGGTTGATCCTTCTTTTATGGAAGAGATGGACAACGTGTGGCAGGAGTATGTTGAGAGTGTGCTCAAGAAGGAAACCGATGACGACAGTTGGAAAGCGAATGCGATTATCCATGTAAGTCCGAACATGGAGCGACCCAGAAAGCGTGCTTACACGATAATGCATAGTTGTCGAAGACGCATTACGTTGATCCTAAGGTTGGCAAGCCACCAAAGGACATTGGGTGGGAAGCCGAGATGTTTCGGCAGTTAGATGGTGTGTTTAGGCCGGGGGGAAATGGGTATTAATCAGGACCGTAGCTGTTTGGTGGGCCCTTTAGTTGGAGATTGTTTGTTAAGCCGTAAATCTTTCCGGAGGAGCTGGTCTTATTCCGCACCTCGAATTATTAAGATAGCTAGAAATCACACCATTCTAAAATACCGCGGAGGCTCTATTCCTTAATCTAGCTTTTCATCTTTTCGGTAGCTCAATCACTCATCTATATTAGCAATCGGACGGGTATTAACGTATGTCGGTAAGTCCGTTTATAGAGATGCTGTTCTCGTTATATTTTGATGCAAATCACCAGCGTGTAGCGGCCTTTCCGTAGAGGATTGTCAAAATACTTCAGTATCCCAGTCAATGAACAAGGCGAGATCATCCTCGATGGTGTTTCTATCTTGGACAATGAGAACATCTTGGTTGAGGTCTTGAATGCCATGTGTCTGCCGTGACGAAGTGCCGCTGCTACTGGTGCTATCGTGTTGCGTTTAGTTGATATTGTAAAAGCAGATCTGGGGTATGCGGGTGTGTGGAAGGTTGGGGGAAGGGGAAAAAAGTGATTGGAGAAGGCGGCTGATAGTCGAGGGTGGGGGCGTGTAAGCTTGAACCTTTTTTCTTTTTTTTTTTCCACTGCAGAGCGGGCCGCTCGCCGCATGGTCCGGTCATCTGAGCGGATTTTGACTACTATACAGTCCCTACGGTAAACCTACTCGAGAAGTTGTGCTGGCTCTCGGGAAAAGAAGGCGTAAGGCTCTTTGACCAGCCAGCCTTCTTCTGGCGAGCGGTGTGGTATCTTAAAATATTATAAAACTATTGTTAGTTCTAAAGCTCTTGTATCGAGATATGTACGTGCTATTTTGCTGAGCCAATCTGAATGATTCTGGTTTCGAAATGTGTCTCCTAGCCCTCATGCCCAAGTAAATCGTGGTTGGGCGAAGCTATCTAGCAACCTCTTACTTGAATGATTATCAAGGATTATGATATCGACCCCGCGCGCTCTGGCCTTGTCCTCGGAGAAGGTCTCCAGTATATCGAACTCGTCGAACAGGCCGAGAATTGCTGGCGGGAAAGCCATGTTGATGCCGAGGTAAATCAAGAAGCCGGCGACGGCTCCAAAGAGGAAGGAAAGATCGAAAAGCTTTGCCGCACCAAATGGGATGCTGATGCTCGGGTTGATGGCGTTAAGGAACAGCTGCGGAGCTTAGGATACCACCCAGGCGATGACGGCGCGCCAGTTGACGCCATGCCAGTAGTAGCAGGCCGCGTGTGGCGCGGGATCGTAGAGCGCAGACAGCTGGACGCGGCGGCACCGCAGGACCCAGTAGTCGCAGATCTGGATGCCGAGGATGGGGCCGACGATGATGGTGTATGAGATGACGACGTCGAGGAAGACGGAGGCGCTGGTGAGCAGCTGCCACGGACACGCGGCCGCGGCCACGGCGAGGGCAATCAGCGCGCCGCGGCGGATGTTGATGAGGACGGGGGCGAGCGCGGCGAGGTCCATGCCCGCGCTGAAGCCGTTCTCGAACGCGTTGACGACCAGTTGGCACGCCATCAGCCCTGCGCCGGCGAAGAAACCGCTGGCCCGCAACGATGCGCTGTAGTCGACCTCCAGCCAGCGCAGCGCGATCTCGGTCGGGTTCCACACCGGCTGCCCGTAGACCACCTGCGTTGCCGATGCCGTCACGCGACCGAGCAGGATCGAGGTCCACTACCCCGTCGCCTGCGCCCCCAGCGTGCGCGCGAACCGCGTGAAGTCGGGCTGGCCACTCTAACACGTCAGCCTGACCCCGCGATACAGCAGAGGGATACCCGCTCAGCCCTACTGCGATGGACCCGATCACCGTGGTGATGGCTTCGCAGACGCCCTAGCCGATGTCGCTGCTAGACAGCGGCCCCTGGGACAGGAGTGGCCCGCCGCCGCCGGCGCGGGAAACTGCCCAAATCATGATTCCAAGCAGCGTGGAAACCGAGTACGCATCCAACGCTACGAACACTCGGATGATCGCCTCCTGTTCCAGGCTGGCGCAGAGGAAGGGCACGAAAAGGAGGTCGAAGACCAGCCAGCCGACGAGCTGCTTGGCCGTGATGTTGGCCGAGGCTGGCAGGGTGTTGCTCATGCGGTGGAGGGACGGGAAGATGGCACTGAGCACGGCGGTGACGCAGAATCCGCCCAGGTACGACCACATGGCGATGCCCACGATGCCGCACAGGATGCGCTGCACCATCAAGATGTACGATCAGCGCATCCCCAGCAGGGCGTGCGAATACCGGGGAACCAGATGGGCCAGTCCGCGCCGATGAAGCCGATCGCCACGGCCACCGCGGCGATGATGGCGAGCATGACCTGCCACACCGACAGGCCCAGGGTCACCTGCGATGACCCGATGGTGAAGTTGGTCAGGGAGACGTGCTACGATAGCTAGAACGTGGCGTAAGTCTACGCCGTCCACTGCCGTCGTGCCGGTGGTAGCGGTCGGATGTCTTCGTTGATCCATCTGTTCATGGGCTTCGACTCTTCTTCTTGCGGCAGGCGTAGTAGTCCCTTCAAACGGACTGTCACAACCAAGGCCCTGCGCGAGTTGTGAGCCAATCGATTGGGCGCATAGAAGCTGGAGGGTCGTACATGTGGAGTTTCGACGCGAGGTTCCTGCAGGATGTCTGCCCAGCCGAATGTCGGGGATCAACGAGTTTATCATCGTGGTTTCGGCGTCCGAGATAGACCGGACACTCCTGCAACGGCGCGAGATACATATTCCGGGAAGGACGGGATGTTAGTCTTCCCGCACACAATGCAAGACAATGGACCGAAAATCATCCAGGCCTCGAGTCAATGGCGGCCGGCCAGGTATTGCGTCATGGAGAGATACTCCTGGCCTCCCACCCTCTCAACCCAGCCAATCGCTTCCAGTCCTCGCGTGCCCGCTCTTTTCCGTTTGCCCCCACCATCATAATGATATCTCCAGACCGCGCGATGCAGCCCAACCGTCCATCCTACAACACGGACTCAATCACCACGAGGCGGCTTTGCGGCACCTGAACGACCGCTCTGCGCACTTTTGCCAAGACATTCACGACATCCTCATCCTTCCAGTCGTGCAGGCACCAATTCATCGTGTACACCTCATGCGCCGACACTTCTCTCGTGAAGTCGCCCGCGTGGAACTCCTTGGCGCGGCCGCCCAGGCTCTTGCATTTGCCTTCCGACACGTCGAAGAACGGCCTCACCAGACCGACAACGCTCGCGTCCTCCAGCATGGTGCCACCCATCGCGGGGCGCGCGCTCAGCAGGCGGGCTAGAAAGTCGCCCCCGCCGGCGGACATGCCGAGGACGGTGGCGGTGCCCGCCTTGCTCCGGTCGTAGTCCATGATCACGCCGGGGGCTCCGATGCCCAGCATGAGGTGCAGCTTGGACACGAATCCTTGCTCGGCGAAGTAGACGGAGATGCCCTTGGTGTTGTTGCACTCTACCTGCGTCGGGCTGCGCGTCTCGCCCGCGCGGATGGCAGCCGGGATCCTGCAAACACCTGAGGCGTTGTTGGTTGACTCAGCGGCCTTTTCAGTGCCTCGCATGCCTTGTTCAGCACAGCTCGGAGATGTTAGAGCGGTTAATCTACGGACATAGTGTGCTCTGTATGTGCTCGTTCTTACAGAGGTCTTCCAGGATCTTTGATGGCCGTGCTGAGTCGCGGCACGAAGAATGGCCGTCGTAGCCGACCATCCTGTCCTGTCAGCGCCGCCAGCCGTATTTTCACATTGTCAGGATAGAGCAACGTGGACCACATGCCGTTAAACGGGTCTTCCGCACTCGGTGGACTCTTTGCCGGTTCCGGGGCTTTTGTCTTCCCGCCTCGGGTCTATGGCTAAAAGTGTCTGCAAACTCTCCGTTACTTTGGTCAATAGTTCAACAGCTTTTCTGCTCAGCACCCCGCATTCTGCACCGTCGCATTGTGGCTTGATTCTAGCCTAGAACAGTGGTCGTCCGTTTCTGCACTCAGCTTCCCTCTTACCCCGTCTGCGATCTCAACGGCATGGCCGTTCTCACAACACTTCCCTGGCTGCTTCCAGAAAATAAAAAATTTGCGACAGCGAAAGGGCAAAATTCTAATCTACTCTTCTCCCCAAAGTTTCACAAGCTTTCGCTCATTCAGGTTAGTAGGGCACTAGTGCGTTCTCAACGAGTGGCTCATGATTAGGTCAATTCAAACCGCCGTACGTTCTATTGATGTCTACTTTGCACTAAGGTTCGTCTATTGTAGCTCTCAATTGAGAGCTACTCTTACTCAATGCAACTACCAGCTTCGATGGATTTCTGTGATGGAAGCATCAGTAAAGAACACGAAAATGTGTGTTTTAATACTCACAACCACTCTCTGAGACATGCAGGTAGCCCAAGCTTCAGTACCATAGTATTTGCACTATGTAGTGTTAGCGGGTTAGAATTGAGAGGATGATAAGGGGCCTAACAGGGTAGCGACCAGACTCGTAGCATTTCTCGCAGACTTCTTCGTAAGAAGCTGCCGTAGAAGCATCACAGACGGATACGTCAGAGCACTAAATGCTCAGGTCTGATTAGCCTTCTGCAAGACAAGGACTTGTAGGGTAAGATTGTTATACAAATTCATTGGCTACGATCTTGGGGCAGTTCACTGTAGCATCGGCGTAGGGCTCGAGCTGCTGAACCTGTGCCATAGCCAGGGATGCGGCAGAAGCCAAAAGGCTAAGGCTGAGAGCAAGACGCATTTTGAAAAGCGAGTGGTGGACTTGGGGAGTAAGGGGAAGATTGTGGATTGCTTGTTGATGGTACAGGAGGCATCATCTGGCTTCTGGTGTGGCCTTTAAATATAGATGGTCGGGTATATCGAAATCGTATTCACACTAAAAGATGAGGAACCATATTCCAGATCATCGTGTCCCTTTCAAGGATTATACGAGGAATACGGACATTGATGATCCTTGAAGCGGTGCGTACGGTCGTAAGTCTCTGAGATTCTTATGTTTAGAGAGCGCAAACAGACGGGGAAAACCTACACGGTGGCTGCGGGTTCGGCCAGGGGCAGACGTATGATCCAGATTCTGTCCAGTGCGCAGGAACTGAGCCAGCTGTTTGTTCCCTTACTGGCTGCAAACTGCGCCCACTTCAGTGATTGTTTAGCCGCATAGATAGCGCTCTGCGCCGACTCGGAAATGTGCGGTGAATCCAACGGGGCGGGAATCCTCCCGCACGGCGCTTCGTAACGTGTACGCCTTGTGATATTATGCAAGTCTTGCGACTAAATTCAAACTCGACTATGTTAACCCATCCGAAATTCTCGACACTGATCGGATCGTCTCTAATTCTTGCGTAGTGATTCTCCTCCCAACACTAAACCTTCTCGACGGCCGCCAGTTTATCTCACACTGTGTATCTTTACGATCACCGGCAAACAGCGCGCTCTAGTTTGACTAGGTGGCACTTAAGGAGCTGGCTTATTCTTTCGATATAGAACACGGGAACACTCGTGTATTTTCAGCGGCGCCTGACGTTTATATACAAGAAGCGTCCAGTCCCAAAAATGATTTTGTCCTTGACGAGATATGCTTCAGCATTCTCCTGAAATTCTGATGGGCTTCATCAAAAAAGTATTACTTCCACTCTCCGGATCAGCCTCCGACTTTGCACTCGTATGCTTCAACAGAATAATGCTTGGATGCTTGACGTTGAATAGCACCATGGTTAGGAACATTAGAGCTGTGTCAAAGACGTACAAGTACCACTCCTTCGAAAGAAGCGGCCCATCCTGCCCCTGTACGTATTCGATAACACGGAAGATAGACCGCACCATGATGAGAATACTGCCGATGTAGAGAATATAGAGGTAGATTTCCCAAGAAAAAGACGTTTTCCTGGAGGCATCGGTAGGATTGCTCCGGAGCCGGTAGTGGAAGTTGATTGAGACGACGATGAAAAATCCGAAGAAGATCAGTTGTACAATTAGACCGATGGTGATAAGAAGCTCGCCGAGATCTTGGCCCGATTCTGTCTTAGAGCTTGCAAGGACGCCGCCACCTAATAGGTCGTAATATTAACATCGTGCGGAAGAGGACCAAAGTGCACAAAATACTAGGCATACCACATACCTCCCATTTGCATAAGAAAGGAAACGACATCGCCAGCCACGAAGATCTTGGTGATCCATTGAGCCTTTACCAGCGTGAAGGCATGGGCATTTGTGAGACGTATAATGCGTCCGAGGATCATGTATATAGAGGCAGCATATAGAGAGGGTGCAAGTAGCAGGCCTAAATATTGAACAATGTACGGTGGAAGTGGCTGGTTCGGGTATTCAGTTGCGGATACCGCACGGAAAGCGTAGCCAACAACCTGGACTACGGCCAAATATCAGAGGAGTGCACATTGGAGGTGAGATTAGGCCGAGACTTACACCAACCACCAACGATGAAAGGAGAAAAGTACCAAGTGCGACCGATGTACGCCTGCCACATGTGGAGGCCTGTGGTGAGGGCGAAGAGTGCACTGGATGTTCCCGCAGCTGCAACGCTGGGCGCGTATTTGAAGAGGTCATTGTTGTCATCGGACATGGTGATGAGTGGGAAGATTGCGAATTAGCGGGACGATGAATGTTGATAGTAGGGTCTGAAATGTACTTCTTCGTTGAATATAACTATATATGGAGTTGTTGAATAAACGCTACTACGAGGGCTGTGGAATATGTCTAAGCCACCCGTTTCCGAGCATTACGATCTGTCCAATAAGCTTTGAGGCATTGAGAAAACGAATACGCATACTAACCCGACGTGAAGTTTAAAATTGGTTTGTCTGGGCTTTCTAGCGCTAAGTTGGATCAGATCTAGAAGGGTTTCTCGACTCTCTTACCCTCGTATCTACATCTCTGCCTCGCTGCCTTCGCCTCTCCTCCTATTAAAAATCCTCGGGTGCCCGCACGGGAAGAAGTGCTACAAAGGTTGAGCTCCCTTACGGCTAGCACAGCTGCACGAATTCGGAGCCTGCACGGTAATGCGGCACGTACATTCAGGGAGCAGCCAAAGCCCGCACGAAAACCTTACTTCCATTACTACCCTAGAGTAGTGGAAGTCCCGTCATATTCGGTCAGAGCCCCTTGCCAGGACGAGAAGTCTTACAAAGATATCATACAGAAAAGTAGCCAGCCATTGTCGACCCTTGACGCTTGTGAAGGCATATGGCAAGAGGAATTGCGGTTTTCCTGAAACGAAAAAATCAGGAATTGCGGAACAAATTGGAGGAGATATTTGAAAAATACTATCAAATCTTAATGACTACACTCTTCTCCTCTAAGAAATTCAGCAAGCTCTGCTTCAGTCCTTCACGCCCAATGCCGCTTCCCTTGTACCCCCCCATCAACAAATCCGGCGCGACAGTTGGACTCGTGCAATTCACACCCACCATCCCGCTCTCTAGGGCCTTGGCCACACGCATCGCACGGCTAATATCTTTGGTAAACAATGACGCATAGAGCCCAAACTCGCTGTCGTTCGCCCTCCTCACCGCTTCTTCCTCCGTCTTGAAGACATTGATAGCCACAACAGGACCAAAAATTTCTTCTCTCATTGGAGTAGAATCGTCGGGCAAGTTCGTGAAAATGTGTGGCTTGATGTAGTACCCTTTCCCGACATCCTCGTGCTCGCCTCCAAGAACACAGGTGCCAGCTTCTTTTGCCAAGTCAATGTACCTCTTGACATTTTCGAACTGGGATTGATCGGCAACTGGACCTATGTCGGTCGTCGGCTCGGTAGGAGACCCGACTTTTACTCGGGAGTAATTTTCTTTGAAAGCGGCAATGAATCGTTCTGCGCAGGTATCCTGAACATAGATGCGAGTGTTCGCCATGCATACCTGGCCCGAGTTCCACGTGACACTGAACTGGGTCTCTTTGGCTGCCTGCTCCATGTCCGCATCGTCGAACACAATAGCTGGAGACTTACCACCGAGCTCGAGGTGGACAACTTTCAAGTTGGACTTAGCCGAAGCTTCCATGATAAGTCTTCCTGTACGTGACGAGCCGGTGAAAGAGAGAACTCCGACATCCATGTGTGATGCCAAAGTTGCGCCAGACACAGTGCCGTGACCATGGATAATATTGATGATGCCCGGCGGAAAGCCAGCTTGTTGGATGAGGGTAGCAATGAATGCACACTGGTAAAATATGAGCGACATCGAGAATTTCCAAAGGGGCGATATATACCGTCAGCGGTGCTTTCTCACTGGTTTTCAAGACCATTCCGTTGCCCGCGACAATGGCCGGCGCGACCTTCATACCAAAAAAGGTCGTGGCGACGTTCCAGGGGATGATTCCTGCAGCCACCCCGAATGGCTGGCGGAGGGTCATTGCCACAGTTTCTGGCGTATTCAGGCTGGAGGATCCCTGTGCCTCCCATGCAACTTCTGCATAATAGTCAAAAAAGCCGGCGCAGATGAAAGCATCCGTGTAGCCAGCTACAGGACGACCCATGCTTATTGCTTCAAGGTACGAGATCTCCTGTGCATTTGCACGAATCAATGTCGCAAGTTTCTTCATGGGTTTCGCACGCTCATGGATGGGCTGTGCTGCCCATGCAGGCTGTGCTGCCTTCGCGGCCGCAACCGCCGCGTTCGTGTCTGCGATACTAGCCTCCTCAACTACATCCATGGGTCAACATACATTATCGCGAGGCTAACGCTGGAGTGCTCACCCTGAGCAACGAGTTCACGCGTCGAAGGTGAAATAATTTGAAACGTTCGGTGATCGGACGAGTGGACGAACTACACAGGACTTTAGTGTACTGTGCTCCAGAGTGGTCTCTCAAGATTTACCTCGCCATTGATGAAGAGTCTTGCTTCAATGTTCGTCATAGCATCCATGTTGGTCATTTTTCTAAGTGAAGACGTCAACTCGAAAATAGAGTTTCAGGTGAAAGGTCTGCTGGCTACTTCGATCGAGAGGTGGTGCTATCGTCTTTAGCTCCATAGATATGTTGCGGGCATTCGAATTCCCAAAGGACAGGCCACCGCCTCGATGATAAATCAATTTCCTATGTCACTATGCCAAGCCGGAACCGTGACGCCCGGCAGCCCGCACGGTATTTCTCAAGCCGATGCTTCCATACAATAGTGGAATGTGTAACGATGCGTGAGATTGAGCCCCGCTTTCGAACGTTGCTTACGCGACAAGTTATATCTTCTAGACTAGTTGAACTGAGCCTATAATCGGCAAGCTCCTCTAAGCGGTAAAACCCTACGTGTACGAACGGCAAAACCCTACAAGTGGTAAAACCCTACAAGCGGCAAAACCCTGCGAGCGGTAAAACCCTACAACCGGTGAAACCTCTCAAGCAACGAATCCACGAACGACGAGTCTCAACTGGGGCAAACCATTTTCTGAACCACCTTCGATCCGTGCACGACCTTCGCCTTAACCAATTTCTTCGAACATCGGGTTTACTGCCGTCGCAACAGCTTTATTACTGCCTCAAGCTAGACCCGAGGTTTCTTGGCTCGTTCTTGGGATACGGCCAGGTCGGGTCCTCGCTTTTAAACTAGGAATCATGGTCATTCTTGATCCCGAAAGCCATCAGCCTACTATTCGTTGAGATAGGAAGCAGGACAATACGACCATCCACCCCTAAGCTATTCGATCACGTGTGCGGTGGTATCGTTGGCTCAACCTTTCCTTTCATCATCATGATACAGAGATTGATAGTAGAACACTTTCATAGAAGAAGAGAAGAGTTAATAAAACTGAAGCTAGACATAGCCCGTTTGGAGACCAACGGGTAAGATCACTTCGTGCCCATTTACTTGGCTAAGCGGGGCTGTAAATGCGCTACCATATAGCGCTGGCCTCACTATCTCAACGATGACTCGAGAAACGAAGTACGAATCCGAGCAGTGAATACGCAACAAACAGGGAAATCATAGTCGATGAAACCAGTGTGGCAAACTAGTCTGGGTCTCCTATATAAGGTATGAAGGTATGTGTAGACTTTCCAAGATCCATGAAACAAACATCATCCTTCGTTCCCGTACCATCTTCCAAGATATCTCAAAACTATTTCTAGAAAACCCCACCGACCCAAGATGCGTTCCTATCTACTCATTGCGGCATGGCTGCTTCCAATTACGCTGGGGTTCCCGCATCTCGGCAACCATGACGTGGAGTCTCTAGCAAGGTTTCCCAAGCCAAAAGGAATGCCGGGCATGACCAATAGCACTCTGTTGCCGAATCATTTCACCTGGAGGGCTCCAGGTGAAGGCGATCGTATGAATTCTCTTCCTGTTAGATCAAGGTGGCTATCCTAACAATCGACTAGTCCGCTCTCCTTGTCCTACTCTCAATACACTCTCCAATCACGGGTTCCTTCCTCACCACGGGCGGAACCTCACGCTCGACGTTCTGATCAAGGGTCTCAAAGATGGCATGAATATCGGGGAAGGAATTGCTATGGAAGGTTTCCAGCGAGCTCTGCCTGCCAATCCTATCCCAAATGCTACTGTATGCCCAGTTCCTTCCCTCATCTGCAACCTAGAGAGCCGAATGCTTGCATCCATATAAGCGTCAGGCGTGTACTTCCAATGGTTACTAACTCTTTAAGTGGCTTGACTTGGGCATGCTGCATCGTCACGGTGTGATCGAGCATGATGGAAGCTTATCTCGCCGCGACGCGGTTTTCGATCCAACCAACCGCTTTGACGAGTCTACCTTTGATAATTTCCTCAGCTACTTTGGCGATGCCACGGATCTAAATATTTCCACAACTGCCAACGCGCGAGCCAGACATGCTTTGGATATGAGCCGGATCAACCCGGAATTTGCGATCCCTGAGGACGCCCTCCCAAATATCCTGGGCGAGAACGCCATGATGTTAGCGGTCTGGGGAAGTGCAGATGAGCCCATCGCGAATAGGGAATACTTTGAATACTTCTTCAGTAAGTTTCTGCACTCCTAGAGTCTAAAACCACTAGAGACTAACGACTTCGTGTAGGAAATGAGCGCTTGCCTGTTGAGCTAGGTTGGGCCCCAGGAAAAGTTGAGATCAGCAGTACGATCCAGCAGATTGTTACGGACTTGCTGGACCAGAGTCCTCCAGACGTCCCCTTAACGTTCGGCTAGTAAGATACCTGTGAAGGAAGTGGTTCCTTCTTATCTCGAGAAAGGGCGAGCGTAATGGGATGATGTGAATTGCGATACAGCTACTAGGCGGAACCGGAAACGTGCGCGAGATTATCATGTTAGCCAATTAGTTGAGCCACAATAGTACAATGCTGAGTTGAGCCTACAGGTCAGACGTTCTATCTATAGAGCGGCTAAAATTATGAATAAAACATGAACATTTGTTTAGAATAATAGTTAATGCTTTTTAAGAAAATCAATGCGGTAGCCGAATTAAACGACCCCGTCTCGCCAATCGGCTTTGAAAAAGATGAAGCGGAGCAGATGGAGAAACAGATGGAGAAGGGGTTTCCGGTGAACTGCAAGAAGCGGCCAGCTCAGGCCACCGACAGCGTCATGGATGGGCTTGAAAAACGTATGGAAGACTGCGCCGAGGACGTGTTGGACGGCATCGAGGACCGGTTGGAACCCTTCTCGACGTGAAAGAGAAAGCTCGTCTCAAAGCCGTCAAAGAGCTGCCCATCCTGGAAGACCTCCGGCACGCTCAATCCTGTTAATCAAAGCGAGTTAGGGTTACTACCCGGTGTCCAAATATGCTTGGGGCGTAGGCAAATGTTAGCCGACTCCAAGGAAGGGGTATCACTTTGCGTTGAGAGGCGTTTGACATAGATATGTAAAACGACCGTTCCCATTTCAGACAATGCGACAAATCGGACGCAACAACAAATCCTATCTTCATGAGCCTAGAGCTGAATTATCTCTATTGAGTACTGATACGTAGTGCTGCCCATACCCATGTTTTAGTTCATTCACCTTCATCAAAATCCGCGCTTTCGGTGATATCCCGATACGCTACGAAGTTATCCTTAAGCTCATCCACCTTGCCCACCGCAGTCTTGTAGGCAGCCTTGCCGAGCGGCAACCTCAGACACTATCTCATCCCCTCTGCCATACCCACGCCTACTGCGACCTCGAAGATTCGCTCCGCCGCCTTCTGGGGATCGCCAGCCTGCCTCCCGTTGCCTTCGACGATATGCTTCATAATGTCCTCGGCCGGAGTGCCTTCATAGAACGCGCTTAGTGGCTTTATGAGTAGAGCGCCACGGAAGTTAGTCCGGAACGGACCCGGCTCAACGATCAACGCGCGTACACCGAAGGCACTGTACTCGGCAGACAGCGACTCGGTCAACGCCTCAAGCGCGAACTTAGATGAAGCGTAGGGTGCGACGGCGGGAAGAGCGCGGATACCGCCGGTGGAACTGATATTGATGATGGTGCCGAAACCCTGCGAGCGCATGTGGGGAAGCACAGCTTGCATTACTTTGAAGGCGCCGAAGACATTGGTGTCGAAGATCGCGCGGAGGTCAGATTCGCTAGATACGGCCGTTCGTTAGTCGTGGAAACGTCAAGTCTAGAAATTGTACTTACCTAAAGTCCTCGAACCTACCAACAGACCCGTATCCTGCGTTGTTTACGAGGAAGTCGATGCGGCCATGAATCTCTGCGACCCGTGCCACAGTCTGCTTTACCTCGGCGCCGGGCGCGGTTACGTCGAGTGGAACCTAATGCCCGCCTTTGGACTCGATTTCGCTCACGAGCTCAGGCGTCTTGGCCGGGTTGCGTGATGACGCGAAAACACGGTGGCCATGAGCTAGAGCGGTACGCGCGATCTCCAGCCCAAAGCCGGAAGAGCAACCGGTAATAAACTAAACGTTTTGCGCCATGGCTTAACTCTGAGTAGTGTTGAACGGAAGCTCTGCGTGGATTTCATCTATCCTTTAATTCCGATTACTGGTTCGTCAACATCGGACATTAGATTAAGTCCGTCTTAATACCATCGAGAATATCTTTTTTTTATTCCGCCCCTTAGCTCCATGTTAACACCGTACGCTAGAATAGCAAGGCCGGAGATTAGTAGTGAAGTAACCTCTAAACACTTACTACATAGAAGATATAGAAAATATTCCAAGTAGTACAATCCTGTAAACCTACCAGCTTTCCTTCTCATTGCCCTTAGTTCTAATTATAATAGTTTCTCTACGTGTACTCCCCTATAGAAACGAAAGGATGGCGCAACTAATAACGCCGTTGGTACTCGCTTGTTTGTAGCACGTTACTAGATATCGACACGGCATTGACTCCGACTTCTATTGCACCTATCAATTTAGAATCTACTAAAGTCCACAAAGCACCTTGCGTATTAAAGGAACATCCTTCTCGAGGAGCTTCATCCGATCGAGTCTCTCCACCCACTTTGGAGTTTTTGCTAGCTGCTCAACCCTCGTTGATTTGTCCTTAGCCCATACGAGTATCTCACCCTCGCCCACCTTCCACACAAGTTTGCCCACAATGAATCTAATCCAATGGTCCTGAAGATTATGTACCAGGTCAAGGTGACTCATTGCACATGTTCCCAAACCAGCGGTCGTCTTCTGCTCTATGAAATCCCTTTCCTGCCCTACAGAGGGCTCCGCGTAGGATTCTGCGTACGGCTTGAAGATGCCATTGTCAGCATTAACAAGTGCATCGTGAAACGCATCAAACAGATAAATCAGCTCGACGGAGTGATGTGCATCTCCCCTTTTCGGTCCGGGAAACGGGTTTCCAAACTCGACGCTATAAGGCTGGATGCTGGTGGCGTTACCGAAGTCGGCGCGGCGCCGTGCACTCAGCGAGACCCGCGTGCAGTGAATAGGCAGGTCGAACTTTGCATCTGAGAGAAACCGCACGAGGCCTGCTCGTAAAGCACTTTGTTCAGAGCCCTCGACGATTCTGTAGGCTTCCAGGACTTGGGCGCCCGCTTCAACCGTCGGGTAGCTTTTGGCGAACACCTCTTGCACTTTTTTAAGATCAATATCGCCTTGAAAAGAACCAGCCTCCTGTCATGACTTCTTTTAGAAAAAGTTCCGTAATAATAATAATAGGGGAAGTTGACTGACCTCGACGTCAGTTGTGCCTATCATGACCTCCATGGGGTTGTAGTCAACAGGTTTGATCTCCTGCTGGAGGTCCACCGGGGGGAATGCCACAGTCTCCATAGTCATGGCCAATCCATCAGCAACAGGCGGCAAAATGGCCGCCTGGTTTTCGATAGCGGACTCGAGTAAGGCTGCCGCTGAGATCTGGCGCAGCGATTCCACTTTCTGCCGGCTGGTGCTCTCCGCACCAACACCCCAGTGTTGGCACAGCTTGTCCCAATGAACCTCGACCTCTGCTAGCGGCATTGGGCACAACGTCAACTGTGCGCCAGATTGCATGAGAGCTCTCCTAAAGAGGGGTTTTTCGGCCTGCCCTTCGGCATCGAGAACGTGTGCGTGCACGGAGATGGATCCTGCCGAGCAGCCGCCCAGCGCAATTTGATCCAGATCGCCACCAAAGTGCGCAATGTTGCGCGCAACCCAGGTCAAGCCGACTTTCTGATCGTACAGGCCGAAGTTGAGACCCCTGGTCGCTGCTAGTTCTTGGTTGTTCAGAATGTCGGCCGAGCCAGCAAATCCAAATATGTTGAGCCTGTAGTTGAGGTTGACAGCAATGAAGGGAGAACCAATGTCCAGTAATCGCAGTACCAGACGGGAAGGGTCTAGCAGTAAATTGGTTGCCGCAAATGGTCAGTTCCTGTGGCCAGAATGGAATTCAGGACAAGGAGAGAATATCCGCATCGCACGCACCGTAGATGGGATCACTGCCCGCACCAGATCCTCCGCCGCCATGGATCCAGACCAGAACAGGCAGCTTGACCGATTCTTCAATCCCTATGCGAGATAATCCAGCCGCGCTTGGACGGATGATGATGAGATTCAGACATTCGAATTCGGATTCGACCAGTTCGGGAAAGACCGTGTGCGCTTGGAAGTATTCGGAGTTATTTGATCCGCTGGGTTGAGGACATTTCGGTCTGGCACATGCATACGCGATTAGAGTGTAAGTGAGGAATTCTCATCTCTATGTTATCAATATGACATACCCATCCTTAGTCGCGTCAAACACATCGTAAGGAAGACGTGTGCGGAGTTTCGCATGCTCCCACCTCTTAGTCACTTCTCCAAATGGGACGCCTCGAAACTCATCTAGATCGTTAGAAAGAGATGACCTTTTACCAACCAATTTCTGGATGTAGCTGGTGGTGGTCCATGTCGGCAATTCTAGGACCACCTCCTTTTCAGACAGTCGTGATTTTGTTGGTTCGCTTATGTTGCCAGTTGATGATGCTGTAATTGAGTAGTATACGTAATGGCTGTTAGATACGATGGGATTATAGAGATAGGATCAAATGAACTGGAGAGTAGAGGTACTAAAGAGCGCAAATATCCACTGCAGAGTTTTCAGGCTACAGGACGCGGGGACAATCCAAGGCCAATCGGATTATTTAACCATCTGATAATTTTCACAACGGAACATCGGAAGCGACTCGTCTGGAAAGGCTAATACATGCGAGCAAGCCATACGCGTCCCCCTAAGAAATGCTACTAGCGGGCTGTATAAGGCGCGTCTTCTCCCGTATGGGAAGGATGATTCATAAGGAATATTAGCTACCTTTAGGATGTGACTCATTGACATAGGTGACTCATTCAAGTAGGTGACTCATTTGGTCTACTTTGAGCCAATCGAACGACATTCTCCGTCCGTGCAGGGTGAACTCACCGAAGCAACAGGAGCGCCAAGTAACCCCGCCTATGGCCAAGCTTCGACAATACGTCAGTGGTCTGACTTTTTTGCGACACCGTTCTGCAAAGTCGGCCTTAGTCTATCCGGATATGCCAACGGTTCGTCTTCCATAAATCCTTTTATATCAAAGCCGGCCGCAAGAGAACGCTTCGTCTAACACCAACAACGCCCTTCGACGGTTTTCCAAGCATCTCTCTACTCAGAGCTTTTTTCCTTTGGCGTTCTTTGAAGACGAATTGACCAGTGAGAGAAACCATGCAGGAGTCCATTCCTTTCTCGAAATTCCCTCACTCAATTACTCCTGAAGCAAATTTGAAACCTTTCAGAATTGCAGTTCCAGACGAAGAAATTGCAGCACTGAAAAAGCTCCTGGAGCTATCTCGTCTTGGTAGCCCTACCTGGGAGAGCTCTGAGCAGAGTCCGGATTTTGGAGTATCGCGAAAGTGGATGGAAAAAGCTACAAAACAATGGCATGAAGAATACAATTGGTAAATGATCGTCAATCTCTCACAAAATAATTTCGAGCAATATTAATATTGCCTAGGCGCGAATGGGAAGCAAAGTTCAATGACCTTCCGCAATACACCATCGATGTTCAGGATGGCGAACAAACATATATAGTGCACTTCATTGGCCTTTTTTCTGCGAACCCGTCATCCATTCCCATAGTATTCCTGCACGGTTGGCCCGGATCCGTTCTCGAGTTCATGCCGCTGCTTCACCACCTTCGTGGGAAACACCCAAACCCAGATGTCCTGCCATATCACATCATTGTTCCGCATCTCATTGGATTCGGATTCTCTTCCCCACCCCCGCTCGACAAGGACTTCACTTGGAATGACAATGCACGCATTGTTTCCAAAATGATGCACCTGTTGGGATTCGGGCAGACAGGCTACGTAGTTCAGGGAGGAGACCTTGGCTCAGCTGTTGCGCCCGCAGTGGCGGCCTACGACCCGGCCTGTCGACTCGTTCATCTGAATATATTTGTCATGCCGGCGCCGGAGGGGGCTGACCCGGAGGACAGTACGCTTCGTGATGCCGAAGTACGCGCTTTAAAGGGAGGCAGTGACATTCGCACCGATGGATTCGCGTATGCTGAACTCCAAGCAACACGCCCGTCGACAGCAGGGTTCGTCATTGGAAGCAACCCTGTCAGCCTACTTGCATGGTAAGACTCCTAGTAAAGTAATAGAACTTCTTCTATACCTCATCTAGTGGTTCTAACTGTAATACTGTTCCTTTCAGGATCGCAGAAAAGATGATCGCATGGTCTGACGAGCAGCTCCCATTGCCAATGGAGACGATACTCACCAACGTCTCGCTCTATTGGTTTTCCGGTTGCTACCCTACGTCCCAATGGTGCTATAGAATGGCGCGGCGCGAAGGAGGAGTGAACACAGGATCTTGGTTGGTCGACGTTCAAGTACCTGTGGGCTACTCCTGGTTCGAGAAAGAGAGAGCCATGGCACCAAGGCAATGGATCGATACGGTGGATAAGATTCAATAGTATCGTACGAGTGAACATATACGTCAATCTACACCGACGCTGCCTTCTCCTCCCCAAAATCACACAACGAAATGAGAACGAGAACAGAGAGATGAAGGCTGATAAAATCGCGGAAAATTCAGGGCGGGCATTTCGCCGCGTTGGAACAATACGAGGTATTCTGGGAACATATCACAGACTTTGTACATTCATTCTGGGATAGGGTATAATGGCATGTAATAGATGACTTGTCTCAGCAGCCTCAGACTATCCATTTAGCGCGGCGCCAAGGTAGGTAAATCACCATGCTCAGGGAGTTCGCAATAATTAATTGGCTGCTTCTACTAACGATAATTCGTAAGTTCCGGCGTGGCTGAGGCGGTCGTGGCGGTAATAATTCCAGTTGCTCTCGTGTATTAGCGGTAAGGCCCGCCGCTTGTGCTCCGTTCGCGAATAAGCCCTAACCTAAAGGTGCGAATGCACCCTAACCGAAAGGTGTAAATCCTAACCGAAAGGTTTGAGTTGAGTTGAGTTGAGTTGAATTCATTTACCCTGACCCATCGCCCTGAGCGATATGCAGGCTACGACTATTCAAAGAATTTCAATGCTAGTATACATGTTGTGTGTCAATTTGAGAGAAGGAGAAGGTAAAGGGAGGCGGAGAGTGAGGTGTTAGGTGTGTGGTGTAAAGAGTGTTCTACGCTATAGGTTCATCTCTGTTTATAAACCGCTGTGTGTCTTGCGCAAAGCTGAGAACAGCCTGTAGCTGTGACCTTGTTATCCTCCACTTATTTTCTTTGCTCTGCGTGGTTGCTGTGTTACTTGGTGGCTTTCCACCTAGCAAGGCTAATAGGCTGTTCTTTTGTAAGCTACTTTCTTAAAGCATCTTCTGACGGCCTTACTGAAGCAGGTAACAGTCAAGAAGGATATATGATACTGATTCAACTTCTCTACATTCACACTGCTCATTACTGATACGGCCCATCCGCTTACGGTGTTGGTTAAGCCAGCAGTGGCCTGTCCGAAGCTGGGCAAGGAGACCAGCCAGGCTCCGTGGGAGCTTGTCGTATAGGTGCCGGGTATGAGGGCCTGGTGGGGCTGTGTCGATGCCTCGGAGGTGCTGGCCTTTGTCTGAGATTTCCCATTGTGCTGCCCAGGTTGCGTGTGCTGTTTCCTTGGCTGCCTGGGCCTGAAGTGATGCTAGTGGTCCAAAGCTGTGTTCTCTGAGGCGTGTGGTTGTAGCTTTAGCGAGCCTGTCCGCTTCATCATTTCCTCTAATCCCACTGTAGCTTGGCACCCATTAGAGAGAGAAGCTGATTTAATAGCTATCCTTAATATGCTTGGCTGTTTCTGTAATTGACTGTACTATGCCTTGACCTGATCGTCGCTTGTGTGGGTCTGCTAGTACTTGTAGGGCTGCCTTTGAGTCGCTGTAGATTATGTATGTTACTGGATTTGAGTTGCCTTCTTTAAGGGTCTGTTCCACTGCTAGCTCCATACCGGTGTTAATAGCGATAAGCTCAGCGGCCGTGATACTGTAAAACTTACTGGAGCCAACCCCTTTCTAGGCTTGTCTATGGATTCTCTACTCCTGGTTAAGGATCACTGTAGCTGCTTCAAGTTGTTCTTTTACTTGAGATGTGTCTGTAAAGATCCTCTTAGCCCCGTCTCATTCAAGCTCTTCCTTAAAAACCTCTAGGGTCTGAGATTTAGGTAGCTGCAGTTGGATATTGTCTAGTAGTAGGGGTTTCCATAGTGGAAGAGGGTATATATTAATTACTTCAGTCTTCTCAGCCTGGCCTGGGCTTTATAACTTGATAGTTATATTTAGTGGGCTTAGGAAGCTGACTACTAGATTAAGTATTAATGTTATTTTATTAATAAGCGTCTTATATAGATGAGAGATTAGGAGTATTTTAAGATTAATAATAATCCTCTCTACTCTAGCCTATAGGCGTAGCTTTAAGTCCTTTCTAAATCTACGCCGCCTCCGGTTATCCTTTAACGGAGAAAACGAGGAATTTAATAAAGTAGAGACTAGAATCTTATAAGAGAGCTCTATCTCTTCTATACTATTTCTTATTTATATTCGAGAGTTATTCCCCTCTATAACGGTTAAATTCCTCTCTTATATTAATAATATCTCTCTATCTACTAGTTCTACTAGCTGGAAAAAGAATATTAAGATACTAGAAAAAGAGTCCGCTAAACTCTATAAACTAGGCGCCTTAAACGCGGTAGAATTTAACCTAAAAAAGACCGAGTTAATATACTTCTTAAATTTAAAAGAGACTAAGAAGTTACCCTTATTATTACCTAATAGTAATAGGGTAGAACCTAAGTCTCTAGTCCGCTAGCTAGGAATTTATTTTAATTCTAGACTTACTTTTAAAGAGTATACCTCTATTAGAATAAGTCAAGCTCAATCCACCTTCTTATACCTATCTAGGCTAGCTAATATAGAGTAGAAACTCTTCCTACACGCTATTTAGTAACTATACTTAGCCTGTATAACTACCGCTAGAGACTATAGTAGCCAAGTCTATTAGAAAAACTAGAGTCGAATTAAAAGGCAAATATAAGTCCTTTAGAATCTAGCTATCTATAAGATTCTAGGTGCCTTTAAAACCTCTCTAATTATTCCTCTAGAACTAGAAAGCGCGTTAATCCTACCTAACCTCCGTCTAGATACTAGTTTATTAAACTATATATATAGGATGGAACTCCTCTCGATAGATCACCCTATTAAGAGAAGACTTGAGAGTATTAATCTAGAAGACCTAGAGGGAGGCCCCTATACGTAACTAGAAAGAATAAAGTAAGCTATTACTAGTATAGCTTCTATAGAGCTAGAACGAGTAGAATCCTTTAAGTATAAGCTATGGAATAGCCTCCCCTATACGGTTAAGATTAGTAAACTAGATAAAGTAAATGAGGTATAAGACTACGTTAAACTATATCTAGATCTCTCCTTTAATTTAGTTACTAGCTACTCCGACGCCTCCGTTAACCGGAAAGGAAAAGGAGTAAGCGTAGGAGTCCTAGTACTAAAAAATAGCTAAAATCTTAAAGAATTCCAACTAATAGTTAAGAATCTAGGTTCTCAATAACTAGTTTATAACGGGGAGCTAGAGGGAATAACTAACGCCCTTAAACTCACTGTTAAAAATAACTATAATTCTAAAGATATAAGAGTCTATATAGATAACTAGGCTGCGCTCTTAAGGCTTAATTCCCTTACCGGAGAACCTAGGTAAGAATAACTTAATAGAGCTATACTAGCCGCTAATAAGTTAAGAGAAAAGAGGAATACTATTACCCTAAAGTAAATACCCGGCTACGAGAATATATACGGTAATAAACTAGTAGACTTCCTAGCTAAGTACGCCTTAAAACTACTATTTAAGTCTAGTACTACTAGTCTAGCATACTACCGTATGCAAATTAGACTTAGTATTAAATAATAGTAGGAAAAACGGCTACTAAAAGTAAAGGAAAACTTAAAATCTCACGCCTATATAAATACCTTTAACTGGAAAATAAGGAAGAGAATTAATATCCCTTCTATAGAGTAGAAAATCGCCTTATCCTTTATCTAACTAAAGTTAGAATACGGCTACTTTAAGTCCTATTTATACCGCTTTAACCGAGTAGATAACGAGCGGTATAAGTGTTTAGGTAACTCGATTTAAATATTATACTACCTATTACTTAGATGCCGCGAATATCACCTTCCTTAAGAGGAACTAAAACGGTAATTAAATAATAGTAATCTAGACCTAGTAAACCTACTAGACGCCCTAATAGGAATATCTAAAACCTTAGAATTCCTAACCGAAAGGTTTGATTGATTGATTGATTGATTCTGTCAGGCTACGATACATTCTAGGTAGTATAAGAGCCGTCCCTCTCTTTAGCCTTACATTATCCTGTTCTTTAGCCTCTTCTCACTTCTTAGTCCAATCTGTTTACTTCCTTCGCTGCCATTACATCTCTTGTGGTGGGTTCGATGTGTAAGCCTCCCCATGTTCATCTCGGAACCGCCCGGTTCTTTGTAGGAACTGAATGGCTGCCTTGACTACTGTATAGTTAGGCTTCCACTTCTCCTTTGGACCGTCTACTGGTTTCCCAGTGTGCCGGTCCTCCCATCCGCTCCATCCACCTAATAAAAAGGAAACATCCCCCCATCTCTCCCCTGCTGCTACCACCAGCTCTCGTCTAGGGTCCCGCCACTGCGGACACTCTAGTAGTACATGTTTAATTGTCTCCTGGCTCATGCCACACTCGCACTCATCTGACTCCTCTCGACCTATTCTGTGAAGATAGGGCTTAAGTCGGCAGTGGTTTGAGCGGCACTGAATCAGGACTGCTGCCTGCTCCGAGTCCAGTCTGTTATAGAGGTTGATAGTGTGTTTGCCTGGTGCAGCACCATCCAGCTCCCACGTATATCTTCCGTACCTCTTTCTCTGCTTCGCATTTTCCTTCTCTTCCTCTTGCACCCTTACAAGCACTGCCTGCGTGACTGTTTTGACCAGCCTCCGACGGTCCTGGGAGTCTCGGTCCGGTCTCTGGCCTGGTTTAACTGCCCTCTTTGCTGCTCTGTCCGCTGCCTCATTCCCCTTCACCCCTGAGTGGGCTGGCACCCAGATGAGCCAGGGGGTAACACCTCGGGCTACAATCTTATCCAACACCTTGTAGATGTCTTGTAGGATGTACTGCCCCTCCGTTTGAGTGTCAGTCTGGATTGCCTTCAGTGCCTTCTGGCTGTCTATGACCAGAAAAACGTTTCTTCTCCCTTTTCTCTCTGTGACCAGGTTTTCCAGCCCTGCCAGTATTGCAAGGAGCTCTGTAGCAAGAACTGAAAAGGACTTCGCTCTTGCCACTGTTTCTTGAAGGACTGTCACTGGCTGGTGTGTATTTACCATACGGACCACCCCAATACTGCACATCCCTTCTCTTACTGCGCCGTCAACATAGACTGTGCTTGACTGCGGTAATTGCTGTACTTTTCTCTTTGCCTATTCCTTCTCTTCAATCTGAATCCGCGTTCCAGCCAGCGCTGCCCATGGGGGACGGCTCCAAGGCAGGATTATCTCCATCTGGGGGGCCTTCTCTGGTCTGGCTAGTTCTGTAAATTCGTTCCATGTGTGCTGCAAGGGACTCTGCCACCTTCCACCTTGTGACCTGAGTGCCTTTACACACCTGGCTGCTGGATTCGCCTCTGGGAGACTGAGGAGTTCAACGAGGTGCTTGCCCACCTTCCTCTTCAGTCTGGATTCTACCGAGCATAAACCAGCTTCCGCTTCCAGTACTGGTAGCGCCACTGTTTTAAACGCTCTAGTGATCACCTGGGCTCCTAGTCGCTGGATCCTTTCAAGCATACCGAGCAGTTTGCTTGTTCCCAACCGGCCTGGCCCGTACCAGCATGAAGCAGCGTAGTCAGTTATAGGGACAACTGTGGTAATAAAGAGTTGTCTCATTGCCCTTGGCCGTACCCCTTTTAACCGCTTTATTGCTAGACACTGCTTCATTGCCTTTGTCGTAGCTCTCGCCATATGGTCCTTCATCTGCATCTTCTTGTCTAGTAGCACACCAAGGATCTTGACAGTATCGCTTGGCTGGATTTCCTGGCTTTGAAAGGTAAGGGCCTGGGTTGGGACGTCATCCTTTATTGGATTCCGCGTGAAGTGGATCAGCTTGGTTTTCTCCGCTTCAAAGGTGACCCCGCTTTTACGTGCCCAGCCCTCTACCTTTGGTATGAACTTTTCCTGGAGAGTCTTAACGTTGGTGCTTACACAGGGCCCAGTTACCCAGGCTGTGTAATCATCTACAAAGCCTAGAGTGCCTTGCTCCTTGTTGATTGGCCCTTCCACCAGTCCTGCATTGTACAGGATGTATAGGATTGGTGATAGTGGTGAGCCTTGGGGTACTCCTGGGTGTTTAATGTCCTGCAGAGGCGAACAGTGCCCATTTACCATCACACAACCTTTTCTCTCTGAACAGAAGCTGTCCACCCACCGGACAATGTTTTCAGGTAGCCGCCTCTCCCGCAGTCTCTGCAGTAGTACCTCTTTACTCACACCATTGTAGGCGCCTTGAACATCAAACGTGACTAGGGAAAGAACGCGTTGTCCTCTCCACGCCTCGTAAATCTTTTCCACAAGGATGTTGAGTGCTTGCTCACAGGATCGTTTGCGCCGGGCACCAAAGTGATTCTTTGGGAGTAGCTGGTGCTCCTCTACTAGGTATGACACCCGCCTTGCCACGACTGTCTCAAGCCCTTTGCTAATTGTTGCTAGCAGTGAGATTGGCCTGTACGCTTTAGGCATTGTGTAGTCCCTGCCCGGCTTCCGTAGTGGGATAATCTTGGCTGTCCTCCACTTAGCTGGCAGATGACCTAGCCGTAGCGATGCCTCGTAGAGGTTGGTGATGTGGTCACCTGCCACCTACCAGATTTCTTTCCATACCCGGGCTGGGAGCTCGTCTGTGCCTGGTGCTTTGTCCGGGTTTGCCAGCATGATTGCCCTCTCTACCTCAGGCTTCTCAATTGGCGGGACTTTTAGCTGCTTCTGGCGTTGTGGATCCGTTTGTTCTTCCGGCTCTGGCTGCTTAGGAAAGAAGGTGTCTAGTAATAGGCTTGCCTTTTCCTCCTCTGTTGTTGCAGTTCTATCATCCTTTACCAACGTGGGTATCTTTCCAGTGGAGGACTCCACCCGTGTAAAGCTGTTGGCCTTCCACACGTTGGTAGGATCATCGAGGAACTCCCTCCAGTGCGCTCGCTTCTGGGCTTTGATTTCCTGTAGGTAGAGGGCCCTAGCGGTCGCCAGCTTCTCTGCTACTAGGCGGAGATCTACTTCTTGTTCATTTCTTTGCCTTCTTAGTGCTGTGTAGTGGTTTCGAAGCGTAGACACGCTTTGGCGAAGCGTTGTAAGCTTATCGGTCCACCAACGCTTTGCGTATGGTGATGGTTTAGCCCGTGGTGTTCTTGCCTCTACTGCCTCCTGTACTATCCGAACAAGTTGGTCTGCTTCTTTCTCCAGGGTCTCCTTGTCTTTAATCCTTACTGGTGGAAGGAGGGTAGAGAGGAGGTCTCTATTTACCTGATCCCAGTTGGTTTTCCGAAAAAGTAGCCGTCCCTTCTTCTCTTCCGCCCGTGTGACTGATAGGTCAAAGCAGGTCTCAATTGCGCGGTGGTCGGAGCCATGGTCGGTTTGGTGTGTCCTGCAGAACTCTTACCTTTCTGCTAGGAACTCGGATGCAAGTATAAGGTCGATGGTGGACCTTACTCTTCCATTTTGATGCTCCCAGGTGATTGTGCCTGGCCGGAGCAAGGACTGCAGCCCTCGCTTCTGTATGAGCCTGATCACCTCACTTGCTTCTCCCTGGCGTGCCTTATGAGCAACTGCATCTCCTCCCCAGAGCTGGTCATGTCGGTTCAGGTCTCCTGCAATGATAGTCTCTAGCTCTTTTCCTTCCTGCTGTTCCGTTTCTTGTATGGCCTGGTCAATGAGTCTAACTCTCTCTGTAAGAGTACTAGCATCATTATAGACCGCTCTACCTTCCCTGGGTACATATGCTGAGAACAAAAGTATTGGTTTTCCTCCTGCCTGTAGTAGGACTGCTGCAATATCTGGCGATTCCACTGGTACTACCTGAGCTTTGATCCGGTTATTTACCCAGATCATTGCTCGGAATCTGTGCCGTATGTGCCCTTCTCTGTGTGCTGTTGGGGTCACGGCCTCCCACTGGTGGTGGAAGTTGACCCTTGGTTTGTCGTCTTCTCCTCTGTATAAGTACGGCTCTGATACTACCAACACGTCGAACTGGGCCGTTTCCAGGTTGTTGAGGAGGCTCTGTTGAACCTCCATTCTCTTTCCGACGTTTAGCTGGAGGATCCGGAGGCCCTCTAACATGTGGTAGTGGTGCTAGCTTCCCCTATTTCAACATCACCCGTTGCCAGCGTCCCTACTGGCTGGGAGGTTACCGGCTTTTCTGTGGGCTTGGTTGCTAGCTTCTCTGTAGGCTTGGGTACCGGCTTCCCTGCAGGCTTGGTTGCCGGCTTCTCGGATACCGGCTTCCCAGCTGGCGTGTTTACCGACTTTCCTGTTAGCCTTGCAGCTGTTCTAACGCCTGGTCTTGTGTGCCTTGGGTGAAGTGGGCACCCTCTATCAAAGATAGTGTGTGCGTCGCCGCAGGCTGGACACCTTGGACTGTCCCTCTTGTTGCAGTTGCGTGTGTCGTGTCCACTAGAACAGATTCCACACCGGATGCTCCCAGTGCATCTGCTTTGCTTGTGGCCGTATTTGTTGCATCTGAAGCATGGCCTTTGGTCCTCTCTCTCCTTGAACATGGTGTAGTAGGCTGCAGAGGCCCCAAACCGTACTGAGCCTTGGGTGAGGAGGTACTGAGCCGCCTCCTTCTTTGCCAGCCAGATGACCAGCGATCCAGTTGCCTTTCCCACCTCAGTTTTACTGAGCCACGCAGCTTTCCTTACTGCGCAGTTAACCTTACCATCCCCATTCTCCTTTTGGAAGTTGCTAAGAACCTCCTCTTTGATGGATCTATCCCTAGTGGTGGTCCAGTTTAGAACCATGTGTTTGGACACTCCATCATACTTGATTGGGTACCAGGTCTCTCCTCTCGTCCTAGCTCCTGGCAATGTGCTCTGCAGCCAGCGGGGGTGTTGGCGCGCCTTCTGGGCCTCGGCCTTAGAGCTAAAGACCAGGTCAATGGCGCCCTCTCCATGAGGCCGGATGAATTCAATAGAAACTTCCTTAGTAACCTCGTAGCTATCCAGGCCCTCGTCCAGAGCTGCTTTAACCTTATTTAGGTCGCTTCTCTCGCCTTTAGCTCTTGTAATGTCCACTGTCACCGTTCTGGGTTCCTCATTCGCTTTTGCTTTTGCTGCTCCCTGGAGTGGCAGCTTAGGGCTTGCTGCTACTGGTGCTGCTCCAAGGACCGCGCTATATGTTGGCTTTATCTGGCTGGGAGGCTTAGCCAGCCTTGCCTTGATTTCCCCGGCTTCGTGAGAGAAGCGGGCTTGTTCATTTTTCGTTGCTTTTATCTCCTGGGATAGCTCCTTGACTGCAGCTGTGAGAGTTGCCATAGCCTTCTGTTGGTCCTTGATCTGCTCACCCTGAGCGCTGATCATGTCCTCTTGTCTCTGAAGCATTTCTAGCTGGCTCTTAACTAGGCGCTGGAGCTGCTCTGCCTTCTGACGCAAAATTTGCGTGTCTTCTTTGTTGGCGCCTGTCTTGCTTGAAAAGGCCGTAGGCGCTCCAATAGCTACCTCAATGGTATCCTCTGTCCTTGCTCTTTTACTTCCCTGCCTTGCTGGTAGCTTACGCCTCTCCTTTACCGCCTTTTCCTCTCCTCCTCCACCTCCCCTATCCGCAAACTCTTTGAAGATTTCGCTCATGGTGGGGTGGTCCGAGCGCTCGCTAGCGGGCAGAGCCGCACCACCAACGTTAATTTAACCGTAGGAATCGATTCCACCACAAATCAGACAATAACCCACTACTAACAGCAGGTGTCCCTAACCGAAAGACGCAAATCCAGCGCGACCGCGCTGGATTTAGATTGTGTGGGAAAGAATCGTCGGGTGGGCTGGACGCGCACCGCACTGGATTTACCGCACTGGATTTGGAGCGAGGTGCTCGGATCGAGTCTTAAAATCCGACCGCTGCGTCGTGAGAAAACCAGCCACTTGGGGTCCTAACCGAAAGGTGCAAATGCTGTGCGGTCGCACCGGATTTAGATTGTATGGGGAAAAATCGTCGGGTGGGCTGCGCGCGCACCGCATAGGATTTACCGCATAGGATTTAGAGCGAAGTGCTCGGATCAGGCCTAGACTCGGCCAAGTTGCGGAGCGCGTCCCTGCGACTACTTTTTATATAAGCCACCTTAAAATCTGATTACTGCATCGTGAGAAACCAGCTACTTGGGGTAAGAGTAGGGTTAGGATTAAAGATTTTAATAGGGTAAGGGTAATCCGTGCGCTAGTAGCGGTAGCAGCGGTAGCGGTAGCGGTAATAGTAGTAGTAGTAGTAGTAGTAGTATTTACTAGCTTTTCTTATATACTAGCACTATTCTCTCTAGTAACTTTTAGTATTAGCTAGCTAATACTAGCTAGCGTACTAAATAGCGATAGTATACTTTTATTACTAGATAGAATACCGGCTTACGATCTATAGGGAGTACTAGTATACGGTCTAGCTAGACTAGATAGAAGACTATCTATAGGAGAAATACTACTAGATAGACTAGAAGTAAGTAGAGCTAGTTAGTAATAAGATTAAAAGCTAATATAGCTTAATTATATTCTTAAGCGAGCTAGAAGTACTAGCCTAAGTATAGTAGCCTATTATAGAGCTACTACTATTTAAGAATAGACTACTATACTAGAAGAACCCTAGTAGCTACTAGTACATCTATAAGAATAAAAAGATAATAAAAGAATACTAGTATACTAAGTATAGATAGTCGATTAGAGGAGGTAAAGACTAATAAAATAGAATAATAGAAAAGAGATTAAAGAAGAGGTTCTAAGAGATAGTAAAGTAAATCTACTACTAGCGTTTCTTCTCTACCTTCTATAGCTCGTAGTACTTTAAAGTCTACTAGCTAGAGGAGGAGTAAGGAGTAGTATAGTAGAAAAACTAGATATAATAGTCCACCTAGAGAAAAGAGTAGCTATAGTAGTAGATATAAAATAAGACGAACTAGAACTAGAAGGAACTAGAGAAACGAGTATAAATAACTATTAAGAAAGAAGAAAAGAACGAGATTAGTCTATAACTAGATAGAATATAATAGCTACTATACCTAGTATAGCTAGATTACGACGATCTACTAGTATCGGTTAAGAAGCCTAACGCTAACCTAGATAGACTAGAGGAGGAGGAGGAAGAGGAGAAAAAAATAGTAATAGTAGCTATCTAAAAAGCTATAGACGAGGTTACGTATATTAGCTAGTAGATAGTAACCTAGTAGATTAGTATATTTATCCGTATAGAGCTAATAAAGACAGAGAAGTACTAGAACTAATATTACCTACTATAGCTATATATAGAGAAAAACGCGGTCGCGAATAGATTAAGGGTGTAGAAGTAGGTATTAATATTCTTTATTAAGACGTAGTAGTAGCGGCGGTAGTAGTAATAGTATAGCTAGAGAAGCCTAGAGTATAGATTTACCTATAAATAGTCTAGGGTATTTACTAGACTAATAGAGGAGGTAGAGTAAGCTATAAAGTAAGAAAAAGAAAGAGAAGAAAGAGATAAAGAAAATAAAAAAGAAAAAAAAAAAGAAGTAATAGTAATAATAATAATAATAATAAAGAAGAAGAAGGAGCTAATTTAGAAAAGAAATAGTAGTAGTAGCTACTACTAAAGCTATCTAGGATCTAGAAGACGTACTTAGACTTCTATATTAAACTACTAAACTAGAGGATTATATAGCGTGAGTATAATAGCGCTCTAGTCTACGCTCTAGCGGTATAGGGGGTTATACCTACCGGCTAGAGAGAGCCGAGTCTATATACTATAATTCTATTAGCTATTATTAAGGTAGGGCGCTTTATAGTAGTATAGAAAACGCTAGAGATATTAGATCTAGTAGTAGTAGAAGAAGAGGAGGAAGAAAAGAATAGTAGTAGAAAGAAGTTTAATAGTAGAAGTAGCGTATAGAACTTTAAGAAAGAGAAGAAAAAGGAGAAAAAAAAGAAAAAGAAAAATAGTACTAGTAATTATAGTAGAGATAATACTAGTAGTAGTAGTAGTAGTAGTAGTAGTAGTAGTAGTAGTAGTAGTAATAGCTAGAATAGTAGTAGGTCTAGTAGTACCTAGGATAACTATAGTAGTAGGACTAGTAGTAGCTAGAATAGCGCCTATAGTAGTAACTAGGGTAGTAGCGGCTAGAATAACGCTAGTAGTAGTAGTAGGAATAGTAGTAGGCGTAGTAAGCGTAGCTAGAGTGATAGAAATAGTAGTAGCTAGAGTAGTAGAAGTAGTAGTAGCTAGGATAATAGAAGTAATAGTAGCTAGAATAACGCTAGTAGTAGAACTAGTAGTAGCTAGAGTAGTACTAGGAATAATAGTAGATATAGTAAGCGTAGCTAGCGTAGCTAGCGTAGCTAGTATAGCTAGTATAGCTAGATAAAAATAAGCTACTTAGAGCTAGTAACTAAGATAATAGATAGCTTTATAATCTAAGGTAACTATAGTCCTATATAGTAGATACTAGATCTACACACTTATAGGATAAAGATCTACTATAATACTACTACTAAGGGCTATATAGGATGGAATAGGTAGGAGTAGCTACTATACTAGAGTATCTAGTTTACTATAGCTAAGTTTAGGGGTATAGTATATAGCTTACTAAATAATAGTCGCTAGCTGTAACGGCGGGCCTCTACCTCTAAGGATTAAATACTAAAGAGGGTGGTAAGCCGTGTAGAATTTACCTTAAGTGGATATAAGGTAGGGGGAGAGAGTAAGTATAAACGAATATACGTAACTAAGTACTACGTACGAAGGCCGTATTATTAATTAATAGTGTAGATTGATTATCGAAGTTAACTACGAAGGTTAAAGCTATACTAAGGAGTATAGTTTATATACGTAGGAGAGTTCTATATAATCTATACGCTTAATAGTTATATCCTACTTAGAGGCGCGTGGTCTTCTTAAGCGGTTATTATAACCGAGTAAGATGGCTTAATAGGTAGAATCCGCTTAGGCAGCCTTAGTATTCTAAGCGAGTAGGTCTAGTTAAGTATGAGACTACGTAACCTTAGATCTTTATAACCCTAACTTCTATTATTCTAGCGGGGCTGATCTCTATCCTTAACTACCATAGAGGCTGCGCTATAACACTAGCTACTACTCTAAGAGCTACTATTTAGCTATAGCTATAAGAAAGAGTATAGAGAAATAGATATACTAGTAGTACCGTAGAATTCAATTAGAGACAACCTAGTTAAGGAGTATAGAAGGTAGAGCTTTCTATAGAACTAGTATACTAGGCTACTAGTAGATAGGAATACTTAGCTATTTAATAGAATTATAGGAATTACTACTATAAGGAAGAGGTTCACTAGGAAAAATATAAGCTTAAGTATTAGTAGGTAGGTAGTAGATATATATATAATATAAGTAGCTAAGTTTAGGGAGAAGCTACTACTACTAATATATATTACTAGTAGATAGCCGGTAAGAGGGCCGGAGATTCTTAATATTAAATATAGTAATACGGCTAAGGGAGAGCACCGTAATATCTTTATAAAGAATAGACTAGTTATATTTATTATATACTACTATAAGGGCTACGCTATATCTAGAGATATTAAGATAATCTATAGATATCTATCTAGAGAGATAGAGGAGCTAGTAGTATAGTATCTATAGTTAGTCTTACTATTCTACCAGCGTATACTAGTAGTAGTATAAGAAAGTAAGTAGATCTTAACCTAACTAAAAAGCCTAAATCCTATACGATCGCACCGGATTTAGATTATATAGGGAAAAATCGTCGGGTGAGCCGCGCGCGCACCGTATAAGATTTACCGCATAGGATTTAGATTGAAAGTGGCTCGGATCGAGCCTAGACTCAGTTAGGTTATAGAGCGCGTCTCTACGACTACTTTTTATATAAGCTACTATAAAATCCGACCGCTACGTCGTGAGAAACCAGCCACTTAGGGTAAGAGTAGGATTAGGATTAGAGATTTTTAATAGGGTAAGGGTGATCTATACGCCAGTAGCGGCGGCGGTAGTAGTAAAGTAGTAGTAGTATTTATAAGCTCTTCTTATACTAGTACTATTCTCTCTAGTAACTTTTAGTATTAGCTAGCTAATATACTAGCTAGCGTACTAAATAGCGATAGTATACTTTTATTACTAGGCAGAATACCGGCTCGCGATCTATAGGGAGTACCGGTATACGGTCTAATCAGACTAGATAGAAGACCATCTATAGGGGAAATACTACTAGATAAGCTAGAAGTAGGCGGAGCTAGTCAGTAATAAGGTTAGAAGCTAGTATAGCTTAATTATATTCTTAAGCGAGCTAGAGATACTAGCCTAGGTATAGTAGCCCGTCGTAGAGCTACTACTATTTAAGGATAAGCTACTATACTAGAAGAATACTAGTAGCTGCTAGTACATCTACAGGAATAAAAAGATAATAAAAGAGTACTAGTATACCGAGTATAAATAGTCGATTAGAGGAGGTAAAGGCCGGTAGAGTAAGATAGTAGAAGAGGAGTTAAATAAGAAGTTCTAAGAGGTAGTAAAGTAGGTCTACTACTAGTACTTCTTCTCTACCTTCTATAGCTCGTAGTACTTTAAAGTCTACCAGCCGGAACGGGAGTAAGCAACATAGTAGTAGAAGAAGAAGAACTAGGCGTAGCCTACCTAGAAGAGAGGCTAGGAGAGAGACTAGAAGAAAGGCTAGAAGAGAGAATAGAAAAGAGAGAAGAAAGAAGAGAAAAAAAAGTAGCTATAGTAATAAGTATAGAATAAGGTAAACTAGAACTAGGAGGAGCTAGAGAAGCAGGCCTAGATTACTATTAAGGATAGAGAGAAGAACGAGATTAGCCTAATTAAAAGGCCTAAATCCTGTACGATCGCACCGGATTTAGATTATATAGAGAAAAATCGTCGGATGGGCTGCGCGCGCACCGCATAGGATTTACCGCATAGGATTTAGATCGAAAGTGGCTCGGATTAAGCCTAGACTTAATTAGGTTATAGAGTACGTCTCTACGACTACTTTTTATATAAGCTATTATAAAATCCGACCGCTACGTCGTGAGAAACCAGCCACTTGGGGTAAGAGTAGGGTTAGGATTAGAGATTTTTAATAGGGTAAGGGTGATCCGTGCGCTAGTAGCGGCGGCGGTAGTGGTAAAGTAGTAGTAGTATTTACGAGCTCTTCTTATACTAGTACTATTCTCTCTAGCAACTTTTAGTATTAGCTAGCTAATATACTAGCTAGCGTACTAAATAGCGACAGCGTACTTTTATTACCAGGTGGAATACCGGCTCGCGATCTGCAGGGAGTACCGGTACGCGGTCTAACCAGACTAGGTAGAAGGCTATCTACGGGGGAAACACTACTAGATAGGCTAGAAGCAGGCGGAGCTGGTCGGTAATAAGGTTAGAAGCTGGTATGGCTTAATTATATTCCCGAGCGAGCTAGAGGTACCAGCTGTTACGGCGCAGCCTTCACAGGCAGAGAGTTGAGGATCAACCCGACGGAACAGCGAGAAGTCGGAAGGCACAAAAGATCCGAGGTCACAAGACTCCTCATATGAGACAGCACGTACGCCCCACTTGTGCCCTCAATAAACGGCACGCCAACTTGTGCCCTCAAGTAACGGCACGCTCAGCGGTGCCCTTAAGGGACGGCACCACCAGATTGTTACAACTTTCCTACAGTATATAAGCACACTCACTTAGCTAGATACTTAACCCTTCGTGGTTAACTTCGATAATCAATCTACACCATTGATTAGTAACACGGCCTTCGCACGCAGTGCTCAGTCACGTGTATTCGTTCACACTTGTTCTCTCCCCCTACCTTGTACCCACTCAAGGTAAACCCTACACGGCTTACCACCCTCTTTGGTGTTTGATCCTTAGGGGCAGAGGCCCGCCGTTACACTTTAACCACCATCCTTGCAAGGAAGGGTAAGAGAACATCGGGTAAGGTATCACCCCCTAACGAGTTTAGGAAACAGCAATGAGTACGGTCAATATGGAGGACGTTAGCGCAGGACAGGATCGTCTAGCGATTCCTCAGATACCGGCTTAGGAGGCCGCTCAGCCTGCTCACCAGGAGCAAACGGAGCCTACCATGAGAGAACTCATACAGATGATCCAGGAGCTGCGAGTCGAGAACCGCATCCTGAAGAACCGACAGGATCAGGCCACCGGGCCAGATGCCGCAAAGAAACCATCCGTCCAGGTCAAGATGCCAAAGCCGGACCTTTACTATAGAGAGCGTACTAAGACGCAAAGCTTCCTCATGCAGTTGGAGGACTACCTACATTTCGCCAAAGAACAGTTCGGCAACGACGCAGACAAGGTTCGCTACGCTAGTATCTTCCTCCGAGGAGCAGCAGAGAAGTGGTTCAGACCATATAAAAGAGAGACTCAGGAGAAGCCGCATTGGCAATAGTCGCCTCAGACCCAGGCCATCTTCTCCAACTACAGGACCTTCGCCAAGCAGCTCCAGGAAGCGTTCAACGCGATTGACGAGGCCAAGCGTGCCAACTAAATCCTCTTCAGGATTCAGCAGAAGAAGTCAGTACTCGACTACACGGCTGAATTCCAGGAAGCCGCCTACGTCGCAGGAGAACACTCGGACTACACACTCAGACAGCTGTACTACCGAGGCCTAAAGGACGAAATCAAAGAGGCTATGTCTTACCACGACGAACCCGAAACGCTCTCGGAACTAGTCCGCCTAGCCACCGATATGGATAGGAGGCGCACCAACAGGTGGTTCGAGAAGAAGGGTGGCTACCAAGCAAACACGAACAAGCCACGCCGCGAACGTACCACGCTAGAAGGAGGAGACGCCATGGCTCTCGACGCCGCCAACCGTCAGGACAAGAAAAAGGATAACAAGGGCCGGAACAACTACAACAAGAAGCCTAAAGGCCCGAATCCGAACTGGACAGACGAACAGAAGCAACGCTATAAGGATCGACTCTACATTACCTGCGGTAGCGACAAGCATTTCTCGCCTACGTGCCCGTAGAACCCTCGTAGGAAAGAAGAGAAGCAGACCTTAAGCGCTCAACGCGAAGCATCGGCCGTATCTCGCTAGGAGGACCACGACGCGCTAAGCTGGACGGCCTGCTTTAATAACGACTATTAAACCCATCAAAGCGACAAAGACGCTACAGGATGGTACCTGAAGAAGCCAAGAGGCATCGCCATGCTTACCAGGAACGAGGAAGTACTCGACCTCGACGATATCATCGAGTCATTCCCGCACGACGACGAGATCGTCAACAGTGAGAATAGCGAATTCTACGATAGTACAGAAGCCGAAGAAGACAGCTCCGACGAAAAGGACCTCGCATAAGTAGAGGAGAGCCCATTAGCAGGCGCTATTAATAGGCTCCTTAAGAAAGTAGAGGAACACGGCATCATCACTAAGATTCCCTTCCACCACGGCGAGTCGGAGCAAGGCATTTGGATCCCAGACAACCAGCCAGGACTCGCGTTAGTCACCTGGCAGGTACAGGAGGATCAGCTATGGGAGACGCGTGTCTATAAGGATCGTCACACGGAGATAGACGAAGTCACTCCTGAAGATAATCTAGCGACCCAGAGGACACTCGCCCAAGAGGAAGAAAGGGCAAGGATGTTTCCTAGTATGGAAATAGCTGTTCCAGGCCTTAAGTGGAAAGCCCTTCGACAGATCCCAAGGCCGAGTCACCAGATCCTCCCAGAAGACGACGAACGCCTCAACCCCCGGCATAAGAAGCATCGGCAGATTGCATGGATCTCATGCATCGACCATCAGTGCAGGACGCACAGGCGTCAGAAGAATGAAAACCATTGGTTTCCGGTACGCGTACAGCAAGATGGGACGCACCGAGCTATCGAAGAATGGGAAATAGAGGGATAGGGACCAAGCGGATGGACTCGCAGCAACCTCTTCCTACTCTGGGAAGGCTAAAGGCACCAGTCAAAAAACTAGACGGCCCTACAGCCAAGGGACAACAGCAGGGGCCGCAGTCTAGGTCCCTCAATATGGTATCACGCACCTCGAACACGGAAGCTCTCACCGGACCAAACCTATGGAAACAATTCAAGACATAAGGGACACTTAACGGAGTGTCTATTAGGATCCTGATCGATACAGGATCATGCGGGAACTTCATTCACAACGAGCTTGTACAGAAAATGAACATCCCCTACCGTAAGAAACAGGAGCCCTACCCTCTTAGCGGGTTTGATGGCTCCTAAGCAGCCTATGGAGAAGGCTGGGTAAATATAGAAACGGAGGAAGCAACCCTCCAGATAGGGAACCATTAGGAACGGATTTCCCTCGACGTCCAACGCGTCCCCGGGCATGATATCATTCTAGGAATGCCCTGGATTAGGACACAGAAACCAATCTTCGACTTTAGAAGAGGAGACTCCATCATCTTTCAAGAGGACCTTGAAAACCTCTTACGAAAACAAGGGCTAGAGAAAGAAAACGGGTTGTTAGACACCCTAAGGAAACTCCTAGCAGCATCAACACAGGAAGTAGCCAGTGTAAGGCCTAAATATGGCAACTGTGTAGGCAACTCCGATAGTAGTATAAGTCAGGACCAGGACTACGACGCAGGTAGCGAAGCCTCCTCGGTAAAATACAGCCCATCGGCAGGAATAAGCCCTACTGAGCGAAACGATACCCCCACTAGTACGGTCAACCAGGATAGCATAAGACCCAGCGACGGCAACATCAACGGCCACCTCGAGGACGGAATAAGCCAGAACTAGGACAGCAACGAGGCCTCCTCGGTAAAATGCAACACCTCGAGCGGAGTAAGACCAACCCAGACCGACACTTCTCAGGAACCAGAAGTACAACACACGACACGAAGGACTACGAGGAAGCGGCGTAAGGCTAAAAGTAAGGCTTCGCGTAAGCAATTAGCAGCCCTAGAACCTCAAATCGACGTCCAGATAATCTCAGGAGAGGCATTCAAGCGTATGAGACGCCAAAGACATCAGGTCTGCCTTATGTACATCAAACCCTCACAGGCAGTGCAGCAACGAGCACTGGCTAAGGCCCAAAGAGAAAGGCTAAAGAATGAGGACACTCCCGCTCCTCTAGGAGGAGATGATCCCGCGAGGGTCGTAAAGGGACAACACGGCAGTCTAGAAATATGGAACAACCCGTATGGATATCCTCCGATACCCGAAATGGAAACGGTACCCAGCGAGTACTGGGATCTACAGGCCGTTTACCAGGAAAGAGGAAAAGAAGACTTGCCTAAGCATTAGCCGTGGGACCACAAAATCCCACTTAAGCCAGGCACGAAACCAGCCTACAAGCCCATCTACTCCTTATCAGAAAAGGAGATGACAGCACTTAGGGACTACATCGAGAAGAACCTCGAACGAGGATATATCCGACCTTCAACGTCATTAGCCGGATACCCAATCCTCTTTGTCCCGAAGAAGAACGGCAAGCTACGCCTATGTGTCGATTACCGACAGCTAAACGACATCACGATCAAGAACCGGTACCCTCTCCCTCGCATTAACGAGCTCCAGGACAAGTTAAGGAAAGCAAAGTACTTCACGAAGCTAGACCTCCGGGACGGATACCATCTGGTTAGGATTAAAGAAGGGGAAGAATGGAAAACAGCCTTTAGAACGAGGCTAGGACTCTACGAGTACACAGTAATGCCATTTGGGCTTACCAACGCTCCGGCAACATTCCAGAATCTCGTCAACGACACACTACGAGAATACCTGGATATCTTCTGTATGGCTTATCTCGACGACATCCTCATCTTTTCGGAAACCCTTGAGGAACACAAGAAGCATGTCAGAAAGGTCCTAGAAGCCCTCCAAGCAAAGAACCTCTCTATCGCACCCGAGAAGTGCGAATGGCACGTCTAGAGGACAGAATTCTTAGGCTTTATTATCACCCCAGGTCACGTCGGCATGGACGACTCGAAACTGGATTCTATTAGGGAATGGCCAGTACTACGAACAATCAAGGAAGTACAGTCCTTCCTAGGATTCGCGAACTTCTACAGGAAGTTCATCTGGAACTACTCCGGAGTTACGGAACCTTTAACTAGGCTTACGCGAAAGGAGCATGGCTTTAAATGGGAAGACGATCAGCAACGGGCATTTAACTCGCTCAAACGGATGTTTTACGAAGCCCTAGTACTCGGGATATACGACCCCGATAAGCCCACCGAAGTGGAAACTAATGCGTCAGGATTCGCCCTTGGAGCATGTCTTAGCCAGCCTAATGAAGAAGGCAGATAGCACCCAGTCGCGTTCTACTCACGGAAGTTCACCCCGGCAGAGCTCAACTACGACATTCACGATAAAGAGCTTCTGGCCATTGTCTCAGCATTTAAGCAATGGAGACATTACCTCGAAGGAGCAAGCCACCAGGTGGTAGTACGCTGTGATCATCAGAATCTCACACGCTTCACCACGACCAAGGAATTAAACCGACGGCAGGTTCGCTGGTCAGAAGAAATGGCCTCCTATGACTTCAAGATCACCTACAGAAAGGGATCTGATAACGCCGCAGCTGACGCGCTCAGCCGAAGAGTGGATTATATGGAAGGAAAAACCGAGCCGCACCCTGTAATCTTTACAGCGGATAGCGATGGATCGCTTCTCCTTACTAGACAGACGCTACCTATGCTACGCATCGAGCCAAACCCATGGCACCAGAAGATCCGAGAAGCATACGCCCAGGACTCCTTCGCGCAGGAACTTTTAACGCTTGAGGACGACCCGCGTATTGCTCGAGATAGAGAAGGAACGCTTCTCTTTAAAGGACTCATCTATGTACCAACACGGCTACGAGAAGCACTGGTAAAAGACATCCATAAAGCCCCAGCACACGGACATCAGGGCATCGACAGGACAACAGAAAGAATCACGAGGAACTATTACTTCCCAGGACTGAGGAAAACCGTACAGCGTGTAGTCTCGCAGTGCGATCTTTACATCAGAAGCAAGGCCGCGACACATACACCTTATAGTCTCCTACAGCCGCTGGAAGCACCTAAGCGACCATGGCAGTCCATCACGTTGGACTTCGTTACCAAGTTACCTAGGTCAAAAGATCCTCTCATAGGAGTCTCGTACGACTCGATTCTCGTCTTCGTCGACCGACTTACGAAGTACGCATACTTCCTACCCTACCTCAAGGCATCCAACGCAGAACAGCTCGCCTACACGTTCCTCCGAACCATCTTCGCGGATCATGGAATGCCGGAAGAAATAGTGTCGGACAGAGATAAGCTCATAGCCTCTGAATTCTGGCAAACAGTTATACGCCAACTAGGAACGAAGAGCAAGCTCGCCACCACAGCACACGCGTAAACCGACGGTCAAACTGAACGAATGAACCGGACCCTTGAACAATACCTCCGCTGTTATATCAACTACCCACAGGAGAACTGGGCAGAACTACTACCTATAGCCCAATTCGCCTACAACAGCTCCAAACAAGAATCCACGAACGAATCACCGTTCTTCGCCAATTACGGGTTTGAACCAGAAGCCTATAGGGAAACGATCCCAAGCAGAAAGCTAGCGCAAAGTGGTATCCTTAAAGCCGAGCAGCTGAAGGAACTCCATAAGGCCATCAGCCTTAACCTCGAGTACGTCCGAATCATGATGTCCAAATACTACAACAGACGGCACCAGGCGGCACCGAACCTAAAGAGGGGGGATAAGGTCTATCTCCTTAGGAAAAACATCAAGACCAAACGGCCAAACGACAAATTGGACTTCAAAAAAATTAGCCCATTCAAGATTGAAGAGAAACTTAGAGAAGTCACCTATCAACTCAAACTATCAAACACAAGGATGAACTCCACCTTCCACGTCTCACTACTCAAGCCAGCACCAGAGGACGCCAACATCCCAGAAACCCAAGAAGAAATTATACCAGAAAACCCGGACGCCGAAGAAAAACAGTACCCAGTAGAGAAGATCCTGGACTGTAAGCGATTCGGCCATCAGCTTAAGTACCTAGTCAAATGGGAAGGATACGGGAATGAGGATAACCAGTGGATACCTAAGGACGACATACATCCAGAACTGGTCATAGAATTTCATCGCCAGAACCCTAACCTCCCGCGAAAACGAGGCCGCCCTCGAACGAGAAGGACGGAAAACCCTCAAGAACCGCCGGATCCAGTGCGAAGGGCGACAAACGAGCAGAATCTACCAGCTCAGGAGGACGAGGAGACCTCGTACCAGTCGCAGGCTCACCGGCAGACTCGGCGGACTCAGCCGACTACGGCGCAGCAGGACCCACCGCCTCGTAACGTAGCCGTTCTGACACGGACAGACCCTCAGAAGTCGCAGGGTCGGGAGGGCCCCTAGAAGAACCAGCAGCTTCAGCCCTCTCGAGCTCCTCCAACGATTCGAAACCCTCGCGAATCATACGAGAACGACGCGACTGAAGGAAGCGCTGCTATTTACGTAGGCGAAGAAGCTTCTCCAACGTTACATCCTCCTCCGCGGCGAGACGAGCCTGCTCCCGTTCCAAAGAATCCACTAAGGCTGGTTAAGAACAAACCCGAGAAGATAGAAAGGAACTTACAACGCGAGACACCCCGAAGTGCAACATCACACCCGGTCCGACGAGCCCCCAAACAGGCAGCACAAATAGACGGGTTCTCTTATAAAGCCACGCACTCCGACTCGTGCTCCAGGCAATTAGCACAAGGAACCATCTCGACACCCCGGAAGAGGATCTCATCCAGTAGCTCCCAGCGACGAAGGGTGACCCTATTCACCTTACAAGGGCGAAGGTTAATAGCGGAATCTTCAACAACACGTTTCTTCGGAGGCATCGCGGAAACTTACGAGAGAAGGAACGAACTAAGCGACCTACAGGAAGATATACCAAGAAACGGAAGAATCTTCGGGCCGAAGATCCTAAAGGGGGGGGTAGTGTTACGGCGCAGCCTTCACAGGCAGAGAGTTAAGGATCAACCTGACGGAACAGCGAGAAGTCGGAAGGCACAAAAGATCCGAGGTCACAAGACTCCTCACGTAAGACAGTACGTACGCCCCACTTGTGCCCTTAATAAACGGCACGCCAACTTGTACCCTCAAGTAACGGCACGCTTAGCGGTGCCCTTAAGGGACGGCACCACCAGATTGTTACAACTTTCCTACAGTATATAAGCACACTCACTTAGCTAGATACTTAACCCTTCATAGTCAACTTCGATAATCAATCTACACCATTGATTAGTAACACGGCCTTCGCACGCAGTGCTCAGTCACGTGTATTCGTTCATACTTATTCTCTCCCCCTACCTTGTACCCACTCAAGGTAAACCCTACACGGCTTACCACCCTCTTTGGTGTTTGATCCTTAGGGGCAGAGGCCCGCCGTTACACCAGCCTAGATATAGCAGCCCGTCGTAGAGCTACTACTATTTAAGGACAGGCTACTATACCGGAAGGATACCGGTAGCTGCTAGTACGTCTGCAGGAACGAAAAGATAATGAAAGAATACTAGTACGCCGAGTATAGATGGTCGATTAGAGGAGGTAAAGGCCGGTAGAGTAGGATAGTAGAAGAGGGATTAAATAAGAGGTTCTAAGAGGCGGTAAAATAGATCTACTACTAGCACTTCTTCCCTACCTTCTACAGCTCGTAGTACTTTGAAGTCTACCAGCCGGAGCGGGAGTAAGCAGTGTAGTAGTAGGAGAAGAAGGACTAGGCGTAGCCCGCCTAGGAGGGAGGCTAGGAGGGAGGCTAGGAGGAAGGCTAGGAGAGAGAGTAGGAGGAAGGGAAGAGAAGAAAGAGAGGAGAGTAGCTATAGTAGTAGGTATGGAATAAGGCGAACCGGAACTAGGAGGAGCTAGAGAAGTAGACCTAGGCCACTATTAAGGATAGAGAGAAGAACGAGGTCAGCCTATAGCTAGATAGGATATAGTGGCTACTATACCTAGCCCGGCTAAACCGCGACGAACTACTAGCGTCGATCAAGGAGCCTAACCTAAAGGCGCGAAGGTATCCTAACCGAAAGACGCAAATCCAGCGCGACCGCGCTGGATTTAGATTGTGTGGGAAAGAATCGTCGGGTGGGCTGGACGCGCACCGCACTGGATTTACCGCACTGGATTTGGAGCGAGGTGCTCGGATCGAGTCTACACTCGGTCAGATTTCCAAGCGTGGCTCTGCGACCACTTTTTATATGAGCCACCTTAAAATCCGACCGCTGCGTCGTGAGAAAACCAGCCACTTGGGGTAAGAGTAGGGTTAGGGTTGAGGTTTTTTGATGGGGTAAGGGTGATCCGTGCGGCGGCGGCGGCAGCAGCGGCGGTAGCAGTAGTAGTAGCAGCAGCATTTACGAGCTTTCTCACACCAGCATCATTCTCTCTAGCAACTTTCAGTATTAGCAAGACAATACTAGCTAGCGCACCAAATGGCGACAGCGTACTTTTATCACCAGGCGGAATACCGGCTCGCGATCTGCAGGGAGTGCTGGCACGCCGTCTGGCCGGACCAGGTGGAAGGCCATCTGCGGGGGAAACACCACCGGATGGGCCGGAAGCAGGCGGAGCTGGTCGGTAGTGAGGTTAGAAGCTGGCATGGCTTGATTGCATTCTCGAGCGAGCTGGAAGTGCCAGCCCGGGTGCAACGGCCCGTCACAGAGCTGCCACTGTTCAAGGACGGGCTGCTGTGCCAGAAGGACCCCAGCAGCAGCAGCAGCAGCAGCAGCAGCAGCAGCAGCAGCAGTAGTAGCAGTAATAGTAGCAGCTGCCAGTACGTCTGCAGGAATGAAAGGATGATGAAAGAGCACTGGCGCACCGAGCACGGATGGTCGATTGGAGGAGGCAAAGGCCGGCAGAGCAGGATGGTGGAAGAGGGGTTGAATAAGAGGTTCCAAGAGGCGGTAAAGCAGGTCTACTGCCAGCGCTTCTTCCCCACCTTCCACGGCTCGCAGTACTTTGAAGTGTGCCAGCCAGAGGAGCAAGCGCAGCAGGAGGACCAGGCGCAGCCCGCCCAGGAGGGAGGGGAGAGAGGGGAGGGAGGAGGGGAGCAGCTGTGGCAGCAGGCGTGGAACAAGGCGAACCAGAACTGGGAGGAGCTGGAGAAGCGGGCCCGGGCCACCATCGAGGAAGGAGAGAAGGACGAGGTCAGCCCGTGGCTGGACAGGACGCAGTGGCTGCCGTATCTGGCGCGGCTGGACCGCGACGATCTGCTAGCGTCGGTTGAGGAGCCCAACGCCAACCCAGACAGGCCAGAGGAGGAGGAGGAGCCGGCGGCAGCGGCCATCTGGAAAGCCATGGACGAGGTTGCGCGCATCGGCCAGCAGGCGGTGACCCAGCAGGTCGGCATATTCATCCGCATGGAGCTGATGAGGACGGAGAAGCACCAGAACCGGTACCACCCGCTGCAGCCGTACATGGAGGAAAACGCGGTCGCGGACAGGTCGAGGGCGTGGAAGCAGGTGCTGATGTTCTTCGTCAGGACGCAGCAGGAGCATGACTGGAGAAGCCCAGAGTACAGGTTCACCCGCAGGCAGTCCAGGGCATTCACCAGGCTGATGGAGGAGGCAGAGCAAGCTGTAAAGAAGCAAGAAGAAGGGAAAGGGGGAGGAAGAGATAAAGAAGAAAGCGAGGAAGAAGAGGGAGGAAGAAGTGATGGTGATGATGATGATGATAATGAAGAAGAAGAAGGAGCTGGTTTAGAAGAGCAGCAGCAGCAGCAGCTGCCACCAAAGCTGTCCGGGATCCAGAAGGCGTGCTTGGACTTTTGCATTGAACTGCTGAACCAGAGGATCACGCAGCGCGAGTACGACAGCGCTCTGGTCTGCGCTCTGGCGGTGCAGGGGGTCACGCCCACCGGCTGGAGGGAGCCGGGTCTGTACACGGCGATTCTGTCGGCCATCATCAAGGTGGGGCGCTTCATGGTGGTGCAGAAGGCGCTGGAGATGGCGGGTCCAGCAGCAGCAGTAGTAGCAGCAGCAGAAGGGGAGGAGGATGGTAGGGAGGAGTTTAGCAGTGGGGGCAGCGCATGGGACTTTGAGAAGGAGGAGGAGGAGGAGGAGGAGGAGGAGGAGGAGGAGGAGGAGGAGGACGGCGCTGGCGGTTATGGTGGAGGCGATGCTGGCGGCAGCAGCAGTAGCAGCAGCAGTAGCAGCTAGGGCGGCAGGAGCAGCAGCAGCCAGGGCGGCAGGAGCAGCGCCGGCCAGGGCAGCGCCGGCCAGGGCAGCGCCGGCCAGAGTAGCAGTGGCCAGGACAGCAGCAGGAACAGCGGCCAGGGCAGCGCCAGGGACAGCAGTGGGCGCAGCGGGCGCAGCCAGGGCGGCAGGAGCAGTAGCAGCCAGGGCAGCGCCGGCCAGAGCAGCAGTGGCCAGGACAGCAGTGGCCAGGATAGCGCCAGCAGCAGGACCAGCAGCGGCCAGGGCAGCAGCAGGAACAGCGGCCAGGGCAGCGCCAGGGACAGCAGTGGGCGCAGCCAGCGCAGCCAGCGCAGCCAGCGCAGCCAGCGCAGCCAGCGCAGCCAGATGAAGATGAGCTGCTTAGAGCTGGTGACCAAGATGATGGACAGCTTCATGATCCGAGGCAGCCACAGTCCCATGCAGTGGATACTGGATCTGCGCACTTACGGGATGAAGATCCACTACAACACCACCACCAAGGGCCATGTGGGATGGAATGGGCGGGAGCAGCTGCTGTACCAGGGCATCTAGTTCACCATGGCCAAGTTCAGGGGCATGGTGCACGGCTTGCTGAACGACACTCGCCAGCTGCTGCTCCAGGAGCTGCTGTTTGGCGGCTACAGCAGCCACAAGAAAGAGCATAGGGAAATGGACGTGCCAGCAGTGCCGTGGCATTCCATCAGGGACAACCCAGCTGAGGAGCGCAGAGGGTGGAGCTTTCTGCAGGACCAGCGCACCAGGCTGCCAGCAGACGGGAACACTTGGTTGTTCAACAGGATCATGGGAATCACTGCTGCGAGGAAGAGGTTCACCAGGGAAAACGCGAGCTCAGGCATCAGCAGGCAGGCGGTAGATGCATATGCAGCGCAGGTGGCCGAGTTTAGGGAGAAGCTGCTACTGCTGATGCACATTACCGGTGGACAGCCGGCAAGAGGGCCGGAGATTCTCAGCATCAGGCATAGCAATACGGCCAAGGGAGGGCACCGCAACATCTTCGTGGAGGATGGGCTGGTTGTGTTCGTCACGCGCTACCACAAGGGCTACGCCATGTCCGGGGATGTCAAGGTGATCCACAGGTATCTGCCCAGGGAGGTGGGCGAGCTGGTGGTGTGGTATCTATGGCTAGTCTTGCCATTCCACCAGCGCATGCTGGCAGCAGTACGTGGGAGCGAGCAGATCTCAGCCCACATGTGGCCGGCGGAGGCGGGGGAGAAGAGGTGGACGACGGAGCGCATGAGGGAGGCGATGAAGAAGGAGAGCAGGATCGGCTTAGGCCAGGAGCTAACGGTCAGGGCGTACAGGGACGTCGCTATCGGCATCAGCAGGCGGTTCATGCGCGGCTCCAGCGCGTTCAGGGTAGACGAGGAGGGGGGAGAGAATGGGAATGAGCAGGAGCAGCAGCAGATGGAGGTGGGAGAAGACCGGGCAGCAGCAGCCATTGCAGACGCCCAGGCAGGACATACTTCCCACACTGCAGGCTTGATCTACGCGCGTGGGATGATGGAGCAGGCAGGTGTGGTGGCGGAGAAGAGGCTGCTGTTCCGTGCTTCCAGTACCGACTGGCACCGCTTCTTGGGCTTCCAGTCGGCATTTAAAAGCCAGGAACCGGCTGCTTCCAGGAAGAGGAAGCGCTGCCCGTTTGAGGATGACGCTGACGAGGAGCGGCTGGACCGCTGGGCAAGGCTGAAGAGGGCCAACGTGAAGGAGCAGCTGCAAAGATTGATGGGAAAGGAAGCCGAGTTCCGCAGCATCCAGGAAGAGGCGGTGACCGCCATCCAGGCTGGAGTGAGCCCGGTGGTGGCAGTGATGCCGACTGGGGCTGGGAAAAGCATCTTGTTCATGCTGCCGGCTTGGACGGAGCCAGGAGGAACAACGGTGGTGGTGGTACCGCTCATCGCGCTGCGAGCGGACATGAAAGAGCGCTGCAGCAAGCTGGGCATCAGCTGTGCAGAATGGGAGGCGAGGCGGCCACCAGACGCGGAGTCCATCGTGCTGGTCACGCCAGAGGCAGCACTGAGCGACGAGTTCATGACGTTTTTGAACCGGCTCAGGGCGATGAGGCAGCTGGACAGGATCATCATCGACGAGTGCCACGTGGTGCTGAACGACCAGGTGGACTTCCGCAAGCAGCTGCAGCAGCTGGGGAAGCTCATGGCGGCAGAAACGCAGATGGTTCTGCTCACAGCGACGCTGCCACCCAGCAAAGAGGCGGAGCTGTGGCGCAGGATGGGCTGGACTGCGGCCGAGGTGGTGGTGTTCAGGGCGGTCACTACCCGCAGAAACATCAGCTACCAGGTGGTGGGGGTGGAGTTGGAGGTGGAGGTGGAGAATGGAGGAGGGAGAGGAGGGAGAGGAGGGAGAGGAGGGAGAGGAGGGAGAGGAGGGAGAGGAGGGGGAGGAGGGAGAGGGGGAGGATGGCGAGGAAGACAAGGAGGGAAGGAGGCGCAGAATAGGAAAATAGAAGAGATGGTGGAAGAGGAACTACAGGCAACGGTGGAAGGAAAGGTGGTCATCTACTGCAACACAGTGACCAGGGTGAAGAGCTTGGTGGACGCAGGGCTGTTCCAGTGCGAGGCATTTTACAGCAAGATGTCAGAAGCTAGGAAGAAGGAGGTGCTAGAGGACTTCAAGGCGGGAGTGGTGCGTGTAGTGGTGGCCACCAGCGCGCTGGGCATGGGGATTGACATTCCAGGCATCAGGCTCATCATCCACACGGATGAGCCGCGGGATTTTCTGGACTACGCGCAGGAGAGCGGCAGGGCGGGAAGGGATGGACTGGCCAGCAGAGCAGTGATGGTTCAGGGGGGGGAGAAGAGCGATGACCGGCTGGTAAGGCAGTATCTGGATGGGGGACTGTGTAGGAGAACGGTGATGGACGAGTTTTTAGATGGTAGTTTTAGGCGGATAGAATGCAGGCAGGAGGAGGGGGAAGAAAAGTGTGATTTTTGTAGAAGGAGCAGGGAGTCTAGGCGAGAGATCACGGATGATGATAATGATGATAATAATAAGGAGGAGGAGGTAGAGGAGGTAGATGAGATGGAAGAGGTAGATGAGGTGGAAGAGGTAGACAGGGAGGTAGAGGAAGAACAGAGGGTAGACCAGTACCAGCAGCGGCAGCAGGGGCAGCAGTGGAGGGAGCAGCAGCAAAGAGAGCAGCAGCAGAGGATGCGGCAGCAGGAAAATCAGCAGCAAAGAGAGCAGCAGCAGAGGATACGACAGCAGCAAAGAGAGAAGCAGCAGGAAAATCAGCGGGAAAGTCGGCAGGAAAGTCGGCAGGAAAGACAGCAGGAGGAAGAGCAGAGTACGCAACAAAGAGAATTAGATAGGCAGGAGTTTCAAAGGCAGCAGCAGCAGCAGGTAGGAATAAGGGTAAGGCAGGCCAGGCAGACACAACAGGTGTATGCGGATGCAGAACTGCTTCAGAGAAAGCTGTAGAGGTGGAAGGGGGTGTGTTTGGTGTGCAAGGCAGCGGGCAGGGAAGACCAGCACAGTGTTAGCCACTGTCCAACAGAGCGGGGTAGGCAGGCGGATGGGGAGAGGCGCGAGATGCAGGGAAGAATCAGGTTTGAGAGGTACTCGGGCTGCTTTCGCTGCGGGGTACCACAGGCAATCTGCAACAGGTGGGAGAGTAATGGTAGGCAGGGGTGGCGGCAGGTTCATGGCAGCGAGTGCCAGTTCTTCGGGGTGATGATTGGTATATTATACGGGATCAAGCACGGGTATAAGACGGTGTGGAAGAGGTGGTTATTACGGCTAGGAGAGGAAGTAGTAGGAGCGGGAGTAGCGGCGGCGGCGGTAGAGGATAGAGATGAAGATAAAGATAGACTACTAGGATATCTTGGACAGGTATGGAGGAAGGACGAGCTCGAGAGTAATAACTTGGCTCGGGAGTTTTTATGGCTGATAGGAAGGGTGGAGAGCTTAATAGAGGAGAGAGGAGTAGGGAGATAATAAAGCTAATAGATAGATAGGGCTAGCTAGTAGGTAGAGCTAGTAAGATGGAACTAATAGAGGAGTAATAGTTGAAAAGAGTAGGAATAAACAAGAAAGATAGATTTTTAGGAATAATAATAACTGGATGTACTATATGAGTAGAATTAAATGGAATTGAATACAGATATAAAGTGATATATAAAAGAGGTGAAAGATGGATTTAAAAGAACTAGAACTAGAATTAAAGCTAGGACTAGAATTAAAACTAGAGTTGAAACTAGAGGTAGAACTAGAATTAAAACTTGAATTAAAACTAGAAGTAGAAGTAGAATTAGAAGAACTAGAAGAACTAGAAGAACTAGAAGAACTAGAAGAACTAGAAGAACTAGAAGAACTAGAAGAACTAGAAGAACTAGAAGAACTAGAAGAACTAGAAGAATTAAAAAAAACAAAAAAAAAAAAAACAAAAAAAACTAGAAGGACTAGAAGAAGTAGAACTAGAATTAAAAGAACTAGAAGAACTAAAAGAATTAAAAAAGAATTAGAAGGACTAAAACTAAAACTAGAATTAGAAATTAAGACTAGAACTAGAGGTAGAACTAAAGGAACTAGAAGAACTAGAAGAATTAAAAAAGAAAAAAAAAAAAAAAAAAAAAAAAACTAGAAGGAACTAGAAGAAGTAGAACTAGAATTAGAAGAACTAGAACTAAAACTAGAATTAGAAACTAAGACTAGAACTAGAACTAGAACTAGAACTAGAACTAGAACTAGAACTAGAACTAGAACTAGAGTTAAAACTAGAGGTAGAACTAAAACTAGAACTAAAAGAACTAGAAGAAGAATAATAGATTTAAAAGTAGAGAGTAATAATTTAATATAGGAGTTTTTAACAGTTAGTAAGAGTAGGGTGAGGGATAGTAATTTTGAGTAGGATGAGGGTTAGCAATTTTAAGTAGGGTAAGGGTTAGTAATTTTGAGTAGGGTGAGGGTTAGTAATTTTAAGTAGAGTGAGGGTGATGTATATAGTGGTAGTGGTGGTAGTGGCGGTGGCAGCAGTGGCGGCAGCAGCGGCAGCAGTAGTAGTAGTAGTAGCCAGGATAGTAGTAGGACTGGCAGCAGCTTAGGGCAACGATGGTAGTAGTAGCAGCTAGGATAGCAGCAGGACTAGTAGTAGAGGAAGCACTAGCAGCAGTAATAGCAAAGGGAGTAGGAGAGGATGTAGCAGAGGGAGCAGCAGCAACTACAGTAGGAAAGGAAGTAGGAGAGGACGTAGTAGAGGGAGTAGCAGAGGGAGCAGTAGAGGGAGCACCAGTAGCAGTAGCAGCAGAGGGAGCACTACTAGCAGCAGCAGCAGCAGCAGCAGCAGTAGTAGAGGGAGCAGCAGCAGCAGCAAAGAGAGCAGGAGAGGACGCAGCAAAGAGAGTAGTAAAGAAAGCAGTAGTGGCAGTAGGAGCAGTAGCAGCAAAGGGAGCAGTAAAGAAAGCAGCAGTAGTAGTAGGAGCAGTAGTAAAGAGAGCAGCAGAGGACGTAGCAAGAAGAGCAGTAGAGAATACAGCAGGAAAATCAGCAGGAAAGTCGGCAGGGAAGTTGGAAGGAAGAGCAGAGTACGTAATAAAGAGAATTAGACAGGTAGGAGTTTCGAAGGCAGCAGCAGCAGCAGCAGGTAGGAATAAGGGTAAGGCAGGCCAGGCAGACATAATAGGTGTATACAGATGCAGAACTGCTTCAGAGAAAGCTGCAGAGGTGGAAGAGGGTGTGTTTAGTGTGCAAGGCAGCGGGTAGGGAAGACCAGCACAGTGTTAGCCACTGTCCAACAGAGCGGGGTAGGCAGGCAGATGGGGAGAGGCGCGAGATGCAGGGAAGAATCAGGTTTGAGAGGTACTCGGGCTGCTTTCGCTGCGGGGTACCACAGGCAATCTGCAACAGGTGGGAGAGTAATGGTAGGCAGGGGTGGCGGCAGGTTCAGGGCAGCGAGTGCCAGTTCTTCGGGGTGATGATTGGTACGTTGTACGGGATCAAGCACGGGTATCAAAGGGTGTGGAAGAGGTGGTTGTTACGGCTAGGAGAGAAGGAAGTAGTAGGAGGAGTGGTAGCGGCGGCAGTGGCGGCAGCGGTAGAGGATGGAGATGGAGATAGAGATGGAGATGGAGATGAAGATAAAGATAGACTACTAGGATATCTTGGACAGGCATGGAGGAAGGACGAGCTTAAGAGCAATAACTTGGCTCGAGAGTTTTTATGGCTGACAGGAAGGGTGGAGAGCTTAATAGAGGAGTAGGAAGAGGGGTAGGAAAGTAATAGAGCTAATGGAAATAGATGGATAGGACTAGCTAGTAGGTAGAGAGAGCTAGTAAAATTTTAGAACTAATAGAGAAAGAAGTAATAGTTGAAAAAGAGTAGGTAGAAATAAATAAGAAAGATGGATTTAAAAAGAATAAATGAATAAATAAATAAACAAATAAATAAATAGTAAGTACCAGTTTATTTTAGAAATAATAATAGCTGGATAAGTATTACTATATAAATAGAATTGAGTGGAATTAAATACGAATATTAAGTAATATATATAGAAGAGGTAAAAGATGGATTTTAAAAAAAAACTAGAACTAGAACTAGAACTAGAACTAGAATTAAAGCTAGAACTAGAATTAAAACTAGAGTTAAAACTAGAGTTAAAACCAGAAGTAGAAGTAGAAGTAGAAGTAGAAGTAGAAGTAGAAGTAGAAGTAGAAATAAAATTAGAAGAACTAGAAGAACTAGAAGAACTAGAAAGAAGTAGAAGTAACTAGAATTAAAAGTTAGAACTAGAAATAGAAGTAGAATTTTAGAAGAACTAGAAGAACTAGAACTAAATAAAGGAAGGTAGAAGAAGAAGAAGAAGAAGAGTATAAAAGAGAAGAAATTAAATAGAAAGAAAGTAAAAGATATAATAGAAATAGAGGTAGTAAAAGTAGAATAAGAGTTGATAATTTTAGACTAGGGTGAGGGTTAGTAATTTTAGATTAGGGTGAGGGTTAGTAATTTTAGATTAGGGTGAGGGTTAGTAATTTGGGTTAGGGTTAGGGTTTAGGGTTAGGGTTAGGGTTAGGGTTAGGGTTAGGGTTAGGGTTAGGGTTAGGGTTAGGGTTAGGGTTAGGGTTAGGGTTAGGGTTAGGGTTAGGGTTAG